>OX457036.1:94133197-94630697 GCA_949752735.1 Lumbricus terrestris
AGAATTGAAATCTATTCAGGTCAGATTTAAACCAAGAAACCCAGAAAAAGAACCAATACAAGCCAACCACCGTGAAGTGAAGCCAGCGAAAGATAAAGCAAAGAGAAACTCGATTCATCCAACCAATGACCAACCGTAGTTCAGTCCTCCTACGTCTGTGTTGCACCCATCAAACTTAACCATGTCGACGCCCCAGTCCGCAAAAGTCTGGGCATCCAGCTCATAGTAGCCCTGTGACCCTGGATACCCAGCACATGTATGTCTCCCAACATCTGCGTAGACTCCCAACTTGAGTCCTTTGGAATGAATCTGCCAGTCAAATGAATGTAGGATATAAATGTAAATGATGATGATGATGATGGTGCTCTGCCCGAAGGCAGGTTCATTGGCTTAACGCCCCTGGGGATGAGATGAGTGAGGTGGTTTCCCGTTGCCTTCCCCACAGACAATGATGGGTAAGCAACTTGCCCAAGGTCGCTCCGCAAGAGCTTGCGCCCCTGCGTCCCACACGTGCTAGCCCGAGATATCTAAATCTCTGAATGTCAACTCCCAGCCCGGGGCTTGAACCGCAGTCCGTTGCAACCAACAGGCAAATGCAGCGCGCGCTTACCGGTGTATCTAACTAGGCCAGTATAAATGTAAATACGAGTACATAATTATACATGCATATAACAATGCATCATCATTGTCATCTTTCATCAAAATAAATCATAATTATCATCTGACATACCATCATCTCGATATCTACAGCATTGCAATCTACAAGAATTACAAATCACCAAAACATTGCAGCTTGAAAGACCCACCAATTTCCAGACCGATTGCAAATTACAAGATTGACAGATTTCCACGTAGCCTACTTACATATTTCCACATAAACGGCAAAAAATTTACAAGACTTGGAGATTTCCATGTACATTACAACTTTCTGTAGAGAAAGATTTTCACATACATAATCAGAGAGGTTCTTCATTCCTGATGGAAACCGAGTGGGATCTGGCTGAATGCGACCTTTGCTGTCGCGAAGGTCAGCCGGCCAACAGTCGTCAACTGTTATGTACTCGTACCCCACATCTCGGAAACCTTCTGAAACCATAGCATCAGCCATTCTCCTCAGCAGTCGCTCTCTACAAACACAAAACTTAGGCTACAACAGTCAGGAAGTCAAATGGTCCGTAAACAAATTTTCATGCAACAACACACTTTCAAAATCTTGCTATGACCTGGATGAATTATTATTGTTCACTTAAACATCGCTTTGTCGTACAGCTAAACACTTGTAACAGAGCAATAATAATTTCGTTTAATATAAAAGACATGCCAATGGAAAAAATTTAAAACTAAATAAGCTGCTGAACAATTAGATGACTATGTCTAGCATGGCGATTCATTTGATTGGCGCGTGGTCCGACAGTTTGACCTATTGGTTCTTTGCCTGCTGAATGGATTCTGTGTGTTGAACAACTCTGGATATGTTGTTCATGAACACTTGACTTGTGCCTCAGGTTCACTATACTGGTAAATCTGTTAGTCTTTTTAGTTGCGATGCATGTGTTCATTTTTAAGTCTTGTAAGTTGAGTGTGTAAAAAGTTTAATAGACACTTAATCAGTCCAGCGATTCTGAGAGGTTCTTTCAAACTTGCGCTACAGAGGCTCAGACGCATAAATCCACACAATAATAAATAAATACCGGTAAGTGTAAGACACAGAAAACAACTAACCCGATGCAATTGTCTGGATCGATGTCGCAGTCTTGCTCACAGCCGTACCTCTCCCAGGACAGCCATCCCATGGGAGGAGTCAGAGCCAAGCCATTATTTAAGCCATATGAAATCTGGAAGAGACTTGATACAAGGCAAATGACCGCACTGAGACACATTGCAGCAGGCCACTGTTAAAGTTTGAAATGAGCAAGATGCTATAGTGCGAATTAAATGTACGAGATTTCTTGGCACAATACAGACACTGCTTATATATTCACTGCATGAGTTCGAATGCTGACAAATGATTCATTTTCACCTGAAAAACAAAACATTGAAGAGTTTCAGAAACACAGGACTCAAAAATAAACGCCTTCAATGGTAGTGCTGACTAGTTTTACTGCTCGATCAGACAGTCCATGATTAATTAAAAGATGAACATGTCACACGTCTAGTAGCAGAACACTGAGGTCCAAAAAGGAACAAACTGCAGGTATTTTTTCTTGAGATGCTAAAGAATTAATTAACTTAAGAAAATTCGATGCAAATCGAATAGCACATCACTTCAAAAAATCTGATGACTTTTTAGTCTTTTGTCGCATTCCCAAGGAAAAGATACCATTTTATTCAACAAAATAGTTGATGACCTTTTTTAGTCATAGTGTTCTTAAGCCACTGTAGGGACCTCGTGTACGGACCTCATGGGGCGTGGGGAAGTGACTACGGAACTACTCATGGAGGGGGGGCAGCACGTCAACAGAATAGCAGGTAAAAAATTAAGAAATTTATAAATGGGGGCCATGGCCGGATTGCCCTCCGGATCCGCCCTTGCCTATGACAACAGTGACCTTGGCTAAGTCAGCTCTTTTATAATGTTTGTTGCGCCATCGATTGAGAACTTCTATATTAGATACAGTTTGGTGTAATAGAAGCCATAAGGACATCACATGTATCAGCAAAAAAATTACAATCCTCAGCATCCTAATTTGGAACTCTGTTGGCATGACAAAGATGAGATGGTTTGAACACCCGTTATAAGTTGGCGACAGCTATGGTAATTTTCTGCAATGCCCAATGCCCACCAATTATCCATTTGTACATTAATAACATCTCAAATCCCAAAAAGCGATGAAGCTGATCCTAACATGAATCACTTCATGAAATAACTGCATGTAGGAATGAAAATGGCCATAATGTGCTGCAGCATGGTAATTTACATCAATTTTTTCATCATTTACAGAGTCCTCCACTGGCTGGAAGCAAGCCACTCAGCATTTCCTCCATTAGATGAAGCCAATAATTATGGGCTCAATAATGGATGGATCCAGATTCGAGATGGCATATGACAACAGAGACCGTTGCCCTTGACAGAAATTTGTTTGGCATATTAGGCCTACAGCACTTAATTCTAGTTAATAATACAATATTTATAGGAATAATTATGGATCCTTATGTTCTCTTGCAAGTGATCATGCTGCCAGAATTTGCACCCAAAGTTTACAACCGTAATCTGATTCACGAGCTCTAAACTAGCATGTAATAAGATTTTTCTCTAATCAAGCGTGCCAAGATGGCGTAATTGACTTGAGATTATCCAATTACTGCACTTCCGGTGAGGTTTAATCTTGACGTTTATTTATATCTAGGCATAATACGTCATCGGCGTGTTGTGTAAACACCACACTGTGCGGCACCTGAAACTACGTATTTAAAGTCTTATAAGTGATCATTGTTTGCATATAATCTTCGACAAATCTACAAGGTGCAGCGTACCTAAACTTATCGCAATTCTGTAAAAAAAAATCGAGCATGAGCTTCTGTAATTAACTTGTTATGTTCGCCTAAGGTATCCTAAGCAAGAGCATTTGCATTTGCAAACAAATATATCGCACCTAGTGGAGCGAGAAATTTACTAGGCTATATAGGTCCTACTTTCAGATTTATTTCGAGTTTACGTAGGCAAACGTTCCTACTTCATAACTTGAAGCCAGCATTTTTGTATAGCATATCAGTCATTTGTCTCTATAGTTTCGTGTTTAGTTAGAACATACCTGGTATACATAACGCTAAGGACTAAACGCTGCTTGTCACTACTTGACTTAACGCCCCATAGGCCTAGCTACCTTATTTCACATCATGTGATTGGTTCTTTCAAGATACTATATAGAGCGTGTCTATTATTTATTTGAACTGTGACACATTTTGTTCGGAGCGTGCTCCGCTGTTGAGAGAACCACTAGCGCCACTCGAAACCCGAAGCGTAGGGCACCAACTTATTCACGCGCGATGGTCATATCGGTTTTCAAATGACAGTCGAAAGACTCGTTCTTAGATATTAGGCCCAATAGGCCTATTCCATTTGATCAACTGCTTTTTGTAGGCATGCCTGAGAGGGGTGTGTATCAGGTTTTTACCATTAAACGAATATAATAATTATAATAATAATAAATAAATAATAAATAAATAATAATAATAATAATAGCGTTTTGTTGGACAGATTCGAAGCAATTCTTCGAAACTTTTAAAGTGCAGTCTTCAGCATCGCCTTATCGAACGATCAATGGTTACAGGCCTATTTGCCCGTGAAGATGGGTGGACTGGGAATTCGTCGGGTTGCTTCGCTTGCAATCCCTGCCTTTCTGGCTTCTGCTGCAGGTACCCGCGACCTCCAATCCTCCATGTTGGGTTTTAATCACACTGTCATCGACGTATGTGTGGAAGAGATGACGCGACGTTGGTGCGACGAGAGCCACATCACACCACCAGACGAGAGTTTAGCCCACAAACAGTCACACTGGGACAGACCGCTTGTCATCAACGTTGTTGAGTCACTGGTCACCCCCACACAGACGCTTACCATCAAGCGCGCCTTAAAGCAGTTGCTGCGCCTCACAGCGGCGTCTAGTTGTTTGCACTTCCGATATCGTCATGTGGATTGAGGCTGGACGATGAAGCGATAAGAGTAGCAGTAAGCCTCCGCCTTGGTGTGGGCATATGCGAGCCACACGCATGTCCCTGTGGGGCGGTGGTTAAGGCGGATGGCTCGCATGGTCTGTCATGTGGTCTCGGTCCTGGAAGGATTGCCAGACACGCCGTACTGAGCGACCTGCTCAGTCGCATCCTGACTCGTGCGGGCGACCCCAACATCAAAGAGCCTACCTTTGAGCCTATGTTGAGTACGGACGGAAACGTCCCGTTGGGAATCATGGGATCGTAATCGTAATCGTAATCGTAAACTCGAGATTTCTAAAGCGCCACTCGAAAGCCAAGCGCAGGGCACCAGCTTATTCACGAGCGCTGCGTTGCGTTAGAAGGGTTGTCCATGAGAATAGTCCGTGGTGGTCCGGGTCGAGTTACCATTGGATCATAAATGCGTTGTGTTAGAAGGGTTGTCCGTGAGAGTAGTCCGTGGTGGTCCGGGTCGAGTTACCATAGGGTCAGAGGGGCGGAACAGCTACTAAGGTGGGTGTCGTCTGGGCCGGGAATTGGAGGGTGGAGGATCAGTTGAGATAGGGTAAGAGATCGTGAAAAGGAGTGTCTTAAGTTTCGAATGAAAAGCCCGAGGTGTGATGGACAGAGGAGCCTGAGGAAGGTTATGGTGTGTGATTAGAAATGATGATGAAGGGACTGAAAAGGATCGGAATTCAGGAGGCAGATCATTCCAAAGGCGTGGTGCTGAGATGGATATGGCTCGGTTGGAGAACTTGAGATGACTTGTGACCGGGAGTCGAGAAAGTGTAAGGCAGGCGGATGATCGGGTAGAACGGGTAGGCTGGATGGTGAAGAGTTCGCGAAGATAACTGGGCTGGGAGCATTGTAAAGAGTTGTAAGTTAAGGAGAGAACTTTGAAGTGGATTCGCTCTGGGATTTTCAGCCAGTGAAGAGACTTGAGGACAGGGGTGATGTGATGATGTCTGGGTGTTCTGGTGACGGCTCTAGCAAGAGAATTTTGAATGAGTTGGAGGCGCTTAAGTTGTGTGGAATCAAGGTTTAAGAACAGGGAGTTGCAGTAGTCAAGCTTTGAGTGGACGATGGACGTAGCAATGGTTGAAGCAGTTTTGAAATCAAGCATAGGTCGGATGCGTCGGAGGTCCCGGATGTGCATGAAACAGGAGCGTGATAGGCTAGAGATGTGGTTAGAGAAGGAGAGATGCGAGTCAAACATTACACCAAGATTGCGAACAGGAGCATCGGAAGTAAAGGCGAGAGTTGAAGAGTTAGTCGATAGGTGTATTGAAGGGTCAGGGATTTTCTTGATTTGGTCAGGAAGGCCAAGAATAATGAACTCTGTTTTTGATGGGTTGAGGCAGAGGAGGTTTGAGGACATCCATTGAGAGATCAGATTGACCACATTGATGACTCTAATTCCATGGCGCTGTGGCCGCAGTCTTATTTGGGATGTAACAGTGACGGACACAGCGGCCCCATCGTACTAAATTCCACGTCTGGCGCAGCGGGAGAGGCGGCTGAGATGGCAACCACCAGAAAGAACGCTAAATATAGTGAAGTGTACAAAACCGGTTTATTTGTACCACTGGCTTCGTTCAACAAGCTCCTCATCGTCCATTACATTTCCTTGCTTTTCCATCACCTCATCCCCAATATTTGCAAATCGCTCTAAAGGCACTGCTTTTCCCCCTCTTTGGAGAAAACTTTCGCCAGCGCTACAACAAACATCTGACCTATCAAACGAACTCACTTACCTAGTAGTCTTTAGGTATTTCACTCGAAACTGAATACATTTCTTTTCACAGATCCTATCCAGATTCTTTCACATCCCCGCCTCCCACACTTCCAACTTTAATGTTCATCATCCACCCTAGCCGTCTGTCTAACTCCTCGCCTGTCCTACGGATCCTGGCCTCTGTCTATCGACTTTGTTTTGATTGAGCCCTTGTGAATAAGCTGGTTCCCGTGACTTGGCTTTTATGGGCTCTGTAGAAGTTTGGAGTTTACGGTTACGATTAACGATTAAACTATAGGAATCTTTCTCAGCATTTTGTTGCACTGTACTAGATTCATTGCTATAACTGTAACACTTGCTTTGTGCGACTATAAATAATTTAAAGCAAGTGTTAAAGTTACTATGGAATGTCAGTCAGATAATATTTTTCATGCCAATACCTTTCTGAGACGGGCAATTGTGGCCAGCTCACTCAGCTGTATGAACATATATATATCTATAATTCTATATCTATAGAGAGGAGAGGGAACGAGAGGGGATGGAAGGGACAATTTTTAGCCCCCATACCCCAACCGAAAACTCTAGAACCATCACCGATTACGTAGTCCTACCTGTGCTTTAAGTGTAAATAAGGAAATGCCTGGATGCCCCTTACCTTTCCAGGCTCTGCTAGTCTAATAAGTGGCAAGACGGCGTTCAGAATTGAAAATAAGTGCATGGACGCCGTCTATGACCGTTAAGTCGCACTTTGAGCCCTGACTGGCACCAGTGTTTTATCTAGAGGTCACGGGGGGAAGTTTCCCTCCAAGAAGAATTTCCCCCAAGAAAAAGCGCGAGGTGTTGTACGCATATAAATACGTACCATCCAACCCAGAAAAATGAATGTGTAGCAACCCCCGAAAAAAACCACCGCTCGCCCATGTGCGCATGCACCCATGGACGTGGTGGTAAATTGCTAAAAATGCCCAACCAAAACGGACTTTTTCTCTCCCAAAAAACTCGAACCCCCCCCCCAGCAAAGGTACTAGATTAATAACACTGTCTGACCTGTAGGCCTACGATCCGCTTGGCTTCTTAGTGGCGTTTTAGAAGTTTAGAGTTGATGAAAACGAATATGATCAAAACGCTTTCGGAAAAAGATACCGGAATAGTAGGTTATGCCCTATTAGCCTACTATTCTGTGGGATAGATCTGGTGGTCCCCAACCTTTTTTGACTTTAGAAGTCTAGAACCACTTTTTCTTAGTTGGATGACATGAGGGTCCACAAGGCTAAGATGAACACGATCTGCTGAAAGATGACGATGACGTCACACAACATTCTATTTAATTTATAAGGCGCCTATCTTCTGAAATAGCAGAGTTTAGACAAGTCTACGATGCGACGTCGTCCAGCTACAAAGGCTACTAGGCCTACGTAGTTCTAAAGCATGGGCGCCCGCACATAGGTGCAAGAGGGGGCACTTGCACCCCTGGAAAATTGATATAGGGCCTATATATATATATTTTTTAAACTGCTACTTTTTGGGTTTTAACAAATTTCTTGGCGTTAGAGAATTAATTATACTAATTATGGACAGAGTGAAACTAACAAATCTACGTTAAGAAACAGGCTCTCTATTTTCTGCCTTGCATTTTTCAAGCTCTTACTAAAAACTGCAACCATGACCATTAAATTTGTTTCACCTAAAACTGACGTTTCGCCTATATTCGAAAGAATAATTCATTCCGCTACTCATCTGATCTTCGGATCTTCCACCTTCCAATCCTAAATGATGCTCACTCCGCCCCTTTGACAACCGGACTCGCACCTTCTTCTGACCACCATTATTTTAACTCAAGGAATAAGCTGGTGCCAGCGAATGACTTTCGAGCGATGCTCTAGAAGCTTAGAAATTACGATTAAAATATAGAAGCAGGCCTAGATGGAGTATGAATGAATAGCTGAATGAAAAATAGGTGTCAATTTTCCAGAGAGCAAGTGAACTTATTGTCCCCACCTTCAGGCACCTGCTTTGACTATTACTTTGAATTTTTAAACAAATTTCTTTGCACTAAATAAACTATTCTTATAAAAAAATTATAAAAACCTGAAACTGAGAAATACATGTAGGCCCATACACCAGAAACTCCATGAAATATACCCATGCATGATTCTAATTTACTGCTTGCATTTTTCAACCTCTTGATACAAAGAAATTTTGCCGCGACCATCGTGTTTTGACCCTCCTGCGAACATTTCTGCAGGTGTCCATGTTCTAAAAGTGGTTGTTTATGAAGACTCTGAGTTGAACTAACGTAGCCTATCCCGGAACTAGGCCTGAGCCTATTAGCTGTCTGTGACGTAGGTGGCCTTAAAGGAGATACCAAGACAGCCTTCTATAGCCATGACACTATAGAGCAGGTTCAAAACACCTTATAACTGGTACCCAGGTTGTGATATGGAATAGAAAATTGCAGCACACACAAACACACACACACACACACACACACACACACACACACACACACACACACACAGGCTATTATATAAACTTAAAAGCAAGAATTACGGACCAAATACATTACGCAAAGTTGAAAACGTTGAGCTGCAAAACGATTCTAGACGCAAGTCACGCAGCTGAAAAATCTGAAAGTCTTTAGAAAAAATATTTACAGATTATCTTAAGATGCTTTCTGTTTGATAGCCACGTTTGAAGACAGGAGCCCTATGAAGTTTCTGTTTAATTAAATCGTCTTTATGAACAGTACTGTTTTAGTCTGTTTGTAGTTCTAAGGCGGTTTAACTGGAAAGATCTAGAGAAGCCTGCAATTATCTGAAAGGTATGATTCAGCGCCATATAAAACCAAATCTGATTAGAGTCGATAAAAATGAATTCGTTAGAATAAACTCTTAAAAACAGCAAAGGACTCACGTGCAGTCAGCCTCTACTGCCGTGTCCTGTGCATAATGGAACCAGCTCTACACATTTTTTAGGCATCTGAATACACCCGGACTTTCATTCAGTTTAACGAAAAGAAGCATTATGTAAGTTCTTATGTTATAAATGGTTTCGATTTAAGAAAAATTATTGCAAAATTTTATTCTTTGTGTGTGAATTTTTTATCTGACGACGACAGTTTCTATTATCATCACTGCCTAAACAGCAGGTTTATTTCATATACTATGCACTACAATGTCATGTATATCACGTAGACTACTGTATCCCGCAGGTTTAATAGTTTCGTCGTTACAAAAATCGTAACAATCGTTGTTGTAAAATGTAAATCATCTTTCTATCACGCATGCGCATCACTACGTTTGAAGCCAATACGTCATTGTTGTCCCATGCAAATCCTGCCAATGACTATTGAGCATATCATGTCGGACATTGATGGCAGTCTTGATATGCCGGGATAGTAGTAGAGAAACTTGACCTTTGGATTACGAATAAGCTTACCAGTACGGTAGTACCAATAATACAATGCAGAAGGAGTTGGTGGGTAGGGCTACGTGTGAGCCTATAGCTCACGTGTATATATATATATATAATTGTATGTATATAGATATGTATATATGTATGTATGTAATCGTTTAAGGACAAAACCAAGTGACACACCGCACATTAGTAGCCTAGGCTACATAAAGAGATATAGAAAATAATATAACAAAACATATTGAAAATGTCATCTTTTTAACGGTCATTCAGTTAGATAGGCATATTATATAAAGATCAGAGGGATGATTTTTCTTCACGTCGGTATAAAATAAGTGGGATGAAATTGCGGTCGTCCTTTACGGGTAACGAGAAGTCGTGTGGTCGTTGACGAAGATTATAGCAAAGTCGAGTCCGGGGGGATAGATGCTTCGCAGGACATGACTGTCGCATCTTCTGACTGAACGAAAGATGTCAATGTCGGGCTTAGCTGACCTTACCACAGCACTGGTGCGTCCTCGGGTAGGTGGTGTCCCATTCGCCGTACGTGCACGCAAGGCCGTAGCTAGGGGGTGTTTTGGGTGTTTGAACACCCACCGGAATGAAAAATGTAAAAAATAATATAGGGCCTAATGCATTTACTAGCACAAGATGTAAAAACCATGAAATAAAACCATGAAAACACCCCGAAATGAAAATGTAAAAAATATTATGCATTTACTAGCACTTAACGAAAAAACATGAAATTATGCGAAAATTAAGTGAATGACTAAAAAAGGTCATCAGTTTTTTCGGACGAGAAATTGGTGACATTTTCTGAAGATTTTTCGGTATTTTGACTGAAAAAGGTCGTCAGTTTTTTCGGACTGGAAGCTGAAGAAACACTCCCCGAAATCAAATCCTGGCTACGGCCTTGCGTGCACGACGCAGCAATCGATCCATTCTGTGTCTGTCTTCGGCCGTATAGTGAGCCCCCACCACGCTGGCGATGCATACATGAGGCGAGCCACAGTGGTAGCTGCTGAGGTTCAGGAAATTGAATATGGTAGTAGTTGTAAAAATTTTCACATGCTTGATTTATTATCAGTGTTCAAACTCCATTGTTGAAACTCATCCGTCTGCAAGTCACAATACGTTACAGTCCGTCTTGATATATTGCTGCACATGCAGTTGCTAAATTGCCAATGCGAAGATAAATCCATCAGATTAATTACGATCATTTAAAAATATTCCATTATTCTTTGCGCAGCGGTTGGTGAAAATAACTCCGTCTGTACAGTACTGTTGTAGTTGGTGCAGTTTGTCTCCAGATAGACATATTACCGTCGTCACTGGCTGTTCATCATTTCAGGACTCTTAGACACCTGCTTAAAAACGGCAGCTAAGTATTGAGTCCTTGGAGTCACTTAGACTTACTTGGCAGGAGACCAGCATTTGGTTCTGTGCACGACATAGGTCTGCAAAAGACAGCAAATTGGTAAGTGACAGAGTAGCATATTGTAACTTAATAATTAGTCCTAATAACAAGCATTGCGTAACATGAAATAGAATTGCAAGACAATAGCATCATTATTATACAGATTCTTCTCATCTGCCAAACATGGATGATCGGCTCTGCCTCTGAATTCATCAAACAACGAAGTCTATCAGGCATCTGGAATCACCAGAGTCAACAAAAACTGCGCTCTATAGCCAGCGGGATTGTTGGTTCCGCGCTGCCGTGCAGCTACTGTAGGCCTGTGTAATCCTTCTCGTCTATTGAAAGTTTCCACTTATATATTTTAATTTGTTACTTTTCAGTAAAAATCCATTTCTAACTATATATAAGTCGCAGTTTATAAATGAATTAGTGCCAGCCATAGCTTTGTACGCAGTCTTTCTCAGAACCATTAAAACCAGACACGAAAATAGGTCTACTGAAAGAAAGACAACACTCAAGAGTCACCAAAGATCAGTTTTTGCGATTTAAAGTCAGCCAAAAAATTCATGTGCAATCTGTGAGCACTGTCGATGTAAGACGTAGGTCTAAACCCTACAGGCAGGATTAAAACGCTCTTGATTCAGCCTTGATGCTGAGATACATGCACGTTCTTAATATGCCAATCTATATTGAAACGGCTATTAGCAGCAGTTGGTGGCAAAAGTTGTGAGGGACCGTCCCAAGCCTGTTGTCGAAAGTTGGGGGACCATCTCAGGCCTCTCGAAAGTTGGGGGACACGTCCCGTGGGTCCCATAGGGTGGTTGCGCCTACGAAGAGAGCCACTCCTTGCACTTTTAACAAATTCTAAAGACATCTCTACGATTATTTCCTATGAAACACTCTGTTGGAATGACAAGCTCCTGGCCAACTGCATAATTATTTAATACGGTGCTTGATGCACATGGCTCAACTATAGGCACATGATTATACCATGTTTGTTAATGAATAAAGCCTTAGGAATAGCGAGTATGCTTTTCCTGTGGTGTAGGCCTATTTGCTTTCTGGGGAGAGGTATAAGACACTAGTATGTCTATACTATAGGGTGACCATTTTCTGGCCATCAAAAACCGGGACACTTTTTGGACAACAATTGTTCCTGCCAATTGTAATTCCTTAACTGCAGGACAATAGGCCTGTCCTGTAGCCTATAGGAGACTCCAGTCAACAGTAACCATAGTAGGCTATTTTTACTTATTCAGTTATTCTAGTAGGCATGCATACTTTGACGAAGTTCAAAATTATAATAGGGCCTACTGAAATATCTCCGAGGAGTGAATGTTTCAGACAAGTTCTATTACGCGAACGCTTTTCGAATATAGATCTAGGCCTAGGCCTATCGATGCAGCAGTATGTTGTCATCACAGTTAGATTTAATGCTGAGCAAATTTTTTTTAAATTTCAACATTAGGCTCGTTACAATGGCAGCATTTTAAGCTGCCATCTGAAAGAAACTGCTCTAATATTTCTATGCTGACGTAATCGAGTTGTCTAACTCTATCCCATTACGAACCTGACACGACCTGCCGAAATTTATAAAGACCTAGATCTGGTGCTGCCACTTAAATTGTAGACCTGTTAGGAAAACTTTCTCGTTAGCCTACGCCTTGATAGTAATTATCGAGGCGTAACTTTAAGAATTATTAATTAAACTTTAAGAATTATTCTTAAAGTATTAACTACACTCAATAACCTAAAAATGTACAATAATACCCCATATAAATTGACAACTTCCCTTTTGTTACGACTTCCTTTTGGGTTTAAAAACTACACATTGGATGTCATTTAGATAAAACTCACGGTTTCAATAATAATATTATACAAGTTTCCTCCTTGTAAAAAACCGGGACAATTTTGCCATTTTGCCTAAGTCGTCGGGACACCGGGACGCACCACAAAAATCCGGGACGTATGGTCACCCTACCCTAGTCTATAGTCTACTCTATAGTGACAGATGGAACGAACCAATTATTCATCAAATTTTGTTAAATAGATCTGATTATGTTTATGTTCCATCCAGTTGATTTTCTTCATTGTTCTCCGTGTCCATATTTGAAAGGCCTTCCTTCGTATTATATACATATTTTCTCAGTCCATCCCCCCGACTCCTACAGTACCACACTACATATCAATGTTTTATCATCCGTTTCTTCGGATTCCTGTTGGTTATTTCTTCTCAGTTTATCATAATTCTTATATTTAAATTTATAAGTTAGTCTTCTTATTTCCACATCTGACAAAACTGAAAATCCGATTTCTTTCACAGACTCCAATTATGTCCCAGTAAACCGCTTTGTAGAGCGACATGATCTTTTTGTGCCAAGGTCGCCGAATGATCGAAGAAGACAAATTAATACTACGCGCAGTAAACTAAAGACATAGGCTGTGAGCAGACTCTCTCTGCTAAGAACGGTCATCGAAGGAACACTGAAGAGTAAGCAAACAAGAGGAGGATCACGACAGATGATGCTGGATTGAATTGTAGCATAATTATTATGGATATGGAAAGTTTGATGAAGGCCCAACATCGAGATGACCCGTAGAACATTACGAACCTGTTAACCAACAATATTTCTTCTAACTTTATTTATCTTATTTCAATAGGCAAGTGAGAACGATTGACCTGCGTGACCTACTTTAGTATTTTGTGACATCACTGCTGAAAGGTCATACTTCCCAAAGATAAAATTATGATTGTAGGCCTAACAAGTTTCTGCGATTTCAACCAATTCATAAACTGTTAGATCGAGCTAATAAATCTGATGTTTGGGTGAACTTTGCTGCAAAATTTCGTCGACCATGACTTCATATATTTATTAATGTCGGCTGTTGCAGCATTCTCGCGAAGAATTTCATCATTTTCGAAAATACGGGCCCCTCACAACTGCGGGCCCGGGTGCTGCAGCACCCTTAGCACCTATAGATGGTACTTTAATGCGGGCCTGGTTGGTTTCCAGCTTACTTTCTTTGTAACGCACCTACCAAGGAGTTTATTGCCTTAGCGGCGACTTTTATAGCAACGAACTTCAAGTAAACCCTTCAAATAAGAACTTCGAATAAGCTCTTCAGATGAAAAAGCTGCTCACGAGCTCGCCACACGTAGCGGTGGATCTTTTGAAGAGCATCTGATCATGCTTTCTTCTATTTGTTTATTTTCGATAATAATATTCATTACCTCTCAGGATTTGCTATTTTCAAAGGAATGTTACGATATCGAAATTGGACAGATGCTTAAATAGATTTAAGCGTGGTTAGGATCGTCTACCGATTACTATTTTAAAAGGAATGTTCTTAACCCCCGCGAACGTGTGTTACAATATTAAACTTGAGCAGATGTGCGAAGCAATGTGGTTAGAATCGCCGCAGTTATGATCGTGCGCGGTTTTGATTATGCGCGGTTTTGATATGCGCGGTTTTTATTGTGCGCGGTTTTGATTGTGCGCGGTTTTGTGTGCGCGGTTTGATAGTAAATCGTGTTTCACTCGGTGATTTCGCAGCTGTGAATGAAAAAGTGTCATCAGCCAAACTGTCGCTAAAGTCGACCGCCCCTCTGAGGCAGCAGACTTTCGCTCATCTGAGTCATATCGATTCTGAGCCGGATTATGGCGAAATTATACACTTTTACCATTCTATAGGACCTATACTGATTCACCCTCGATATCATAAGATTTTCTTGGACCAGTTTGCCTACCCACCGTCCGGTTCGACGAAAACGATGGCTCTTATTGCTATTACTCAAACTGTGTCAGAGATGTTACCTAAGATTCTTAGGTAACATCTCTGACACAGTTTGAGTAGAAGCCTTAGAAAGGCCAAGTTCGCTTTAATAATAATAACAACAGCAATTACAATTGCAATAATTATAACAATAATCACAATAACAAATACAAATAATATGAATAAAAATACAATTAATAATAGCTGGACACAACAGAGAAGCCATATCAGTCTACCAGCGCTGATCAGAGCTCCAGCGCATCAATGCGATCGCTTTTCACAGCACGTTTGATACGTACTCAGCACGTCTTCAGTGAAGCCGCAACTTCCCAGAACAAAGCCTTAATTTTTGGAAATCCTGAGGTATTACATGTACCTCAGCCTCCTCAGGTTAAATAATAGTAGTAGTAGCAGTAGCAGCAGCAGTAGTGGTAGTAGCAGTAGTAGTACCGGGTAGTAGTAGTAGCAGTAGTAGTAGTAGTAGTAGTAGTAGTAGTAGTAGTAGTAGTAGTAGTAGTAGTAGTAGTAGTAGTAGTAGTAGTAGTAGTAGTAGTAGTAGTAGTAGTAGTAGTAGTAGTAGTAGTAGTAGTAGTAGTAGTAGTAGTAGTAGTAGTAGTAGTAGTAGTAGTAGTAGTAGTAGTAGTAGTAGTAGGTAGTAGTAATAATAATAATAATAATAATAATGATAGTAATAATAATAATAATTATTATTATTATTGCTATTTTTTATAATAATAATAATAATAATAATAATAATAATAATATTAATAATAATAATAATAATAATAATAATAATAATAATAATAATAATAATAATAATAAACAGTATTAATCAAAATAATAGAGCCATTCTGGACTGGTTTTATACCAGTTGTTAATAGTGAAGTCTCTGAGGGATCCTATAGGGCCTATAGGCCTATGCCTCTGGGCATAAAAAATGATAACTAAATAACATAAAATAAAAAATAACAACAGTGAAATAATAAAAGATGGAATATCGTTGATTCTAGGCGAAAATGAAGGAAATAGTTCTGCAGGAAGTTCAAAAGTATGGACGAGGCACAAATCTTCGAATGGTGCCACGCATATTCGCCAATACCGGAAAAGCTCGAATTGTATGGTCGCTGACATTTCTTCTTTGTCTCGCAATAGTCGTCTGGAATGTTACGATGATCTTCAAGAATTACTTCAGTTGGCCGGTTAGCAGCGTTTTCATGGAGGGTCCTGGTAATCCTATCTTTCCTGATGTCACCGTTTGTAACAAGAACCCGATGGTTTACTCCAGCGTCATGCGTCCGACTTGGACTGAATACATAAACATTACGTCCACTGCGAGGAGAATGTTTCCATACGACGTCACAAGAAACAATTTTAGCGGCACAGAAAAAGATTACGACTATATATGGTCGATAATTCAATCACCTTCCAGCTACTTGTCAAGCCTTCCCTATTCCGAAATTTACTCAAAAAAGGCAGGCGGAAGTCTGATAACATCTCACAGCTATGAATACTGGAATGGGTCTTTAAGCACAGCCAAAATATCATTGATTCCATTTTGGAGTATGGACGACGGTGTATGCTACACCCTAAAGCCCAAAGTAACGGACATTTCTGCAGTAATGACCCTGCAAGTAGTTGCGTATATCAACAACTTCCCCGAGATTCTTTTGTCACTACTAAACGATGGTCTCAACACTCAGAGCAACTTGGACACTACAGGGATCCGCGTAATGGTTCACGCTCCTGGTACAAGGCCAGACCTCAACACCGGTGTTGATGTTAGAACCGGTGCAAGAACAACATTGCACATTTCGAATACACATCGCACTCGCCTGCAGTGGCCTTATGGCAACTGCACCATGCAGAAATACCTTGACGAGCAGAGTTATTCAAGTAATCAGATCACAATGGAAATGTACTCAAGGGGAGCTTGCAATGAAGTATGTCTTCAACGTTTGGTCGTTGAAAAGTGTGGGTGCGTATCGGGTTTACTGGAGTTTAGTCAGCGCCAACTGGACATCGTGAATGGACTCGTCTGCGGAAATGCGAGTCTGGCATCTAACATTGCCAACAATGACTGCTTCAAGCGACTGGCGTGCGTGTACTTCCTTGAGTTTGGAACGAAAAGGTGCAGAAGTTCGTGTGCAGACCCGTGTGAAGAAAATCTATATGATTTTGCAGTCTCGTCGGCTCCGTGGCCACCCGTAAATGCGCAGTTGAGCTTCTACACGACATACGTTGCTCCAATCGAAAAGTCGCTCATGCAGGGAGAGCGGTTTCACGTGTATCAGAGCTTGCTCGATTCGAACTCGAGTTCTGAGCAATTGGTGAAAGACCTCAAAGAAATCCATCTTTTGGAGGATAATTTTATTAACCTCAGAATCACGTTTGGTAATAACTTTCCCATGGTGCTGAGGGAAACGCCTGCTATACTGCCGGAGACGGTTCTCTCTCAGATAGGAGGCGCTCTAGCTGTTTGGATCGGTATGTCCGTTGAAAATGTTGTGGAGTTGTTTGCACTAATCATTGCTGTCGTCTTAGCTTCACTAAAAGTGCAGAATAGAAAGAAATCTTTGATGCCCGACGGAAGAAGCCGCACAACAGATGTCAGTTCAATAGAATCAATCGAAGCAGGTCATGATTCAAACTCATCAGGAGCAAGGCGACATTCAACATCATGTTAAAGAAATGAATCTTCAGAATCAGCTGAGAAAAGTAAATGTTCAATAGGGTTAGCGTTTAAAAAAAAAGAATGTTCAGCACCACGTATTCGGTTAAAAAAAGAGCAAATGAGTTTAATTGGGGGATTTAACTTGTTTGCATTACACTGTCAAGAGAATTAGCCTAGTGGTTCAATAAAAATGCCTTTATCGAAAGTTTAGGCTAGTTTTCGACCCATTGCTTAACATATTTTTTGTGGGCCTGCATTTGATTACGAACAATATTTTTGCAGCTTTCCATTTATAATTTTTTATAGTATTTTTTGATTGGGTGACATTACCCAGAGCCGTTAAATTTCTATCTTGCGTAATTCGAAAGTGACCTATTGAGACCAGTGATTGGTTTGTTTTGACATTTTAGGCCTATTACTTTGGGTGATTGGCAATTTAAGGCGTACGTGATATTAGTTTTGTCGTTTTTGGTTATTGACAATTAAGCACTAATTTGTGATATTGCATAGCCTTTGGCAGTTCTAACGAAATTTCATCTAGCCTAATGGTAATACTGTTGAAAGAGCATTTTTCAAGCGCAGTTTAAAACAGAAGCAATGTAGGTCTATCGGAGAAACTTGGAAATGGACGTAGGGTTTATAGGCTTAAATTCTAATTAAGTGTTTGAACTTCCAAGTTGTCTAATCTTATATATATATACTTTAGTAAGTCTGTGTGTGTGTGTGTGTGTGTGTGTGTTTGTTTGTTTGTTTGTTTGTTTGTTAGCTATGCACGACCACAGTTTTGAAGCAATCTACCCAAATCCTTCGCAGTGGGTCGGGTCGGCCCAACACTGGTAAATGGGGGTCGGCGAATCTCAGCCACCATGGATGCCAGGGTGGGGCAAAAACCATCATTTTCCCTGTTGGCCGTTTCCCTCACAGGCTTATGACAGCACTTTTCTTTCGGTCCCATACGCATAAAAGCAGAGGTTGGCACCGTTTTAGAGGTGTTTAAGGCCAGCGCTTTTGCCAGTCCGGATTTCACGGATCGCGTACCGATCGAGGTCGGAGTGTGGTGAGGTGTGGGTGTGGTGGGGTCAGGGAGAAAGGGATGGTAGGAGGAAGGGAGGGAGAGATGGTGGGAGGGAGATTGGGAGGGAGGGTGGGAGGGTGGAGGGTAGGAGGGAGGGAGGGTGAGAGGGAGGGTGAGAGGGAGGGTGGAAGGGAGAGTGGGAGGGGAGGTGGGAGGGTGGGATGGAGGGAGGGCGGGAGGGACGGAGGGAGGGTGGGAGAGTAGGAGGGATGGAAGGAGGTGGGAGGGATGGTGGGATGGAGGGGGGACGGAGGTAGGGATTGGCGGGGAACGTCCGAATACTAAAATTCCCGGGCAACACCGGGTACCCCAGCTAGTAATGAAAATAATAATTCAAGTGAGTGACAATAATTATATGCTTAACTTTTGATCTTGAACAGTGTGGGTGATTGACAGATAAAAGGTAACTTTTGATATTGTTTAGTGTTTGACTATTGACAATTAAAAATTGACTTTTAATATTGCAAAGACCTTGCTTGATCGACAGCCGATTGGTAAGTTTTGATATTGCATAGTGTATGGCGAGTTGCAATAAAAGGACAACTTTTGTATTGAATAGTGTTTGGTGATTGACAATTAATGGATAACTTTTGATATTACAAAGTGTTTGGTGATTGACAATTAAAGGATAACTTTTGTATTGTATAGTGTTTGGTGATTGACAATTAAAAGATAACTTTTGATATTGCATAGTGTTTGGTGATTGACAATTAAAAGATAACTTTTGATATTGCATAGTGTTTGGTGATTGACAATAAAAGGATAGCTTTTGATATTGCATAGTGTTTGGTGATTGACAATTAAAGGATAGCTTTTGATATTGCATAGTGTTTGGTGATTGACAATTAATGGATAACTTTTGATATTGCATAGTGTTTGGTGATTGACAATTAAAGGATAGCTTTTGATATTGCATAGTGTTTGGTGATTGACAATTAAAGGATAGCTTTAGATATTGCATAGTGTTTGGTGATTGATAATTAGTGGATAACTTTTTATATTGTATAGTGTTTGGTGATTGATAATTAAAGGACAACTTTTGATATTGCATAGTGTTTAGTGATTGACAATTAAAGGATAGCTTTTGATATTGCATAGTGTTTGGTGATTGACAATTAAAGGACAACTTTTGATATTGCATAGTGTTTAGTGATTGACAATTAAAGGATAACTTTTGATAATGCATAGTGTTTGGTGATTGACAATTTAAGGATAACTTTTGATATTGCATAGTGTTTGGTGATTGACAATTAAAGGATAGCTTTTGATATTGCATAGTGTTTGGTGATTGACAATTAAAGGATAGCTTTTGATATTGCATAGTGTTTGGTGATTGACAATTAAAGGATAGCTTTTGATATTGCATAGTGTTTGGTGATTGACAATTAAAGGATAGCTTTAGATATTGCATAGTGTTTGGTGATTGGCAATTAAAGGATAGCTTTAGATATTGCATAGTGTTTGGTGATTGACAATTAAAGGATAACTTTTGATATTGCGTAGTGTTTGGTGATTGACAATTTAAGGATAACTTTTGATATTGCACAGTGTTTGGTGATTGACAATTTAAGGATAACTTTTGATATTGCATAGTGTTTGGTGATTGACAATTAAAGGATAACTTTTGATATTGCATAGTGTTTGGTGATTGACAATTAAAGGATAACATTTGATATTTTAGAGTGTTTGGTGATTGACAATTTAAGGATAACATTTGATATTGCACAGTGTTTGGTGATTGACAATTTAAAAATAACTTTTGATATTGCATAGTGTTTGGTGATTGACAATTAAAGGATAACTTTTGATATTGCATAGTGTTTGATGATTGACAATTAATGGATAACTTTTGATATTACAAAGTGTTTGGTGATTGACAATTAAAGGACAACTTTTGTATTGTATAGTGTTTGGTGATTGACAATTAAAGGATAACTTTTGTATTGTATAGTGTTTGGTGATTGACAATTAAAAGATAACTTTTGATATTGCATAGTGTTTGGTGATTGACAATTAAAGGATAACTTTTGATATTGCATAGTGTTTGGTGATTGACAATTAAAGGATAACTTTTGATATTGCATAGTGTTTGGTGATTGACAATTAAAGGATAATTTTTGATATTGTATAGTGTTTGGTGATTGACAATTAAAGGATAACATTTGATATTTTAGAGTGTTTGGTGATTGACAATTAAAGGATAACTTTTGATATTGCATAGTGTTTGGTGATTGACAATTAAAGGATAATTTTGTGTTGTATAGTGTTTGGTGATTGACAATTAAAGGATAACTTTTGATATTGCATAGTGTTTGGTGATTGACAATTAAAGGATAACTTTTGATATTGCATAGTGTTTGGTGATTGACAATTAAAGGATAACTTTTGTATTGTATAGTGTTTGGTGATTGACAATTAAAGGATAACGTTTGATATTGCATAGTGTTTGGTGATTGACAATTAAAGGATAACGTTTGATATTGCATAGTGTTTGGTGATTGACAATTAAAGGATAACGTTTGATATTGCATAGTGTTTGGTGATTGATAATTGAAGGATAACTTTTGATATTGCATAGTGTTTGGTGATTGACAATTAAAAGATAACTTTTGATATTGCATAGTGTTTGGTGATTGACAATTAAAGGATAACTTTTGATTTTGCATAGTGTTTAAGAGTGACAGTTGGGACTAACGTTTGAGATACTGCATTGCTTTGTGGTAGTGAAAAATAATGTTTTATTTGATTGGGCCAATTGCATAGTGTTTGGTGATTGACAATTTGAGGATAACTTTTGATATTGCATAGTGTATGGCGAGTTGCAATTAAAGGATAACCTTTGTGTTGTATAGTGTTTGGTGATTGACAATTAAAGGATAACTTTTGTATTGTATAGTGTTTGGTGATTGACAATTAAAGGATAACTTTTGATATTGCATAGTGTTTGGTGATTGACAATTAAAGGATAACTTTTGATATTGCATAGTGTATGGCGACTTGCAATTAAAGGATAACTTTTGATATTGCATAGTGTTTGGTGATTGACAATTAAAGGATAACTTTTGATATTGCATAGTGTTTGGTGATTGACAATTAAAGGATAACTTTTGTATTGCATAGTGTTTGGTGATTGACAATTAAGGGATAACTTTTGATATTGCATAGTGTTTGGTGATTGACAATTAAAGGATAACTTTTGATATTGCATAGTGTTTGGTGATTGACAATTAAGGGATAACTTTTGATATTGCGTAGTGTTTCGTGATTGACAATTAAAGGATAACTTTTGTGTTGTATAGTGTTTGGTGATTGACAATTTAAGGATAACTTTTGAGATTGCATAGTGTTTGGTGATTGACAATTAAAGAATAACTTTTGATATTGCATAGTGTTTGGTGATTGGCAATTAAAGAATAACTTTTGATATTGCATAGTGTTTGGTGATTGGTAATTAAAGAATAACTTTTGATATTGCATAGTGTTTGGTGATTGGCAATTAAAGGATAACTTTTGATATTGCATAGTGTTTGGTGATTGACAATTTAAGGATAACTTTCGATATTGCATAGTGTTTAAGAGTGACAGTTGGGTCTAACTTTTGAGATACTGCATTGCTATGTGGTAGGGAAAAATAATGTTTTATTTGATTGGGCCAACTGGCTATTGTCCCGTTTCCAATGCATATTTCCTAAGTCAGTTCATCTGTCTGTGCTATAAATAGGCCTAGACCTACACCTTCGATTATATGTTGTGAATCTCTGTTCCTATAGATTACTTACTTGGAGTACCCTCTGGCTTCTTTTTGAAGGCACTCCTCACTTGTCTAACTTATTTTTAATTGATCAATAGCATACAGTGTAACGTAATATTCGAAGAACTTCACATCTTCAACCGGTGCACTATCGCCCATACGCGGCGCACAGTCAAAATTGCCCCATCAAAAGTTGAACGTGATGGAAAGCCAATACGCACTTTACTAACATAAGTGATTTTCTGAAGGGGAGCTATATAAATTCCCGAATGAGTGAATGAATTAAATTAAAGCAAACATAGCATTCGCTTCGATAGGCCTACGTGCATAAAAATGTGTCCGTGGAATAGAATTTCCGTTCAATTTCTGCCAAGTCAGCAAGACATTCACCTTCAGCGGTCAATAATTAATTTAAAAAAAACAGCGCCATTTGTGAGTGCACATGGTGGGAGAGATTCGTCAACCCAATAGACGCCCGCAGAAAATTTTCGAGGGGGGCCAAAATTTTACGATGGTCACGGTTAATTTTTTTAGTAGCAAACGCTTAAAAAACGCAAAGCTGGAAATTGAGAATATGGGTTTTTTCCAAAAAGGTTTCTTAATGCAAACTTCAGTTTTATTTTGTGTATCATTTTTAAAATGAATAGTTTCATTAGTGCGAAGAACTTGGTTAAAAATCAAAAAGAGGATGTTAAAAAGTAGTTTCCTAAAGAGGCACTATATAGTATATAGATCTAAGACCATAGAATGAATGAGCCCCTTACGGGCCTTACCTAAGTTTCTCTGCAGCGTGACCACATGGATTCTGTACTGGCAGTATGCAAAATGGACAAAATGCAACCTGGCAAGCAGAATTTATTTTTATATCCTAATGCTGGTGAATAAGCAGATCTCCTTGACGTAATTTCAATGTGCTATTGACAAATTTCAAATTTTTGCATTAGCGTAATTTATTGATAATTAATTTTTGAGCAGTTGTGAAAGGTTGCATTACCACGAGATTCCAATCAAGACTATGCTATAATTGATACGCTTGCTATATGCATGGGAGCTCGCAGAGTGTTTGAAAGCCAATGGTCATTGTTACAGTTTTTAATAAGAGCTTGAAAACGCAAGGCAGAAAATAAAGAGTAGGCTCTGTTCATTTCTGTATGTAAGCTTATTTCTCAATGTAGATTTCTGACTCTCATTGTATAGGCTATGCATTAGTCGTATCATAAGAACTTTGATGCGATGAAATTTGTTCAAAACCCGGTAGCGCAATGGATAGCACGCTGGCGTACATGGGCGCCCGCAGAAATTTTTGCAGAGGGCGGCAAAAATTTTCCCAAATTTTTTTAGTAGCACGAGCTTCAAATGCAAAGCTGGAAATTAAGAATACGGGTACTTTTCAAAGAGGTTTCTTACGCAAATTTCTCAGTTTCATTTTGTGTTTAATTTTTAATACGAATAGTTTCCTTAGAAATTTGTTAAAAATCAAAAAGTAGATGTTAAAAAGTAGTTTCCTAAAGGTACGCTATATAAGTCCATAGAAGGAACGAATGAATAGATGAACGAAAAATAGGTGTAAGCTTTCAAGGGGCAAGTGCTACTCTAGCTGCTTCTAAAGCGCCACTCGAAAGCCAATCGCAGGGCACCAGCTTTTTCACATGTGCTGCATCAAGCTAGAAGCCTATTCCAAAGAGTAGTCAGAAAGAGGTCCGAGTCTGGTAGCCAGAGGGCCAGAGCAACTGTTAATGCGGGTGTCGTTTAGGAAGCTGGAGGATCCGAGGATCAGATAAGTATGGGCATCAATTCTTTTGAACAGATCTCTTTGTCAGTTTTGGGGGTAAATCCTGAGGCGTGATAACCAGAGTCCCTTATCCAAGTTTACCTACAATTTGACCTCCCTGGATTCTGTACTGGCAGCTTGTAAAATGGACAAAATGGAGCCTGGCTTATAGCAGGCTCGGTTTATATAATTACAATGCTGGTGAATAAGCAATACCAATTTGGCGTAGAGTGCGAGAGGTAGCGAGTCCGATCCCCTCGTTGGGCGGATACCAATTTTTTTTAGTGTACTTTGAGAAATTTCAAATTTTTGCATTAGTAGGCCTATTTTTTGCAGTTGTGATTATTTGCACTACAGCTGGACTCCACTCAAGTAGGCCATAATCGACAGGACTGCTGTTTGCATGGACGCCCGCAGGAGGGTTGAAAGCCAATGATCAATGTTACAGTTTTTAGAAAGAGCTTGAACATGCAAGGCAGAAAGTTATAGCAGCATGTTTATTTCTATAGAGATCTCTAAACGTAGATTTCTGACTTTCACTACGCGGTATCCGTATCATTCGTATCATTGGTGCACTAATGCAAAGAAATTTTTTAAGACCCCAAAGTAGTATTTAAAAACATAGGTGGCAATTTTCCAGGGGGAGCACTTGCCCCCTTGCCCCTATGTGCAGGCGCCCATGTTGGCGTAGAGTGCGAGAGGTAGCGAGTCCGATCCCCTCGTTGGGCGGATTTGCTTTGTAGGTTGCTATTAGCGCCGATTATTGCAGGCTGTCTACTCAGTTAGTATAGTTAAGATTTGTGTATTCTGTGATCTCCGTTCTTGTGAATTATTTAAATTGCATACTTGTACACTGTAGCCTAACCGGTTGCGGTCTGTCAACCGGATTGTTGAATAAAGAGATGATGATAATTATTATTATTGTTATTATTATGATTATTATGATTATTATTATAAATATTATTATTATTATTATTATTATTATTATTATTATTATTATTATTATTATTATTATTATTATTATTATTATTATTATTATTATTATTACTAGCTGGGGCACCCGGCGTTGCCCGGGAAATTTAGGATTCGACCCGCTCCGGTCACAACCCCACCACACTCCGACCTCTACAGGTACGCCACGCGAGAAATTTAGATTTTCGGGTAAATTTCCTCGTCCCAGCCCCCACTTCCACCCCACCTCACCTCCACCCCTCTAACCCCACCCCAACCCCCCCAACCCTCCAGCCCCACCCACACGCCTTCCACCCACCATCCCACCCCACCTCACCCCTCCACCCACCCCACAATCTCCAACCCACCGCTCCATTCCCCCCACCTCCACCCCCCCAACCCCATCCACCCCTCCAACCCCCTTCACGCCCCTCCAATCCCCTCCACCTCCCCTCTATCCCCACCCAACGACCCCCCAACTCCAACACCCCACTCTGCTCCCACCCCCATCCCATCGCCGCCCTCGACCTCCCCTCCGCCTCCTCCCCCGAATTCCACCGGTACGCGACCCGTGAAATCCGTACTGGCAAAAGAGCTGACCTTAAGCACCTCTAAAACGGTGTCATCCGCTGCTTTTATGCGTATGGGACCGAAAGACGGACTGGCAAAAGCACTGTTCTTAAGCACCTCTAAAACGGTGTCAACCGCTGCTTTTATGCGTAATTGCGTATTGGACCGAAAGAAGAGTGCAGTGATAAGCCTGTGAGGGCAAAGGCCAACAGGAAAAATGAGGGGTTTTGGCTCCCCTGGCTTCCATGGTGGCAGAGATTCGCGAACCCCTCCACTGCGCGTCCGATGCCGAGACGGACACAGTAGTGATGGTTTGGAGTGAAAATCTAAAAAACTGTGGAAATGCATTCTGGACAAATATATGCCCATTTTTTTTATAGATATAGATTATTATTATTATTATTATTATTATTATTATTATTATTATTATTATTATTATTATTATTATTATTATTATTATTATAATTATTATTATTTTTACCCGAGGTATTTATGATAATTATTATTATTATTATTAATTATTATTATACAACAGTCGGTTTATATAGCATTGTTACAAAAACAATGTGGAAGAGAAGCAGATGGCGTTCCCCGTTGGACTGCTACCGAGATTATTTGAAGAAGGTAACTTGTCTCGAGTCTGTCCTGTGTCGCCTCGGTCAACCTTCGTCCCAGGTCTAAGACAAAATCCAGTCGTTCCGAGCTCCAAGAACCGCTGGATTCCAATGCCACCGCCACGAAGGCATGTGTCCGAGCGACTGCGGCGTACTAATTATTACTTATTATTATTATTATTATTATTATTATTATTATTATTATTATTATTATTATTATTTATTTTATTTTTTATATTATTATTGTTATAATTATTATTGTTATATAATTATTATTATTATTATTATTATTATTATTATTATTATTATTATTATTATTATTATCACAGTGTGATGACAATAATAATAATAATAATAATAATAATAATAATAATAATAATAATAATAATAATAATTATTATTATTATTATTATTATTATTATTATTATTATTATTTTTTTTTTTTGTTGCCCCGAGGTATTTAGGATCCCTCAGGGACTTAAATATTAATTAAGAACAGAATAAAAACATCTGGAACGGCACCTAATCGTCGTAGAGATCCTGCGCTGGAAAGGCACCGCGGAATGCAACCGCATTGAATCGTTGGATCATAATACTGAGGCGCTGATGTAGGTAGGAGGTCTCGCGTGCATCATCTTTCATTGTGCTGAGTGCCTGTCCCAATGCTGAGATAAAGACCAAGCCCTCAGCATTCACTGGGCCCATGGTTTCGAAGGCCAGAGGGACAAAGTGATGGACCGTTGCGATCTGCCTGTATTTGGTGTTTTTCCGAGTAGTATTTCCGCTGCTCCGGCAGTCCGAGAGGTGTTTTGGAGATATGAAGCTGCCAGGGTGTCTGTGACCGTCACATCCCAGACCAGACTGCGTGCGCCCCGCACGCCAAGGGATGAGAGTAAGACCGTCAGGTCTCTTGCCGTCAGTTCTCAGGAGGCCAACCGGCTCTTTGGCCGAGGGGTAACCGGCTCGAATCAAGCTGCGGAAAATCAGATCGTTCAGGGACGCATGTCGGGATGAACGTCCCGGACCCAACGCGCAGGATAATCCGTGCGAGCCCTCTGCCGAAACAAGAGAGCCACAGACGCAGCTGTGCGGCTCGCAGAGAGTCGCCCCAAGGCGCAAGCCAACCGCGACTCTGATGGCCTCATCATCAAGTCTCAACCCGCACGATGTGATGGGGAGAGCGAATAGCCAGTCGCTCGAGTGCGGGGCAGAGACTGCTTCAAAGCGTGCCTGATGGTAGGGGTCTGTAAGTGTGGCTTTCAGATCTGAGGTGACCTTGTCAACAAGTGGCTTATCCCAGTATGTTTGCTTGTGGATAAGGATGCTGTCCAGTTGCTTAACTGGACTTAAACCCTGCCATTGGACCAGCATGGTCTCGTATCGTGGGTCGGCGGGGAATTTGTCGCCGAGCATGGTGGACTGGAGCGAAAGCGTGCCTGCAGCTGAAGCCAAAAAGGCGGGAAGTGCAAGCGAGGCAGCTATTATTATTATTATTATTATTATTATTATTATTATTATTATTATTATTATTATTATTATTATTATTATTATTATTATTGTTATTATTATTATTGTTATTATTATTATTATTATAATTGTTATTGTTATTGTTATTATTATTATTATTATTATAACACATTTATTTCTTCAAAAACTAACAAAATCACATGCAGACAAGTAAAAATAATCGTTTTCAACGTTAGGCCTTAGGCCTCTCAATGTCTAGGCTGTCAAGTTCCGTCGTGCCCAACACTGACAACGAATTTCCTCTTTGGAGCGCGACTGATATGCGCTGCAGCAGATGGTTAGTTTCACGCTGGTCATTATTATTATTATTATTATTATTATTATTATTATTATTATTATTATTATTATTATTATTATTATTGTTAATGTTATTGTTATTATTGTTATTATTATTATAACCTAATCGATGTAATCATGCTCGACATATTAATGTTCCATAATTATTATTATTATTATTATTGTGAGCCTATTCTATCACTTAACTTTACTTCTGTAGCTAATGGCTAGTTATAAGTAGGCCTATCTACAGTTCTTTAACTTGTTTACACAACAACGAGTTTCTTCGTATTTCTGTTCTTTTAAAATCCATCAATCAATCGCAAGGAGACATAAATGACATGACAATCACTTTATCAAAACAACTCAACGTTAAGACAACTTCGCCATCTTATTAAAAACTCTCTCACTACACTCTTTCTACACGCCTTATACACCCGACTGACACTCCTACCCAGGCCTATCTCATTCTAAGCGTGCATCCTTCCTTCAGCCGCTATGTCCATCTCTCTGTCCCTGTCTCTCTTGCTCTCAGGCGTACGCTGCCGCTGCAAACTTTCCCGCCATTCAGCCGTCTGGCTGGCCTGCCTGTACGCTCAACAATTAGCTGACCATTCAAGGTTATACGAAATTAGCTTACAATTATTATTGTTATTATTATTATTTTATTATTATTATTATTATTATTATTAATTATCAATTATTATTATTTTACTTTTTATTATAACACACATTTATTTTTTTCAAAAGAATTTTTTTTAAATTATTATTATTATTATTATTATTAAAAAATATGAGTGTCAATTTTCCAGGGGGCAAGTGCCCCTCTTGCCCCTATGTGCGGGCGTCCATGGCCAACCCCTCCTATTGGTGTCCCATGCCGAGACCGACACAGTAGTGAAGGTTTGGAGTGAAAAGCTCAAAAACTGTGGAAATGCATCCCGGTCAAAACACACACACACACACACACACACACACACACACACACACACACACACACACACACACACACACACACACACACACACACACACACACACACACACACACACACGCACACACATACACACACACGCACGCACGCACGCACACACACAAGAATCTTAAAAGACCTCTCTACGGTTTTTTGCCAATATCTTGACCAAAAGTAGGAATTTCGAAATGAAATTTTACAGGCTTATAGACAATTTATATTTACACATCATGGGCAGATTTAGAGGGTCTCTTTGGCCCACCCTGTAGATGTCTACTGCTTTAAAGTTTTAGCAAGTAGGCATAGAGTTAATAGCTTATTTGCTGGACTGTGTTTCTGAATAACCCGTCTGTATTTCGAATCGTGTCTAATTTCGAGAAGAAATACACTTTGCATAGAAATCAAACTTCAAGATAACAGAGGCAATAATTATTATCGAGTTGCATGAAATTTAGAAGTGCTCGATGAAAATATATTTATTCTGATTGTTGCAATGATGCCAATCATGCTGACGTCTGTTGATGCTCTTTCTGGTGTAAGAGTAGACTAGGTTGATAGTGTGCACTATACAATAGCCTTTTAAACACATCGAAGAGTAATAGAAAGGAATTCGTATTAATATAAATTTACCGACCGAAAAGTAAATGGACGCTACATCATAATTATATGTCTATGCGCCGTTTTTTTTGTCTTTGTCAAAGAGCAGCGGACCGCCTTGCGAATGATAATGAAAATGCAGGAGGCCTATTTATCAATCATTCATGACGTACTTGTAATAAGTGTAGAGAAAGACAGATTGAATCATTCAGTATAATTATTTTACCATGTTTACAATTTTACCACGGTAAAATGGATGGCGGCTTTTATGGGTTAAAAATCGGGATTATTTAAACGCAGAAGGAGCAGAACGCAATGGTCTCAGTTGAATTTTTTGGCAGGATCTGAAAAAAGTGACGAATGAAATGAAGGAGAAATGGGTGCTTTTCACGTAGATTAGTTAAAGCGAATTTATCGGTCTCATTTTGTGTATCATTATTCATTAGTATCTGCCTTAGTGCGAAGAAATTTTTTAAAGACCAAAAAGGCAGTAGGCCCTAGTTACAAAAATAAGTGTCGATTTCTCAGAAGAGGGTGGGTGCTCCATCTAGCCTTTATGCGCGTGCATCCATGTTTTACTCGCAAAAATTATTTCACATCACTAGGCAACTTATTAACTAATACATTAATTTTGGTCTACAGGATGTGCCATAAAAGTATCCCGCTAAGGTTTTCTACCAATATCTTGGCCAAAGGTAAGAATTTCGAAATGAAATTTTACGGTCTTAAAGACAATTCATATTTACACATGATAGCCAGATGTCATCAAAATATTTCAAACAAGACAAAAGTTATATAACTTTTAGTGAGACCACCCACCGTTTTTTGACGATTCAATAGCGTAACGCAACAAAAGTAGGGAAACGATTTTATTAAGCCACATGATCCCACATCTCAAATAACTTGCCAAATGAACTTGATAGTGCTTCACAACTTGTGTTCAATGTGCCCACCACCAGTGCTAAAACTTGTTTTGTGTCTCTTTGCAAAGTTCTTGAAGGCCCTGTTGACGCGTTCCAAAGGCAAATTTTCCCATATCAACTCCAATGCGCCCATCAATTCTCTTACTGCTCTTGGTTTTGGCTGCAGATTGTGATATTTCTCCAGTATAGCTCTCCGCAATTGATTATCAATCCATCGGGTTCAAATCCGGAGATTTGGGGCCATTGGCATTCTCAATAAAACCAGAACAATCGACATTGAGCCGATCTCCTTTCACTTACGGCAAATCTCTTAACTCTCAGCTTGACTCGTAATGTTTGCACTCTCACTGTTTCTGACATTAAACGTTGCTCATAGCCTTGTATAGGCCTATCCAGGATCTTGTTCAAGGGGTGTATGAATACACATTTTGTTTGTCATTGACACATTGGCCATTTTCATTTGTTTAGAAATTAGAATTTTATTTCTTTAATAACAAAATTATTAATCTGACAGATTTCTTATTTACCAACTTGATTGTCATCTTGCTAAGTGACTTCACAGTGACATGCAGCTAATCTGGTACCCTGTTTCTTTTTAAAATAGTAATGATGATGATCATCTGGCAATATCAAGGCTATGTGATAACAATTATCTGAGATGAGACTTAATAAAAACCGCGTTTTTGCTTCTTTTTGTTGAGTTACGTTTTTGAATCGTAAAAAACCAGTGGGTGGTCTCACTAAAAGTGGTATAACTTTTGCTCTGTTTGACATAATTATTTTTACGAAATCTGGTCGTTATGTGTAAATATGAATTGTCTTTAAGTCTGTAAAATTTCATTTCGAAATTCTTACCTCTGGCCAAGGTGTTGGTAAGAAACCGTAGGGGATACTTTTTTATGCCCACCCTGTATACCATTATGTTAGTCACTAACATAATGGTACACAGTTAGTGCACGCAGTCCTGTGGTGTTTGTACAAAACAAGCTGCTTAACTACCTCTGCCCGTCTCAGCAATCAGCATGTCCTGATGTTACGGCAAAGGAAAACAGTCCAGATTACACGGGTATCGAATGAGCGTTCGGTAAGTTCGTTACAATCAAAAGACGATGAAGAAAAGTTAGTTTTCTGCTGTGGAATTTTTACAGAAGAGCTTTTCAGTGCCATAACCCGAAACATCATACGACAAAACGTCTCTGATTTCAATTCACACTCGTTCCGCTGATTGTTCATGCATTTCTTATCATGTGAATCTTTGGCGTCCCTCTCGTCAACATGCTTTGTCTCTTATGAATGCAACGATATGCGCACTTAGAATTGGCTGCTCTTCTTGGCAGACACGAACTCTCGTTTGCGTAAAGTGTATCGAGACGCGAATCAAGTGAAGGAACATTGGTAAGTGCAAATACCTTTGACTTTTTTTCGTCGAGTCATGTACTTATTTCATCAGCGCAATGAAAAGATTTGTCGACAGGACTGACGGCACATTCACAGACGACGATTCAATTTAAACTCTGCGGGAGAATGTCTTTCAAAAAGCACCCAAGCGATTGCACATACACTTTGACTCTCTAAGTTTAATGTCGGCAAATAATTATTAGTTTGGCTAAGACTCTCACGAAAGAAAGTTGTCGGGCTGTCAGTGTGGCCTTACACAGTCAATACTTTGTAGCGCTCGTCGAGAGTAGGGCCTGGTTAATTAGAATTATTTAAAGGATAATGAAGGAACTTAAATTATTTATAATGGAATATGATTAATAAGATAGTCCATAGTCCAAAAAGTAGAGTGTGAAGTGAATTGTCCTTTAATTAATAACCATCGGTTACAATCTTCTTGGTATAACTCTACTCATTGTTCAATCTAAACTATGCCTGGCAGTGGGTGGGTGGCAATTTGGGGTTTCTTGGGAGGAGAGAAAACGTTTAGGCTGGACATTTTGAGCGGCGGACGGCTGGGCCGCCGACGATATCTTCATCGGCAAAAAATTTTCTGACGACTTTTTTTAGTCATTACTGTCATTTGGTACAAAATTCCGAAGAAATTTACCATTTCCGCTGCTGAAATAACACTTTTTAATCTTTCGATCGAAATATCTTGAAATCTCACGAAAATACACAATTTTTGCTGCAAAAAATCTGATGACCTTTTTAGTACCGCATATAAACACCACAAGGACGCTCGGTTTTTCTGGAGATGGGAAATTCCTATACATTGATTTTTCAGGAGGTGAGGAAATGGTACGCATTTGCATGTAGGCCTATACAACACCTAGGGGGTCAAATCCATTCCTGTAGGTGGGAACTTCCCCCAGAGACGTCTAGATTAAACACTGACTCTGCTAATCTAACATTTGAGCGGTTAAGTCGGTTGCTAATGTCCTTGGTGAATGGTCTCAAGAACTCTCTTCCAGCAAGTGTTCCCTCTAAAGTCTGTTCTTGTTCCCAGATCGCGACTAAAATTCTTCTTCCTATAAGCTCATTTTCTCCGTGGACCCTATCTGTGTTTCCTTCGTGGCTTTAGGCTGAACTGGCCCTGAAATAATAATTGGCTTTTATTCCTTTAGGCCTATTCATTTTACCTATAGCTGCGACTATAGAACGATGCTATTTTTAATCTTAGTGACGCTGTAAAAGGTCCTAGGTTACATTTGAAATGGACAGTTTAAGGCATCTTGTGAATGTCAGATAAATTGTTCGAGGAAGTATCCCAATGTTGGTGTTGAATTACCAGACAGTTAATGACAGCTGTATATGGTTCTGTGATCATCAGACATTACTGTCAATTTAGAATGCATAGATATCAGAAGGGTCAGATACATAACTTTCCACAACGATGCGGGAGACGTGGATTCAGCACAAGCCGAAAGAAGTTATTTAAGGCTTTGAGAGATCAAGACAGACAAAGATTTAATGAAGGTACCGAGACATCTAGCAAGAGACACACAGCGACAGATATAGGGAGCATCTAAGAAGAGCGATATAACTTAGAAAATCCCGACGTTCAATATCCCACAACTCACAAGTTGACGGGTGCAACAACAGTCCAATTGTTGCTAAGTAAAAACTAACGCAGAGGCTAGAAAATGCAGACTGTCTTCAAGGAGGAATTTCGGAGGTTCGGCGAAGGAACGACCATCAGAGGAGTGCCACGTATCTTCAAGAGCAGCAGTCTACTGGTCCGATTGATGTGGCTGTTGACCGTCTGCTTTTGTCTTGCCATACTCACCTGGCAACTCTACAAGACGTTACTCAGCTACTTCCAGTGGCCAATTGACAGCATCTACAGAGAAGCCAACGTTCGACCGGTTTTTCCGGATGTCACCGTATGCAGCATCTACCCAATGGCCTTCGCAAGCAGCACGGAACTCCAGTGGGGCGACTATTTAAACCTTGCGTCTAACAGAAAAGCAGGGACGTCATTTCAGCTTTTTTCAGGGGGGGGCAAAAAAAATTTGCGGGTCAAAACTCCACAAGCTTCGTAAGTTCTGTATTTAGCCAACATGTGCAAAACTGTGCTTAAATGAGATGTTTTATTCATGCTCATATTTATTAAATCTACTTATAGGCCTCTTTGATTCAGTGATGAGGTATATTTTAAATGCCTACTATACTGGTACTTTAAATAGACTATAAGTGCTTTGCACTTGTTATTATATACCGTGATATTATTTAGGACCTACCATTATATGATTATAATAAAGGTATTATTTACTATGATATATGATAGTATCATAATAAAAGAGTAGGATTTATTGTTAATATTTGTACGAATACTATTTTTATACAATTAAAATGACAGAAATAACCTTCACCCACAGAAAAAAAGTGAAAATTTTTATTGGCCATTGCTCCAGTTTACATTATTGTATTACATAGAATTGTATTACATAGACCGGGTTGGACCATTATAATCCACCATAATATTATTGATTATTATATAATTATAATGATATTACTTACTATAATAATAGTCTAATAGATGACATCATCATCATGAAATGGAATATAATTTACTGTTAATACTTGTAAAAAAATTACCATTAAATGTCTTATCTCCACTATCCAGTGTAATCTTTCAAATTTCAAACTGTCAGATTTCAAAATGTTTTGTTCCTTGAAACACTTAGTAAAACAACATCATTATTACATAATATGCTTCCCAATTTTGGTAGTTTAAATGGCAATTCTTGCTTACTTTGTATACCATGCTTAACCATTTCTACTAAAATTGTGTTGTCTTGAACAACAAGGGTAAGCTTATTCCAGTACAACAAAGTAAGCTTACATGTACATAATAATTATTATACTCCAGTCTGCTGCTGTTACTCATTGTAATAGTCCATTAGCAACAGAACAGAATTGCCTAACTTGATACACAAAGAAATTATTATTGCAATTATAATTACATTTTGATATTGATATATTAAACCGCTCTTTTTTATCAGCACTGAAATAATAGAGTGATTTTGTCAGGATAACATCCTACATGCTATGATTACAATGTGGAAGCTCAACAAGAATTTGCTATTATTTTAAGTGGACCTATATTTTTGAAGTCTTAGACCACTCTTAGCAACACTCAAATGGAGCAATTTTGTTCAGACCACAGCCTAAAATGGTGCCATTGCACCGTGAAAATTCAAACAAATTTCTTGCAGGCAGTTGGGCACATCCCCTCCCCACTGCTTTAATTTGTCATTAATAACAATTCACATAGCAATATTGCATGCTGCATGCACTAAGTCTGCAATAATTATTTTTGTCTTTGGGTTAATGACTGTTATTATCTATGCCTATGGGATCATTCAAGTGGTGGTCAATGGCTTGTGATTATATCAACCTGGAAAAGATATGACTGAAAGAAAATTTTAATATCCAGGATTTCATGTATAAGAAGTAACCTGCTTATAACCATTGCACTAAAAACAGTCAGTTTGTGTAAATTTCCAGTTCAATTGGATGTCACATAATAGGCCTACCGTGTGGAATGTGGATCGTTGTCAGTGTTTACAGGATGAACTCTCATGTCCTTTGGTCCGCTTTTACCGTCTCCTCAGTTCTCAAGAAAGCCCAATCATCAGCTCTACTGTAACCCACACTCATACCTCTCCCTCAACTGCTGCATGCAGTCAGCCCCTTGTAACACATCTTTCTGCTGTGTTCTTTCAGTTTCAGAACTTCCCGCTCATTGTCCATTGCCGGCTACTTGCCCTAGAGGTCGCCGGTGTGGAGAGGCGAATGCACTCCAGGTCCCGGTGAGACGGGGTGGGGTGCTTGTAGGCCTAGGCTCAGAGGGAAAATCATGCCTCAGATGCCTGACTGCTTCATGTTATAACTGGGTATTGGTCGGCTTGCACTACATGTGTGGCTGACAGGACCCACACATCTGGTGACCTTATACTGACCTGGGACTTTATCTAGGGGGAACAAGCTGTACGTCTTTCCAGTATCAGCCTGAGCTCATTCCCTGTGCAGACAATATCACAATATACACATAAGTTGATATATGTATCTGTGGCTATGATGAACTGTGCACTGTGTGCAGCTCGAATCTGCCCTCACATACAAAATTACACAGGTTGTGAAGACACAGGCCTTTTGGTATTTTGAACAACGTGTGGCGTTGCAAAGCAATGCAAAATATGTCATGTGTAAGAACAGTCGCTCAAATTCAGGGGGGGGCAAATGCCCCCCCCTGCCCCCCCCAAATGACGTCCCTGCAGAAAAGATATGCTTTCGTACAATATGACAAAAGACATCGTCGATATCTCAGAGGATGAGTACAGCCTCGTATGGTCGTTCATAATGTCGCCACTCGGATACTTCTCCAGTCTGCCCGTATTCGATTTGAGTTCCGCCGACCGTGCGAAAAACCTGATCATTGATCACAACTATTTCGCATGGGACTGGAGCACGAGTGCCTCGAAAGGATCCTTCCATGCCGTCTGGAGTCCAGAGTACAGCATGTGCTACACTCTGAAACTTGACAGAGCCAACTTAGCGGAGGTAAGAGCACTTTCTCTCATCGTCTACATAGACAACTTTCCCGGAATCAAGTTCGCGCAGACGACATATTCTCTGAGACCAACGGAGGCCGTTGCCACTGGAATTCGGGTGATCGTCCACGCACCGGGAACGCAACCGAACATCAAGGTCGGTTTGAGCATCGGTCCTGGAACAGAAACGACCCTACACGTTTCGAATACGTTGCGTACCCGACTGCCTGCACCCTACGGTTCCTGCACTGAACAGAAGTACCTCGACGAACCGGACTCTTCGGATGATGGAAACTCGCCAGAATTCTACTCAAAAGACGCCTGCTACGATGTGTGTCTTCAGCGGACGATCGTCGAGAGGTGCGGGTGCGTTTCTGGGGTCCTGCAGTTCACCCGACGCCAACTGAACCTCGTCAACAACACCATTTGCGGCAACCAGAGTCTGAACGGTGGCATTGACTCCAACCTCGCCGACATTGAGGGATTCAAACAGTGGGCATGCATACTGAAGACCGATATAGACTTGGAATCCTGCGAAAGACAGTGCATCGATCCGTGCGAGGAAAACCTGTACGATGTCGTCGTTTCGTCTGCACCCTGGCCGCACGTCACGAAAAAGCTGGACTTCTTCACGACGTACATTTACGAGAAGCGGAACGACAACATTAAGAGAGATAAGTTCGCAGCTTACGAAGCTATCTTTAATGAGTATTCGACGCTGAGTGTCGACGAAGTCGTGGAAAGACTGAGCGAGGTTCATGATCTGGAGGAGAATTTCATCCAGCTGAATGTCATCTTTGACAAGGTGAATCCGATGACGTTGAGGAGCGTTCCTTCGGTGACATCGGAGAAACTGTTGGCGATGATCGGTGGAACGTTGAGCCTCTGGCTGGGGGTGACTGTCGTCAACGCCATTGAGTTCGTCGACTTCATCTATGCCGTCTTGGTAGCAGTTCGAAAGAACAAGAAGACTGAGCCGCCATCTTGCAGCGTGACCACGCAAAACCAAACGCTCACTTTCACTTCAACGACCCCCTCTGTTTCCGTCGGCTGATCAGTTCTGTCTCTAACGGGCAAGTCAGGCAAACATCAGATACCACCAATCTTTCGCTTGAAAGACCTTCAGCCACGCACTTGAAGTTTTAAGAGACTTTCGCTTATTTTGTACATTGCGCGATCTATATCAACGAGAAAGCAAATATGAAAACTAAGTTACAAACTACTGTTAGTATAAATACTGGAAAAACGACAATAATTTCAAACCAACCTAGCAAATTATGCACAATTCGACATAATCTTGATTCGCGTGATCACACACAACAGCGGTTCTCAATCCTCTTAGTACGGCGACCCGTGGGTAACATTTCGGAAGTTATGCCGATCCGAACAACAAACGTGACTGAGACTCAATGAGTTACCATTCCCTTAATTTTACTTATCATAGTCCATTGTAATGCATTTTCTTTTCATAATTTGGAAACAAAAACTGCCTTTGGCAACTGTGTGAGGTTTCCTGGCTCTTGCGATGCTGAGAGTTACTTATTCATTAGTTTGTAGTTGAAGTTTCATAAGTCTATTCGGCTTGTAAAACTTCAACAGCTGCCACCTCTTGCTGAGCTCCCTAAACCCTCCGTCTCACGCGAGCCTTCTTGGCGTCATTAGCTTTGTTCCTAAAAATACTGGTAATTCTTTTCTTCATAGTTAGGATGTTTAGTAGGCCAATCTGCATGCATAGCGCTTCAGTTTATTTGTTGGGTTTCATCGATTTGATAGACAAAATGTCATCACAAATAAAGCGTTTTAGTTTCTCTATTCAGGTTGCAACTACTAAACAACAGACTACACCGGTAGGCCTACTTAGAAAATTCACCAATCGCTTTTCGTTTCTTAACCCTCGGGCTACCAAGCGGTTACTACCCTTAGTTTTTTTGCACGCCAAACTTGTTACGTATGGAATAAAACTCACATGTTTTGGTAGCTGTAGAGGGTTCATTTGCACACATTTTGAGGTAAAAGTGTGTGATATCTCAGGTTCCGAGGTGGATGAGCCGCCCTTAGATTATCGACAAGATCTTATCCATAATTTTATTGTGGAGAGAAATACATTGTCATTATATAGAGGGAGCCTAGATTTAGTTCCCAAGCTAATTAATTTGTCTTTTGAAAACCGGACGTGCTCAAATAAATACAAAATGTGTGAAAATGGGTGATATTGATCACAACGCAAACCGATATTTCTGCGTGAACGTTTGTCAGCAGCTAAAGAATTTATGTTAACTAAAAGAGATATTAAGATGAATTGAGAAATGCTAATACAATCGCAAATGACAGTAATCATAATCGCAATCACGAATTAATATAGCGCCACTTCAAGGGAAACTCCTCAGAGACAGCACCATTGCTGCACCAAACCACAATCAAAGTGAATGCTTTACAAACGCTCGAGGAAAAGGGACAAAGAAAGACAGGAAGTTCGTTACAGAAAGGTAACGAACTTCCAGAAAGATGGACCCAACATGATGAAGGCTTTGCACCAGAGCAAAACAGTTCATGCTGAACAATTGGAATTCTGCTTCAACATAGGCTACGGCAGCTCTTGGTATCAAAGTGCGAAAGTGTGCCGTCATACTTTATAGGCTACAGCGTGGGTGTGGGAAGGGTTATATAAACTGTCGAATCCAAATGCTAGCAAATTGGTTCTGTAGCAGCGCTGCGAAGTGTGCAAGAAAACGGTTTTTAAGAAGCATTCGCATAAGAACGGGAGTATAGAGCACTTGCAATAACTCAAGAACCACTGACATGTTTTTCTGCCTGGAACAAGAACACAATAATCTTGTTTCATGTTGATTTTTGATATATTTATCTACATCATGCCTTTTGATTTTGATGAACGAAATTTCTCATCATTTCAGTGCTGAAAGAAATGGTCTAAACTTCAATAAATGCTCCTCAAAATGTTTATGATTTGAACATTTGCAGACAAGAATTATGGCATTTTAAGCTGGAATCTTTTTTAAATTGCTCATACTGTATCGACAGCAGATAACACTGCAGAAATTTATACTCAGGATCATCCTTTTCTTCGAGTCCAAACTGCAAGACGCCAAGACCCATCCTATCGGGCCATGACTAAAGACTTCAATGGCTCCCAGACGCCTCCGACTGGCTATGCGCCCTCCAAGTTTACCGCACTCGACCTTAGATTAAACAACGAGGCCGTGAGAGTTGCGGTAGGCCCCCGCCGGTGAGTGCGACCGTAATATTATGTGAGCCGCACACGTGTGTATGTGGCGCCTCTGTTTCAGCAAGGGACTCGCGTTGTCTCTCCTGCTCCCCTGGATTCGGTCGACAGGCTAGTATACTAATAATAAGGGCACCTTGTCTGGACTACCCAGGGCCATGGACCAGCCGCCATAAACAAACTAAAATTGTTCTGTAAAAACTAAATCGAAACCTAAACCTAACATTCCTGTTAATAATAATAATAATAATAATAATAATAATAATAATAATAATAATAATAATAATAATAATGATAATGATGATGATGATGATGATGATAATAATAATAATAATAATAATAGTAGTAGTAGTAGTAGTAGTAGTAGTAGTAGTAGTAGTAGTAGTAGTAGTAGTAGCAGTAGCAGTAGCAGTAGCAGTAGCAGTAGCAGTAGCAGTAGCAGTAGTAGTAGTAGTAGTAGTAGTAGTAGTAGTTGTAGTAGTAGTAGTAGTAGTAGTAGTAGTAGTAGTAGTAGTAGTAGTAGGCTAGTAATAATAATAATAATAATAAGAAGAAGAAGAAGAAGAAGAAGAAGAAGAAGAAGAAGAAGAAGAAGGAGACGAAGAAGAAGAACTCTGTAAAGAGACAATCAGATTTTCGATTGTACTGAATAGTAGGCCTACCATACCATAAATGTGAAGACATGTATAATAGGCTACCTATCAGCGTCGTCTAAAAAAAGTGTCCACCTGCTCCGATTGAAGCTCACCACGCGTTCGGGCTAATCATCACGTTTTCAATTTTCTTGGACCAGTCGTTATCCAATGCATAATGAGTCATACGACGCATTTCGAACAATTTATCGATTGCTTAGTATCCCTTCTGGGCATCAGAAGATCGACGCAAAAACTTTGCTTCACAGCCATAAAAATTTATGGATACGCCAGATGCCGATTCAACAAAGCGCATCTCTCGGATGCTTCAAATTGGAAACACGCAGATTAAAGTCTGTCGAGTGAAACCAACAGGAGAAATTTGGAAGGAACTCTTATAACGGTAACCTAATCACAAACTACTCCAATAAGTTTAATTCATTTTCCACCCTTCCGTCACCTCGGAAAGAATCAGTTCGATGGTAAGCCCCAGTAAGCCAAAGTGCCAAACCCCAAAATTTCTACAGCGCCGAGAGTGAAATCGAAGGAACAATATTTTCACAGGCGCTAAATTAAAACAGAATAGATAGGCAGAGGGGAGGATAGTAGGCCTAATACTGGCGGGACTTTGCTCAGAGAGGTGGAACAGCTGTGGCTATGGAGCGATTTGCATATCTTAAGCGATGAGGTGACGAAATGGCGGAGGAGTGTTAGGGCGGAGGGGATCGAGCCGCTACAATGTCCAGTTGGTATTTTATTCCTATAAAAATGAGTAAAATGTGTATTGTATAGTGTAGGCTATCATGCTAAGTATAGGCTATATCAAATCTATCTGCTTTCGATGCTCGCCAGAGTCGCCACACACTCAGCAAGCACCTTACTGCTGGAGATGGACAATCCACGGCCAACACTAACGAGTAGAATAATTGAATGTAGTCATGTCTACAGAAGGAAACTCCGCGTAGCCTATCAAGCGTGTAGCAATCGCAGACGATGTAAGATGCAATGTTGTAGCAAATGCAATGTTAGCAGTGCGTGACTATTTGCGTGCTCCATGCATAGTGAGACTTTATCAATTCTTCGACAGAGACTCAGAGACTCAGGTCATTCCAAGTTCGATTTCTTGTGCACTGATCACATTTTATATTCAATGTCGTCGATTAAATTGCGAAACAATGAATTCTTTGCCTTTGTTTCAGACAAAAATGTGGACAGTAATCGCACAAGAAATCCGAAAATATGGAGAGAACACAACCATAAGAGGAGTGCCGCGTATCTTCAAGAGTAACAGCACTTTGGTTCGGACCATGTGGTCGCTTACCGTGCTGTCGAGTCTTGTTATTCTCATTTGGCAGCTTTCAGAGATTTTAGAGACTTATCTGCAATATCCCATTACGACCATATATAAAGAAGGCAGAGGCAGGCCAACATTTCCTGGTGTTACAATATGTAATCTCAACAAAATGGCTTACGACAGCCGTTTCCCGTTAAAGTGGGATGCATACTTGAATATGACGTCAAAAAGGAAGAAGGCATTCCAGCACAGCAGACTAGAAAACTCAACTACACCAATAATTGATGCATCACATGTTCCAAGGATATGGTCAATGATTCAGTCTCCCATAGGATATTATGCAACCTTTCCATACACCGAACTTATCTCGATGACAAAGAAAATGGTAATCGCTAGAAATTATTTTGCATGGGATTGGAGTGAAAGGTCTACATACAATTCGACAGAACCAAAGGCAGACCTACGTTTTGACCAAAAGTACGGATTGTGTTGTCATTTGACTCCGAAGAACGCAGACCGCACGGAAACCCGCGGACTTTCATTTATCGTATTTATCAACAATTTCCCGAACGCGTATTATCCTACCAGTGACAATAGCGACTACAACCTTAGTCCAATCAGCAACGAGGCAATTGGGATTCGGTTGGCTCTTCATCCGCCTGGAACACATGCGAATCTTGACAGCGGTTTAGACATCGGACCTGGAAGAAAGACAACGCTACATATATCGAGTACAATTCGCACCCGCCTACCGAAACCGCATGGAAACTGCACCAAGCAGACATACCTCGAGGAAGACATTTATCCGAATAAACAAACCGCAGAAAAATACACGAAAAGCGCTTGTTTCGATGCCTGCTTTCAACGTATCATCATGCAGAAATGCGGTTGTGTCACTTCGTTGTTTCGTTTTACACGACATCAACTGAGGTCGGTGAACGGCACAATGTGTGGAAATCAAAGTCTGTTAACAGGTAGCCTCTTTAACGTCACCAACTTTGATGGCTTCTACCGGTTGGTGTGCGTGTTAAACACCAAGTCTACGTTAAAAAGTGAGTTATGCGAAAGTCAGTGTACCGATCCGTGTGAAGAACTTGAATATAAAGCAGCAGCTGTGTCATCGGTATTGTGGCCACCCATAACATCACAAAAGAATTTCTACACGACCTATATTAAAAGAGACAAAAACAACTTATTTAACAATACGGGGTTTCAACAGTATCGTGATTTATTTGGCTCGAACATGACTGATGCAGAAATTTTCGAGAAACTGAAAAGTATGCATTTCTTGGAAGAAAATTTCATGCAGATCGACATCGTCTTTGACAATTTTAACGCAATGGAACTGACAGAAGCTCCTTTACTGACTCCAGTGAAGATGCTGATCGGTGTTGGTGGCATTTTGAGTCTGTGGCTTGGCATCACGGTTATAAACGCAGCAGAGTTCGTACATTTCCTCGTCTCTGTCATCATTGCAGCTCACAGAAGCCGCAGAGTCACATTTTCATCATGCGATGATACTGTAACTCAAAGGCAAAAGCCTACGAGTGTATATTCACAGGAAGTCAGCGACATAGTGAAGTGTTCCAGTCAGTAGCAGAAATATAGGACATTTTGTCCGAATTTGAATCAGGTGGAAATTCTGAGTGGAAAATAATTTATTAAGCGATCATTTCTCATCAATTTTGAAAGAAATACTGATGGAAAAACGAAGATGGACGTCAAATTAATTGTTTTCATTGCAGTAAACAGCTTGGTTGAGGTTTTTGTATAAAAGTAGGCTTATAACTATAACTTTGTGACAATATTTTTGACAGTTTTTCATACTTAGACCTTCGTAACGTAAACCAATTTAATCGTTTGACCGCAATTGAACTTTGGAAATTAATCTGTTAAAATTATTTTAATCACTACCATCTCCATCATGTTTTTGCTTATTCAAAAAGCTTAACGTCGACTTAATAATTATGACATTACAGGCCGTTGACGACGGTATAAAAATTATGTAGGCACACAGTAGACAGTAAAAACACGGAATTAGTTGAGTCCATTCAGGGAGGCGCTCCTGCCTAATCTTAAAGAGATGGTAGAATACACCTATGAAACGGATATTCTGTACGAGACATATTATTTCTATCAAGCTATCGGACATTGATATTTGAACGCTTCTCAGTAGTTACTCTTGAATAGACGCAATATAAATCACCTATTTAAAGTATTCATATGAATGAATGGATGATCAAATTCATCACTCAACCTTAGTCACAGCCATTGTTGCACGCTTGGTCAAAAAATTGTAGTGCTACTTATGAAATGCATTTTGATAACAGGCTAGTAGTAGTAGTAGTAGTAGTAGTAGTAGTAGCAGCAGCAGCAGCAGCAGTAGCAGCAGCAGCAGCAGCAGCAGCAGCAGTAGTAGTAGTAGTAGTAGTAGTAGTAGTAGCAGCAGCAGCAGCAGCAGCGGCAGCAGCAACAGCAGCAGCAGCAGCAGCAGTAGTAGTGGTAGTAGTAGTAGTAGTAGTAGTAGTAGTAGTAGTAGTAGTAGTAGTAGTAGTAGTAGTAGTAGTAGTAGTAGTAGTAGTAGTAGTAGTAGTAGTAGTAGTAGTAATAACTTTAACAACTTGAAGACGTACATGTAATCGTTAAAGAAACAATTTTTATTCTGTCTCCGGAAAAATTTTTGTAGACCCTATCACCTGAAAGAATCATATCGATCTACATAATAATAATAATAATAATAATAATAATAATAATAATAATAATAATAATAATAATAATAATAATAATAATAATAATAATAATAATAATAATAATAATAATAATATAGCCAGGGTGACAATCAGGAGATAGTCGATCACCGCCAGACGGATAAGGTTGAGTCGACGCCGCCAGATGCAAATGCAACTTTGGATTACATAGATGGAACGCCCATCAACGGTTATCAACCAATTCCCGCAAGTGATTACTCTAAACACCCGTGCATACAGTTTAAACTCCTGCGACACATCCCGAAAGGAGCCCGATCCTGCACAAGTCAACTCTTGACGACCATCATCAACCGACTCATTTCAGATCCCACACAACTGGACAGCTGGAGATGCCTTCTGAGCTTCGGTGCAGTGATACTAGAGCAGCCAAGACATGGAGGCAAGCGTCATAACCTGACCTCTATCATTAAGAAAAGGACAACTGAATTCTTTGACACCTGGCACACCAAGACAGAAACTTTATTCGATGATGAGCAACAGCTTCCCCAGACGAGGAGGAATAACAAAACCTACGGCAGTGATCAGTCCCTCGCGGCGGCAGTATCGGCAAAACTAGAAGATGGAAATATTAAAGCTGCCGCAAGGATACTTTGTTCAGGTGATACTCCTGCCGTGATCTGTGAACAGACATTCGCAGATCTTCAAGCAAAGCATCCAATCCCACCATCGGACCATCGGACTGCTCCACTTCCACCTGACTGTCAGGCGATCCAACTTACAGAGTCGGAGCTGCGTGACCTCATCCGTACATTTCCAGCTGGGTCGTCGGGGGGCCCGGATGGACTACGACCACAACACCTTCTGGAGATGATGAAATCCGAGGATGGAGGCCATGCACTCGTCTCTGCAGTCACAGCACTGATCAACTTATTGCTGAAAGGTATTTGCCCGCAGGAAATCAGACCGATACTGTTCGGTGGAACGCTGTTCGCTCTCAAGAAGAAAACAGGTGGCCTCCGACCCATAGTGATTGGATACCTATGGCGCAGATTGGCCTCCAAGGGAGCCAACTCTCACTCAGTGCCCAAGATTTTGTCTTACTTATCACCTAAACAATTAGGTGTCGGTGTTCCAGGCGGAGCGGAAGCTGCAGTTCATGCTTCACGTCGTTTCCTGGCTGAGCTGGATTCAAACGCCGTCTTCGTGAAGCTGGACATTTCAAATGCGTTCAATAGTCTGCATCGGGATCGTATGCTGGATTCTGTTAACTCTCTTCTACCAGAGATCGCATCTTACTGTCATATGGCTTACGCAGAGACTTCTAACCTAAAATTTGGTAAATACACGATAGCGTCTATGGCCGGCCCACAACAGGGTGATCCGCTTGGCCCTTTGTTGTTTTGTCTCCCGCTCCAACCGGCTCTCCTCAAGTTGACTTCTCCTCTAGCCTTCGGATATTTAGACGACATATCCTTGGGTGGTCCTTTAGCCATGGTGGAAGCAGACATAATTTCGCTGGAGATGGAATGTGCAGCATTGGGCCTTGTATTCAACAGAGCAAAATGCGAAGTGACAGCCGTTGATATGCAGTTAGTCACACGCATCGGTTTTAGAGAGTTCACGTGCGTGAACCCAGACTACATCTGTCTTTTAGGAGCACCACTCTCCACCGGGTCGGCTCTTCAAATCGCACTCGACACCAGAGTCGAGGAGCTGAAAAGAGCTATGGTTAGACTAGGTCTAATAGCGCGCCAAGATGCGCTGCTTATTCTCAAAAGCTCTTTGGGCTCCCCAAAGTTACTATACAGTCTGCGTTGTGCGCCGTGTGTGGATCACCCCACCTTGCTAGAGTACGACCAGTGTCTTCGAAAGGGCCTTGAAGACATTTTAAACATCAATTTGTCAAATTCTCAATGGCTTCAGTCCACCCTCCCCATCAGCATGGGAGGACTAGGAATACGTAGGGTGTCTTCGCTGGCGCTTCCCGCCTTTTTGGCATCTGCCGCGAGCACCCTCGTCCTCCAGTCTGACATATTCGGAATGCTCGACTATCAGCCGGACCCGCAGGTGGAGAAGCTGATGGCGATGTGGCAGGAAGAACTAGGAATCAAAATCACAGAAGACTTCCCAACTCAAATGCAATCTCAATGGGACAACCCACTACTGCAAAAGTCATTCTCGGAACTATCCAACTCACTCACCGATAAATGCGACCAGGCCCGTTTGAATGCAATCACGACTCAGCATGCCGGAGACTGGCTGCACGCCTTGCCGATCACGTCTTGCGGTTTAAGATTAAGTGACGAAGCTTTGAGGGTGGCAGTTGGATTGCGCTTAGGAGCTAACATTTGCGAACCACACACATGCACCTGTGGTTCACTTGTCACAGCAAGGGGCGAGCACGGTTTGTCTTGCTCGCTAGGTTTTGGCCGTATGGCCCGCCATGGTACACTGAACGATTTGATATACCGTGCTCTTATTAAAGCTGGATACCCGGCGGCCAAGGAACCTCAGGGATTGGTAAGATCGGACGGCAAACGACCGGATGGAATCACGCTCATCCCATGGAAAGCCGGCAGAGGTTTGGTGTGGGACGCCACAGTGGTGGACACATTGGCACCGTCTTACCTTACCGCTTCAGCCATCCGAGCCGGATCAGCAGCTAGCCTGGCGGAGGAAAGAAAGAACCAGAAATACAGTGCCCTCCTTGACGCTCATGTTTTCGTCCCGGTGGCTTTGGAAACCCTAGGCCCAATCAACAACAAAGGCCTAGACTTCATCTCAGATTTGGGCCGGCGTCTAACACAAGCAACCGGGGAGCCCCGAGAATCAAGTTTCTTGTTCCAACGTATTTCAATGACAATACAACGCTTTAATGCTGTGGCTTTCACAGGGTCGTTTATTAAGCCCTTAATTGACATGGATGAGGGTGGTCTGACTCGCCCAATCGCACACAGCTGCATTCGGCACTGTTTGACTGTTTGCAATAATTGAATTGTTGAATCAATAATAAACGGATGAAATAATAATAAAAAAAAAAAAAAAATAATAATAATAATAATAATAATAATAATAATAATAATAATAATAATAATAATAATAATAATAATAATAATAATTTGAAGTACAGTGAACTGTCCAAAACCCACTTATTTGTGCCGCTGGCCTTCGAGACCCTGGGTCCCATCAACGAAGACGGCCTTGATTTTATTAAAGATCTAGGAAGACGTCTTTCCCAACTTTCCGGAGACTCTAGAGAAACTTGTTATCTCTTCCAGCGCTTATCAGTCACCATCCAGCGCTTTAATTCCGTGGCCTTCCGCGGTTCTTTTGTCCAACCAGATTTTGTCGAATAATAATAATAATAATAATAATAATAATAATAATAATAATAATAATAATAATAATAATAATAATACTAATAATATGTAAATGGACACCATAATAGGTTATTATTTTTCAATTGCGCTGCGTTGCGCTAAAATAGCAATGTAGCATCTATAGGCGCACAAAGAACCGCGAAGGCATAGTTGGCCTTTAGGCCTACACGTTAGCGTCGTTTTAATAACCAGCTGCCACCTATTCAGATTGAAGCTCGCCACGTGTGCTGGTGTAGGCTATGAGCAGATTCTCAATGTCCTCTGACTCACACAATCGTCATCCAACGCACGGTGATTCGGTGTCCGGACAATTCGTCGCCGGACAATTCGGACCGGACAATTCGGACCGGACAATTCGTCGCCGGACAATTCGGATCCGGACAATTCGGACCAAGACAATATTCGGAGTGCATATAAAAATCACGAACTCCTATAAAAGGCATGACTTGTAGGGTTTCAGATTATTAGTTAAAACGTTATTATATTTTACTGCTACTTAAGCTCGTAGGCCTAGCTTTGAGAAATTGTTCAGCTAAGTGATCTCTGACTTTGTATGCCTGTCAGTCTGGTTTCGCATTATTAGTTATGTTACTTTCAATAAAAATATGCAATCATTCGCTGATTGTCTTCGATGATCTAGCCTATTCTAGCAGTACCCGGAAGTGATAGGGCTCCTGCTTTAGGCTAGATTTACACCGCTCCTATTTATAGACCAGATTTTTACCAGTCCCAATAATATTATGAGATCAGGTTGACACTAATTTATTTATGAGAACAGCATAAGCATTGTCCGGTCCGAATTGTCCGGTCCGAATTGTCCGGTCCGAATTGTCCGGTCCGAATTGTCCGGTCCGAATTGTCCGGCGACGAATTGTCCGGGAACCGGTGATTCATAGCATTTGCAGCAATTTATCGCTTGCTGTTAGTTGCTTAGTTTCCCCCCAGGGCATGAGAAGATCGATGCTGAAACTTTGCCTCTGATTCATAACAAATAAAATTTTATGGATAGATATTCGACAGATGTTCTGTTCATCAAAGCGCATGACTCGAGTACTTCTGTCTGAAGAAACTGATTAAAGCATTAGACATTTGCACATTGAGAAGGAACTCTTGTAACCAGGGCTGTGAGCCTGTATGAGGGTAAAATTTGAAGTCAGTACACGCTACGGTTGCCTAAGAGGAGAGCCTATAGGCGTATATTTGTTTTGCCTTCGGATTTTTCTGAGGATTTTTTTCGAAGTAGGCTACATCTAAAGCGTCATAAAGCGAAAAATGTCATCATTTTATTAGTTTTGTTTCTTATAGACCTATCATCGCTGTTTTCTGCAGCTCTCTTCTTGTATTTTAAAAAAAATTACATAAAAACTTTGCTCTTTGTGAGGTCAGTGCACGCTGTACCCGGTAGTGCATACTACGTTCGTTAACGGAACTAAGTAGGTCTACACAAAGTACAAATATTTGCACAACCCTGTTAAACCTGTTTATAGCCTAAACTAACGATGATAATATTATGTGCTACTTTAGAGGCAAGTTTCATATTTTCAATGATTTCTGTCACTAAGCGAAGTAGACTACAAACAAAAGCTAATTCAGTAAGCTTATATTGAATTCCATAGGGCCGTTAAAATTATGTAGGCCTATGAGTAGGCCTAATTATTATTATTATCACTCGACAATCGTTTAAGGTAAAGACGCAGTGTAAGTTTAGGCTACAATATATAGGATCTAATTCACTTAATAAGGACAAAGTAAACGGCCAACAAATTATCGTTGAACTTTGACAAGACCATTTTTATTTGTTCCGCTCAAAAGCGAAACTTAGAACACTATTCTATCAGACCGTAATAATATCAATTAAAATAGGTGAACAATAAATATCAATGTATCTTCAACCAAATTTTTGGGTTGTCACATTGATGAGAATTTAACATACAGAGATCATAGGCATATAAACGTTAAAAAAATTCGGAATAGAATCTCGTGTTTATGCACCTCATACCACGAGATGTAGTCCTACTTGTGAATTTATATTCCTACATTTTAATATAGACCTACCATTATTTGTGATATTTGCAATATTGCATTTTAATTTTATATTTTCATATTGATTGATTGCTAATAAGTTCGGACGATTTATGCAAGTTCAGAGACACTAAATGATTGAGAACTTAGCTGAACCAGACAGCTTCAAGCTCATGTGATACAAAAGAACTGTGTCACGACAACTGGTCTACAGACAATTCGTCTAGCAACAACTGGTCTACAGACAACTGCATGGTCCAGCGCTTGTGAAATGGAAGCTGGATGAAAGTTTTTACAGGTGCAATGGAGGTTGGTTTGATGAAAAAACGCGAGAACTGGAATCTAGATGAAGTTTCTTTTACAGGTTAGGGTTACAGATGAAATAGAAGCCGGATTTACGAAAATAAAGCATGCGAAATAAAAGCTGGATGAAGTTATTTATAGATCTGAAATGGAAGCTAGATTGACGAAAAAACGCTTAAGTAATGGAGGCTGGATGGGAGGTATTTTTACATCTGAAAAAGAAGCTGTATTGACGAAAATAACGAGCGAGAAATAGAAGGTATTTTTAGATCTGAACTAGAAGCTGGATGCATGTTGAAATACATGAATGAAAATCATCAATCCAGCTTTCATTTAAGCTAGAAAACCATTTACCGTTTTTCATAAATCCAGCTTCTATTTCATCAATACGATTCGTCTGTAGACCAGTTGTCGTTAGACGAATTGTCAGGGGACCACTTGTCGTTATACGAGTTGTCTGTAGACCAATTGTCGTGGAGCCCATAAGAACTGACAAAGCGCGCCGAACCAGTCACTGCGAATCCACACAAGTAGCAACAGTATTGAGGTAATTGAGATGTAATACACACAGCTGTGCATCGTATAGGGGTCAACTCTAGACATGCTGAATTCTGGTCACCAGCTTCAACACAGCAGCTGTGCCATGTGAAGGTCATTGTCCAATGTCCATGCAATGTTAATCTATAGCCTATATCCGCGTAAAGCAGAGGAATCGGTTGGTAATTGGCTGATATTCTGCCCGCATACCACTAACCTCTCTACAGCGTTCTGCACACATCTTTGAGCAGCTACCTATGACGACCACAGACGTTCAGTTGTCTGGTCGACTAGACCAGACAACTGAACAACTTTCATATAGATTGGGGTTTTTTTCTGAGCACATTGATAACATTGTCTGTAAAGCAAAGCAGTCATTTTATGCACTTCGTGTCCTTGTTTCACATGGTTTGACAGGCAGCCGACTCCATGATGTTGTGCGTTCCACCACTGTTGCGCGAATGCTTTATTCTTCACCAGCATGGTGGGGTTTTGCAAATGAGGGTCAGAGGAGTCGTCTGTCCGCTATTATTAGAAAGTTGATAAGACAGGGTTTTTTGCCCTCTAACACCCCTACTTTTGACATGTTATGTTCTAAGGCAGATGTATCCCTCTTTTCTTCTATCCTCTGTGACCCCGGTCATGTCCTCCATTATCTTCTTCCACCTGAACGTGTAACTGGTTACTCCCTTAGGCCCCGATCACACAATCTTGAAATACCACGTTGTGATTCGTTGATTGCAAAGGGATTTATCACCAGAATGTTATATAGTTAGCTTGTTTGTCGATGATAGTTTAGTAATTATATTATATTTAACTTTTGATTATAATTTGCACATTTTTATTACCTATTATTACTTCTATGTATTATAATGATCTTCTGTGTCCCATTGTGCGTTTGCAAGTGGAGTAATAAAGAAAATACTTACTTGCTTACTTACTTAGACATGGAGACATGAGCAGGATTCCTTCTAGAATCCAGTGATGGCAATGAACCAGCTCGTAGCACAATAATAAACCAAATCGAAAATTTTCCTCTGATGCACGCACAGTTAATTTAATTTGTGCCTGTGAGTCTTTTTCTCACATAACAAAATAGTCAGAGCGCTCGATCTGTATTAGGTCTACATGTTCTGTAAAATATAGTAGATGAGTTTACGAATGAGAATTTTTTGCCGCTGTTTCAGTCTAAAATGTGGACTGCAATCCTACAAGAAGTTCGAAGCTATGGAGAGGAAACAACTATAAGAGGAGTACCGCGAATCTTCAAGAGCACCAGCAGATTGGTTCGAACCACGTGGTCTCTGGCGGTAATGACGAGTCTTGCTATTCTTCTATGGCAGCTTTGGAAGACTTTTCAGGATTATTTCCAATATCCTATTACGGTCGTTTATAAAGAAGGCACAGGTGGACAAACCTTTCCTGATGTTACAGTTTGTAACCTCAACGACCTAGCATACGACAAGAATTTCTCGCTGAAGTGGGACGACTACATAAATATGACATCACAGAAAAAAACGGCGAACGCCGATCTAGTAAACTCAACACTAATTAACAAATCACAATACGACTGGATATGGTCAGTTATTCAGTCTACTACAGGATATTATGCAAGCTTACCATACACTGAACTCAGCTCGGTGAGAGAGAAAATGATAATCGACAGTAAATTTTTTAAATGGGATTGGAATAGTATCTACAGTGAGACAAATTTAACACCTTATTCTGACCCAAACTATAGATTGTGCTACAAAATAACTCCAACGAGCGCAGACCGCACTGAAATCCGAGCAATTTCCTTTATTGTTTATATCAACAATTTCTTGAACGTGTTTTATCGTACCAGTGACTCTAGTGACTACTACCTTAGTCCAAACAGCAATGAGGCAATTGGGATTCGGTTGGCTCTTCATTCACAGGGAACGCGACCAAATCTTGACTACGGTTTAGACATCGGACCTGGAAGAAAGACAACACTACATATATCGAGTACAATTCGCACCCGCCTACCGAAGCCGTATGGAAATTGCACCAAGCAAAAATACCTAGAGGAAGACATTTATTCGAATGAACACAACGCAGAAAATTACACAAAAAGCGCTTGTATCGATACCTGCTCTCAACGTATCATTATGCAGAAATGTGGCTGTGTGACTCTGTCCTTACGTTATACTCAGCGTCAGAGAAATTCGGTGAACGGAACAATTTGTGCGAATCAAAGTCTTTTATCAGACTTCAATGTATCCAACTTGGAAGGTTTCCACCGGTTGGAGTGCTTGTCAAACATTACAGACAGTGATTTAGATTTGTGTAAAAGTCAGTGTACCGATCCGTGTGAAGAACTTCAATATAAAGCAGCTATGTCATCGATATTGTGGCCACCCATAACATCACAAATGGATTTCTACACGACCTATATTGAAAGAGACGAAAACAACTTAATTTTGAAAACGGGGTTTCAGCAGTATCGTGATTTATTTGATTCTAACATGACTGATGCAGAAGTTTCCGAGAAACTTAAAAGTATGCATCTCTTGGAAGAAAATTTCATGCAGATCAACATCGTCTTTGACAATTTTAACGCAATGGAACTGACAGAAACTCCTTTGACGCCTCCAGTGAAGTTGCTGACCAATGTTGGTGGCGTTTTGAGTCTGTGGCTTGGCATCACTGTTATAAACGCAGCAGAAGTCGTGCATTTCCTCGTCTCTGTCATCATTGCTGTTTATCGGAGTCGCAGAGCCACATTTCCATCATGCGATGATACAGCAATCCAAGGGCAAAATCCTACGAGTGCATATTCACAGGAAGTCAGCGACATAGTGTAGCATTAAGGTGCTTCTTACATTTAAATTACACTCTCTGTAATAGTCGCAATGGATTGGTTGACTGGATGTTCATCAGATTACATGCGACTGACTTAGGGCTGCCAACTTTTGATTTTGTCATTCCGGGACGCCTGCTGTCACTCGATATGCCGTCCGTAACCAATTTACACTGTCCACATGTGTAACCGCATATAGGCCTAATGTAGCAAATGTTGTGTCAGTCCAATTATATGATCTAACGTAAAATCTACAAAATAGTAGGCCTAGTTAATAATTTTGTAGATAAACAGTCAGAAGACAAGTAGCCTACATTTAGGATTAGAATCGACCTCAAGAAGGGATTTTTACAATAAATGTAAGTTCCAGTAACCAGTGGCGGCGCTAGGGGGGGCTGGGGGGCTAAGCCCCCCTACAAGAGGCTCAGCTCCCCTAAAAAAATGACCATCTGAATTATTTTACATTGAAATATCCACGATTTTGGTCGATGACTAAAAAAAAAATTTCGTCAGAAATTTTGGCGGCGAACATAGAAAATTTTCATGAGATTTTGGTCGATGACCAAAAAAAAAAAGTCAGAAATTTTGGCGGCGAAAATGGAAAATTTGGCCGCGGGCTTCAGCCCCTCCAAAACTGAAATCCTTGGGCGTATACGTATACCAGAGTAAGCAGACGTATGAGCCCAGCACGAGCGATGTTGATAGTTAGCCTATAAAATTATAGGCGACATTGTGCATGCAGATTAGAAAATTTAATGTCATTTAGGAAATTATCAGGTCGCGGCGGCCGGACAGCAGAACTTAGCCCAAAGTATTTAGGCGTACTTCTGATGAGCTTTAAGCAGTTCCAGATCACTAGGCACAAAGCTGCAGAAAATAGCACATGCCATGTCAAAATTGATGCTTAGGCCTATTAACAGTTCCGCTTTTACAAGCTCGATGCCCAGCTAGGTTTGATTGCGATTGTTAGGCAATTGTCCATATTGCTGAACGCTTGCTCGCAAAAAGCATTAAAACGGAATGAGAGTAAGCCTACGAAGGACAAAATATGCTATAAGCTTACTGAGTGTAAGAGGTTTGTAAAGTTTGAAGACTTCAGCCCAGCGCTGTCCAACATTTGATGTTCAGCCAACAATGTCAAATTCATTGAACAATCTATTAAGTTTAATGTGCAAAATAAGAACAATATTGTGGAATGTGGGTCTTAACCAGGGACGTCATTTCAGCTTTTTTCAGGGGGGGGCAAAAAAAATTTGCGGGTCAAAACTCCACAAGCTTCGTAAGTTCTGTATTTAGCCAACATGTGCAAAACTGTGCTTAAATGAGATGTTTTATTCATGCTCATATTTATTAAATCTACTTATAGGCCTCTTTGATTCAGTGATGAGGTATATTTTAAATGCCTACTATACTGGTACTTTAAATAGACTATAAGTGCTTTGCACTTGTTATTATATACCGTGATATTATTTAGGACCTACCATTATATGATTATAATAAAGGTATTATTTACTATGATATATGATAGTATCATAATAAAAGAGTAGGATTTATTGTTAATATTTGTACGAATACTATTTTTATACAATTAAAATGACAGAAATAACCTTCACCCACAGAAAAAAAGTGAAAATTTTTATTGGCCATTGCTCCAGTTTACATTATTGTATTACATAGAATTGTATTACATAGACCGGGTTGGACCATTATAATCCACCATAATATTATTGATTATTATATAATTATAATGATATTACTTACTATAATAATAGTCTAATAGATGACATCATCATCATGAAATGGAATATAATTTACTGTTAATACTTGTAAAAAAATTACCATTAAATGTCTTATCTCCACTATCCAGTGTAATCTTTCAAATTTCAAACTGTCAGATTTCAAAATGTTTTGTTCCTTGAAACACTTAGTAAAACAACATCATTATTACATAATATGCTTCCCAATTTTGGTAGTTTAAATGGCAATTCTTGCTTACTTTGTATACCATGCTTAACCATTTCTACTAAAATTGTGTTGTCTTGAACAACAAGGGTAAGCTTATTCCAGTACAACAAAGTAAGCTTACATGTACATAATAATTATTATACTCCAGTCTGCTGCTGTTACTCATTGTAATAGTCCATTAGCAACAGAACAGAATTGCCTAACTTGATACACAAAGAAATTATTATTGCAATTATAATTACATTTTGATATTGATATATTAAACCGCTCTTTTTTATCAGCACTGAAATAATAGAGTGATTTTGTCAGGATAACATCCTACATGCTATGATTACAATGTGGAAGCTCAACAAGAATTTGCTATTATTTTAAGTGGACCTATATTTTTGAAGTCTTAGACCACTCTTAGCAACACTCAAATGGAGCAATTTTGTTCAGACCACAGCCTAAAATGGTGCCATTGCACCGTGAAAATTCAAACAAATTTCTTGCAGGCAGTTGGGCACATCCCCTCCCCACTGCTTTAATTTGTCATTAATAACAATTCACATAGCAATATTGCATGCTGCATGCACTAAGTCTGCAATAATTATTTTTGTCTTTGGGTTAATGACTGTTATTATCTATGCCTATGGGATCATTCAAGTGGTGGTCAATGGCTTGTGATTATATCAACCTGGAAAAGATATGACTGAAAGAAAATTTTAATATCCAGGATTTCATGTATAAGAAGTAACCTGCTTATAACCATTGCACTAAAAACAGTCAGTTTGTGTAAATTTCCAGTTCAATTGGATGTCACATAATAGGCCTACCGTGTGGAATGTGGATCGTTGTCAGTGTTTACAGGATGAACTCTCATGTCCTTTGGTCCGCTTTTACCGTCTCCTCAGTTCTCAAGAAAGCCCAATCATCAGCTCTACTGTAACCCACACTCATACCTCTCCCTCAACTGCTGCATGCAGTCAGCCCCTTGTAACACATCTTTCTGCTGTGTTCTTTCAGTTTCAGAACTTCCCGCTCATTGTCCATTGCCGGCTACTTGCCCTAGAGGTCGCCGGTGTGGAGAGGCGAATGCACTCCAGGTCCCGGTGAGACGGGGTGGGGTGCTTGTAGGCCTAGGCTCAGAGGGAAAATCATGCCTCAGATGCCTGACTGCTTCATGTTATAACTGGGTATTGGTCGGCTTGCACTACATGTGTGGCTGACAGGACCCACACATCTGGTGACCTTATACTGACCTGGGACTTTATCTAGGGGGAACAAGCTGTACGTCTTTCCAGTATCAGCCTGAGCTCATTCCCTGTGCAGACAATATCACAATATACACATAAGTTGATATATGTATCTGTGGCTATGATGAACTGTGCACTGTGTGCAGCTCGAATCTGCCCTCACATACAAAATTACACAGGTTGTGAAGACACAGGCCTTTTGGTATTTTGAACAACGTGTGGCGTTGCAAAGCAATGCAAAATATGTCATGTGTAAGAACAGTCGCTCAAATTCAGGGGGGGGCAAATGCCCCCCCCTGCCCCCCCCAAATGACGTCCCTGGTCTTAACAGCAAATTCCGGGACAATTTGGGATCAATCCTGGACACGGGACGCAGAGGGCCAATTCCAGGACTGTCCCGGCGAATCCGGGACGGTTGGCAGCCTGACTGACTACCCGCACCTTCAATTCGCATTTCGGAACTCAGTTTCTCACAGCATGTCAATCTCCGAGACGCGTAGCGCCGAGAGGAGAGGGTTTGGGGAGGTTATATGCCCCTCCCAAATCCATACTGCAATGGCAGAATTTTAAGCTGTGATCTACATCAAAATTGCTATACTATCTCAGTGCTGATAAGAGTGCATGGTCTTCAATGAATATTATACTAAAAATTATGTTTGAAAACTTTATGAGTTTCCACGTTGCAATGTGAACATTTTAAGATGTCAACTTAGCAGAATTACTCTTCAATGCTGATAAAAAAAGAGTGATTTAAGATCTCAACATAGGCCGAGCAGGGGAATGGGATTGGGGTGTGGGAAGTGCCACTCCGTAACATGGATTTTTTTATTTCCACACTGCAATGGTACAGTTTTAGGCTGTCATTTTAAGGAAATTGATCATGATTTCATTGCTGAAAGACATGCATGGTTCAAGACTTCAATACTGCTACTCTCCATTGTTTAATTTTTGTAATTTGCATACTGTAATGGTAGGCTTTTAGCTTTTGTTTAAGTTGTCGTAATCAAATCGTTCATTTTCAATGCTGATAGTCACAGATTGTATACAGTTTAAAACTTCAGAGTGTTGCCTAACAATTAATCAAATGTTTTGGATTTGCACACTGCACCATAACTTTTAAAGCTGTCATTTTACAAAAATAGCTCATGGTTTTGTGCTTTGTTTAGGATTTTTTTATTTAGGCCCACATACACTGTAATTGCAGCATTTTAAGCAGTCATCTTACCAAAATTGGCCATTATGGATAGGCTAAACAGTGGTTAGCACTGCAGAAATTTGTAATGATATTAATGAAATATTTCAGAAATATTGGGGATATAAGCATCTCCGTTCCCCCACCTCAAACTTTAGGACTTTAAAAATTAAAACATAAGTGTTGCCTCACAAATATTTATTGCGTCTCCGTATCGCCCTAAATATCCACCCGTGACTGTAAGTTATACACATTAAAATATCATATAAGAGTAGGCTATCAAAATTATATATATGACCTTATAATTATATAGTAACAAATAAGATCCGTATAATAGCAGTTTATGTCATAACATAATTTATTATAAACAGCTGAAAACTATTATCATCTTGTAAAATTTTATGTGGAATATTTTTAAAACTTCTGGGGCTTTCTCCTCTGGAGATTCTAGATCAAACACTGTGGAATAACTATATATTGTTACACCACTAATTTGAAGGAACATCATTCTTAACTAGACCTTAATAAAATAGCAGACGGTACGCTACAATTAATCAATTAAGTCGTAACATTATCAATAAATTGGTGAGACAATATAATGTAAGGTACGGAATATAGCTATCGCTAACGCTTTTCATTTATCACTAGGTAAATTCTCAAGACCAGACAAACTCAGGTAGACAGCTAAACATTGAAATCTGGTGCTTTATGAAACATGAATTTGACGAAAAATATAATCTTGAAGAAGGAAGGAACTCGTTTGATTGTGTAATCCGAAGGACTAAAGGAGCGAAAGACCCTTAAACCCCCTCCGCACCACACCCCATAAAACATCGGTTTTGAAAAAAAATGCGTGGGTCACCTTTTTAGTCCGGGGGGATGCCTCAGCACCCCCTGGTTGTGCCACTGAGACCAGTGTTGCCACTGAGGTTTCAGAAATAAACCCAGATTTTCCTTACGAAAAAACCCAGAAAAACCCAGACTACTCATATTAGCTATTTTTGATCCCCTTTGCTCAAATTAAGTTGTTTTTTTTCTTATTCGTATGAGGGTTAACCAAATGCTCGTCAAAAGAGTCGAATAAAATGTAATTACAGCTTCAAAAATATCAATTGTTAAAGTTGTCAGATACTCGGCATCCATACTGACAATGACTTGACTTACTTGACTTATGGCTTTGACGATGCTTTCGCACGTGACAGCCGCCCAGCTATGGAAAATCTCCACTTTTCTCGTTCTTGAGCTTTGTGTGTAGCCTCTTGTATGGAAAAACCCATCTCCCGACAGTCCTCTTGTATCATGTCGAACCATCTCTTCTTTGGTCTTCCCTTTTTTCTTTTACCATGCACATATCCGTTGACCGCTATCTTTGGGTATCTCTCGTCCCGCATTCTGGTTACATGGCCAAAGTAGCGTAGCCGTTTGCTCTGGATTTTGTGTATTATATCATGCCGAATATTCAGTCTGCTATATATCTCTGTATTCCTTATTCTATCCCTTCTCGTGACACCTTCTATCTTTCTTAGGCACGTCATTTCAAACACCCTCAGCCGCTGCTTCTGTGCTTCCCTTAGTGTCCAAGTCTCCGAATTGTACAGCAATGCGCTCAGCACTAATGTCTCATACATCTGAACTTTTGTGGCTTTTCCTATTTCCTTCGAGCTCCAAACCTTACCCAGCACCTGTAGTATTCCTCTGGCTATCCCAATTCTTCTGTCCACATCTTTTTCAGATTCTCCATTTGTGCTAATGGTTCCCCCCAGATACACGAAGCTCTCCGCCTGTTCTAGTTGGTGTCCATCTGCTTCTAACTGAAATTTGATGTTGCCCCTTCCAAGGAACTGGCTTTCCGTTTTCAGTACATTTATACTCATTCCCATTTCCCGACTCACTTGAACCACTTTAGTTAGTGACTCTTGTAGTCCATTTGCTTGCTTTGCCAGAAGGGCGATATCATCCGCAAACCTCAGGTCCCTTATAGTCTGTCCTCCGATCACTGCTCCTTCCTCTGTTCCATCCAATGCCATAGCCATGATTAGTTCTAGAAATATGTTGAATAACAGCGGCGACAAAACGCATCCCTGACAATGAGCTTAATTGATAAATTGGCAGTGGGTCAAGCCTACCAGAATTGTAAACATATAATACACGTGGCTTAAGTTTACGAAGTCTTAAAGTTGTCCAAGGTTTCCCATCAAATTTTCTTAATACATCAACAATCCAACGTTTTAACCTCCTAGAACATTAATACTCTGCAACAACTATAGGCTATTATACAACTAGAGGATTGACTTGATCTACAGTATATATATATATATATATGAATATATGCATATGATTATATGCATGTTATAGATGTCAAAACAGCTTAACAAGGAGAGAGGAGTGATCTGACCTATTTTGAGATGTCAAAATGGTTTATTACTGTGCATAACTATTCTTCAGGCTATAAATTATCTGTGAATTGACAACGTGAGATCTTGATTGTGGAGTTTAAATTAAAATTAGTGGAAAAAATATGTATCACAGCCACTTTACATTGAATTTAACAGAATATTCATGTGTTGAAAATACAAAATGTCAACTCACCAAAATAAACCCAGATTTCGCCTAGGGCTGCCAACTTTTGATTTTGCCATTCCGGGACACCTTCAGCAACTCGATGTGTCATTACCAATTTACAATCCACGGAAGCGCATGAGGTAGAAAATGTTGTGTCAGCCCAGAATAGAATCTGCATCTACAATCTACTAAAAGTCCCTAATAATTTCAGACAAATCATCAAAAGACATAATTTTATATCCTAAATCTAAGACAGGAATCAACCTCAAGAAGAGGCATAATCAAACTCCAGTCACCTAGGCTCATCAGAGTAAGACTTATTAGCCAACTTTGAGGGAAGTTCGAAGGAATCGTTGGCTCATAGGTCTGCGACCGGAGAGCAGAATTTATATTAAACTTAGGGCCTATACTTAATCAGCTTATATTATAGGGCCTACTAATGTGAGTTAAGCAGATCCAGAACACTGGTCACAAAGTCGAAGATATCAGCACGTCATGCTAACAGTACTGTTGTGCTTTAATAAGGTCGGTGAAATTCGGTGCTCAAGTAATTGCGATTGTTAGACAACAGATCGTTCATAATGCTGAACGCTCTCTCGCGCAAAAACATTAAAACTTGACACAATATGATAAACCGAAAACGGTCAGTGGTCAGCCAAAAATGTAATGTATAAGCTTAGGTCTGACAGAAAAAAGAATGTAGGCTAAAAATCACGGTACAAATGGCTGAGTTTAGTAAGCAAAAATTAAAAGGAACACTAATAGTGACAAGTGGATCTCCGGACCAAATTCCGGGACAATTTGAGATCAATCCGGGACACGGGACGCACAGGGTCGATTCCGGGACTGTCCCGGCGAATCCGGGACGGTTGGCAGCCCTAATTTCGCCCAAAAAAATCCAGAAACCTAGACGAAGGCGAAAAAACCCAGATCTAGTGGAAAAACCCAGCTGTGGCATCACTGACTGAGACAGACACAAGGATGCCACTCTGGATTTTAAAAAAGGTCAGATCCGGTCAAAAAAGGCTAGAAAAGGCTAGATTGACGATTTCACTGTAAAATACATAGATTTATTCATATTCCGGTTTGAAATTTCTGACGACCGTTTTTTAGTCCGTCAGATGATTAACATTTGCTCTTTTTTCCTTTACCCACAAATTTCTGATCACCTTTTTTTAGTCTTTCGCCCAAAATTTGCAATTTTTGGTACAAATTCAAAAAAAATTCGATTTTTTCACGTCTTTTGTGCATTTTCAGTTTTAAAAAAATCATTTTTTGTGTGTAAAAAGTCGAAAAAAACCGTCGTTAGAAAAAAGGTTAGATCCTCACCAAAAAACCTAGAAACCTAGACAGGCCTGAAAATACCTAGATCTAGGTGGAAAAAGCTAGGAGTGGCATCCCAGGACACAGGGCTTAAAGTGTGCCTGGACGGTCATGGACGGCGTCCATGCACTGGTTTTAAAATCTGAACGCCGTCCAGCGACTTATTGGCGAGCACAGAATAGAAATGTAAGGGGCGTCCAGGCACTTCTTTTGGAGAAGTAAGGAGCGTCCAGGCACTTATTTTTCCACACTTTACGCACTGCCAGGACAGACAGAAATTAATACAGACGGACAGACAGAAGTTAAGAAGACTATAAATCACAGCATAATTCTAGCACTAGGCCTATATTTGAGATCCTCTGGATTACATGCTCTCATGAAAAAATAATAAAAGTTGAAATTCTTTTAGTAACACGCACGCATTAGCCTATAGGTGCTTTTAATATTTAAAAATATGATATATTTAAAAATGTGCTTAGGCAGGTATTCACATTTGCATAGCTCTATATAGATCTAGATGACACTAGAAGTGGGGGGTCCGTAGCTCAGTTGAAAGAGCGCTAATCGTTAAACTGAGTGTCATCCACGCAACCCTAGCCTCATACAGGGCAGTAATTTACAGTGGCGGCGCCAGGATTTCTGGATTTCAGTTTGGGGGTCTAAATTGGCGGCGAAAATTTTTCGTTTTCAGTCGCCAAAATTTCTGATCACCTTTTTTTAATCATCGGCAAAAATATCAAGAAAAATTTCCATTTCGCCCGTCAAAATTTGTGATGACCTTTTTTTAGTCATTTGGTTGAAATCTTGGGGAAAATGGTCCTTTTCCGTGACCGCCTAGCTGTCTGCCAAACCTCGTGCGTACCTTTACGGTTATTTGGGGGATGTTAAAGGGGGTTAATCGTCCAAAAATGTTTTTTTTACATGGAGGAAAAAATGGATGGTCTTTTTTAGGGGGCTTAGCCCCCCAGCGCAGCCACTGGTAATCTATTACAGTTTCTGTTAGCTGCCATTGGCTCTTTTCTGTTGTGTTGTTTGACTCGGGTTCTGCTGAAAATAAGATCGCCACTCCCACTTCTGGTTTGGCCGAACCAGGAGTGATCCAGCACTTAGGCCATTAGTGTTAAGTTATCGAACCTACTGCTCTAGGCCTAAAGCCGACCTTCGTGTCGTGCTATAGTGGACCGTATTTCGTATAACCTGTACCAGTAATCATTCTGCGGTTTGTCAGATTGAGTCATTAAACGAAGATTATATATAAATGCAAGTACGATGAAATATTTTCGGTGCTTACCAGTTTCACGACCTCCATAATTTAAACCTTTGTATGCGTCGGTTTCGATATCGTGTACCTTATTTTTCTCTCTCCTGTGGAAACTGGAGACTCAATTTCAAAAATAATAGTCTCCGCGTGCGAATGTATTCGGAAGCAGATACGTGGGGAAGAATCTGTTTCGAAAATTAATAGTCTCCGGAGGAAGGAGGGGAACATTTGTCACGAGACATCGGCTTCAACGACGTTCACTTAAGACTTTTAAATGGGCATCATGAGATATTCAATTGTAGGCCTACTGCTTTGTGCTACAATAATTAAAATGCACCATATATAGCCTGCTATAACCGCACATAGAGTAGGCTAGTGAATGCACAGTTGGCTACCCTATAGGTCTCTCCGTCAAGATGCCCTGTCATCAGGTTTCCAATTTTCGTCTGATTCACTAAATCGTCATCCATTACTATAAAGTGAGTCATGCCACGAATTTTTAATGATTTATCGATTGCTTGGTAAAGTTGGTATGCCTCCATGGAGGGTCTCAGAACTTCGATGCAAGATTTGCTTCAGAGCCATAATAAATCTTATGGATTGGCTTTTGTAACGCGATATGTTCTGTCTATCAAAGTGCTTTGCTCGAATGCTACAATAATGCTATTGTACTGTAGTTGATCTATATGAAGCATGCAGAAAGTCTGTCGACTGAAACTTATATTGAAGAGTTTGGGATTTTCTTGATTTGGTCAGGAAGGCCAAGAGTAATGAACTCAGTTTTGAAGGGGTTGAGGCAGAGGAGGTTTGAAGACATCCATTGAGAGATTAGATTGACAACATTGAGAAGTTGAGCAATGGAGGTGGGAAAAGGGTCTGGGGAGAAAGATATAAAGAGTTGAGTGTCGTCTGCGTAGAGATGGTGGTCAACAGACGAGGATTCTGTGAGATGACTTAATTAAAGGAGTGGTGTAGAGAATGAAGAGCAACGGACCCAGGACGAAGCCTTGAGGAACGCCACAAGATAATGGAAGGGGTTGTGAACAGTGACTGGAGGCTTTAACGGAGAAGGATCTGAAAGACATATAGGACTGGAACCAGAGTAGAGCAGTGCCAGAGACGCCAAAAGAAGAAGAGAGTCGATTTTAAGAAGGAGATTGTGATCGATGATGTCGAATGCAGCGCAGATATCGAGGAGGCAGAAGCAGGAGACTTGCTAATGTCTGACGGCAGAAACCCCGCAGTCGATCGAGTCGTGGGTTACGATCGACTTGGCGATCGACTCGATTGACTTCGTCGACTCGCCTACCTCTCGACGACTCGATCGACTTCGTCGACTCGTCGACCTCTCGACGACTCGATCGACTTGGCTCGACCGACGATCGACTTCGTCGACTTGGCCTTGTTTTGTCTCTTGCACAACTCTGCAGTTATGTTATCTCAAAATGAAATTATACGATAGTAGATCTTTTTCATAATCTGTTTGGCGTCACAATAACCTAACTTCGAATTCGCAGTGATTTTAGATAATAGCAGATTTGCACTGAAATCGTTGTGACGACACAATTAGATCTATAGGCCTCGTTTTAGATTCTGAAAATGAATTTCAATAATTATTACAGTAGATCTGTGTATTAATTGAAGTGACGTCCCAATACTCTTGTGATGTCACTCTGTTATGTTACAGACCTACTATTATAGAAGAGTATAAATAATGGCAATATGCCTTGTTTGTTGTGACAATGGGCCTTGTTTATACTCTTCTATAATGGTAGATCTGTGAATTAATCGAAGTGACGACATGCACAATAAGCAAAGTATATTCTCAAAATGAAATCTTTAATAGTAGGTCTCTATCATGATTGAAGTGACGTCACAATGGACCTAGTTTTATTTTCTCAAGCTGAAAGTATAGTAGATTTGTATCATAACCAGAGCGATGTTGCGTTAAAACAACCCCAGTTTTGTATTATGAAAATGAAATAATACGATAGTAGATCTGTAGGGGGCCGTCCATAAAGTACGTCACGCTATTTTTGACCATTTTTGACCCCCACCTCCCTCTGTCACAAACTGTCACAAATCTCGGACCCCCCCCTAAAGTACGTCACACTTTCGATTTTTTTAAAAAAAACAACCATTTACCTAACCCTCTAAACCAGGGGTCTCAAACACGCGGCCCGCGGGCCGCATGCGGCCCGCGAACCCGATTAATGCGGCCCGCGAAGAGCCACCTGGTTTTTGAGTATTTAAACTTTTAAAGAAAGAAATCGGTTTGAAACAAATTTGCAGTTCTTTTACGATCTGAACAGAGGTTTAAACTGCTTTCTACTCCTTTTGCTGTAGACATTGAGTCCACAAAAGCAGATAATTTTTAATAGGCCAATGCAGATGGAGTTAGTCGACCTTCAGTGCGAAGCAGAAGTACTGAAGTATGCTACAGCGAAATTTTATGCCGGTGTCGCAAAATATAGTATCCCCGACTTTCCCGTAATAATCGTATCTCCCCAGATGATGAGAAGTTGAAAAATGTCACTTCCGCGTGTGTTTATTTTTGCAAATTGACTTCCATTTGCTTGGTTTTGAACATTGACACTAGCAGGTATGTTTATTCCTAGTAGATAATTTTTGTGACTTTGGTTTAGAGCACTTAGAACATTTAGAACACCTAAGAAACTCAAAGTCTCTAACTAAATTCGAGTTGCCTTGCTCTGATAAACAATTAGGAAAAATAATTATTCATTTTAAATTTTGATTACAGCAAAAAAAAATTTAATTTATAGCGCCTACGCATTTTTCAATAATTGGGATAGAATAGTTTTCAATTTTGTTTGTAGTACCATATAGGCCTAGTTACACTTAAATATATTATGTGAATTTTACAGGATTGTGTCATCATTTCAATATTGTATGCTGCACTGACACGTAACTAATTCTATAGTTTCACGTGCACAATAATTATTTTTATGTTGCGGCCCGCGAGTCGCTATAAATTTCCAAATGCGGCCCACATGCTGACTTGAGTTTGAGACCCCTGCTCTAAACTCTAGGATACTGTAGCGGAACTAGGGCTGGGCAAAAAACCCCAGGAACCGAACCCAAACCCTAGTCACCCAGGTGATGTCCGTCCGTCGAGTCCGGCGTCAACTGAAGATTGACGACTAGCCAGTCAGGCTTGAAACACATTTATTCACGACGTCAAAGAAGAAACTCGCACTGCAGTTCAAAGTCACTTCTATAGCGCCAGTGTTCGGAGCAATATTCGGAGCAATGTTCGGAGCAATGTTCGGAGCTACTCGTGTAGCGCTACTGTCTCAAACCACTGCACCACTGTTCACCGCAATCGTTAATGTAGAACGCCGACTCTTCGTCGTGCGGGTTGATCACCGCTGCCTCGCCAGCGTGCGCAGAGAGTTTGTGAAGCGGGTCAGGTTTCGAACCCGATTCGGCGTCGTCGAAGTCGATAACTGAACCACTGCGCTCACCCGATCGGAAGCGTTTGCAGGTCCGGCGTTGAATCCTGTTCGTTGTGGCACAGCGACGATCACCCGTCCTTCGGTCGTCCGTAGGCGTCGGGTTGCAGAAGAGCACGACCGCGGGTCAAGAATCGAACCGCAGCCGACAGCGTTGCACAGCAAAGGTCTCCAAGCCTTTCCGTCGCCGACGGCGTCGGATCCCGATCGAATACGTCAGTAGCAGCGGCGTCGAATCTCAATCGTCGGCGTTGCACGGCCGAGATCACCAGACCTTTCGTCGCGGGTCAGGCTTCGAATCCAGGCGTCGCGGTTGCACAGCAAAGGTCACCAAACCTTTCCGTCGTCGGCAGGCGCTGAATTTCGGCAGCGTCGTTGAATCGTCTTCGCTCTCCAAAGCGTTTTCCTTCGGACGATTTCCTGCTGACTGCACCGCGATTCGATCCCGCATCAGCCGACCGTCGTGTCTTTCCACTCTTCCACGGCGACTCGATGTCCGTTTCTCTCGCTGACTCTTCGATGACGTGACTGTTTTCCTCGATGACTGCTCGGTCGATCACTGTTTCCCTCGACGACTGTTTCCCTCGATGACTGCCTCTCTCGATCGATGACTGTTTACTCCTGCGCGCACACTCGTATTTGTGTGTCACGAGGCCACGCCCATTTCAGGTGGACACAGGCTAGAGGTAGACATTAGGCCACGCCTCTTTCAGGTAGACAGAGGCTAGAGGTAGACATTAGGCCACGCCTCTTTCAGGTAGACAGAGGCTAGAGGTAGACATTAGGCCACGCCTCTTTCAGATAGACAGAGGCTAGAGGTAGACATTAGGCCACGCCTCTTTCAGGTAGACAGAGGCTAGATGTAGACATTAGGCCACCCCTCTTTCAGGTAGACAGAGGCTAGAGGTAGACATTAGGCCACGCCTCTTTCAGGTAGACAGAGGCTAGAGGTAGACATTAGGCCACGCCTCTTTCAGGTAGACATAGATACTCAGGCGAACACGGGGACGGTCATTCAAATAAAAATTAAACTCCATGACCCTGATTTCCAACACGCTCCCCCCACAAGCAATCCAAGGTCCCACTTGGAGTAAGTAATCAAACATCCCCCAAAACGCAATCAGTGGCCAATGTCTACAAAAAATTACCGCACTACTCCTGTCTACACAATAGGCCCAAATTAACATCTCTACACACAAAATCAAAATATTACAGTCTCTCATTGCTCAATGAATTCAGTATGTATTTGTTCTTCGGCGAAATCCTTCGCAGCGATTCATTATGAAAACATCAAATCGACAATTTAATTACAACATTGCAAAATCTTGATCGGGTGCGGAGTGCAATCGCGCACAACCCCCTTTTTCTCTTTTTCTTTCACTTCCCGGGTGCGATGTGCCTGTACGCACACCCCCCGTTTCGTTCGACTCTTTTCTTACGGGTGCGATGTGCCTTCTCGGTCACAACCCCTCTCTCTTTTTTTTCTTTCTCGCCTGTTTTTTTTTCTTCTGTTTTTTTTTCAGGCTTATTTCTCTTTTTTTTATTTCGGGTACGGTGTGCCTTGTTGGGCACATCCCCCTTCTTTCTTATCTTTTTTTTTCAAACGACATATACAAGTAATTACAAGCAATCAACAATTACAGAAAAACAAAAGCCACACACGGTTTTACAATTGGATCCAAAAAAATTAAAAACATGGGTCAGGCACGACCCAACAATTAATTAATAAGCTTCCTTTCAGCCGCTCCGTCTTCCAAGTTCGGTCGACCCAAATCCGACCAAGAGCCTCCAGGGTCGAAAGGCAAAAGTCCATAGTTCAAAAACCACATGTACCTAGCGGAACCGGACTCACTCGCAGGTCCACGACTCATCGCATATACATAGCACAATCTAATCGCGCTACAACACACAGCGCGAGACGAGACTCTCAGACAGACATCAGTTCCGGAAAAAGGACTGAAATCATTCCGGGTCGGACCAGAGCAAAACTGCAAAGACCCATTATTCTCCACATTTGCAGAACATTTACTCATCACCGGTTCCACAACTCCAGTTACCAACATTTGTTCCAGTTGCGCATCAATGGTAGCCTGATAGGGAAGCGGTTGCCTCCTCAATGGTTGTCTCACCGGATGAGAGTCCCCGGTATCAATCCTATGCTGAGTGATCATGGTCCTTCCCAAGTCATGGTCAGTGGTCGAGAAAATGCATTCATACTCGACCAACAAATTCCTCAGACGTTCCTTCACCTCAGCCGAAACATCTTCAGAAACATCTTCCATCAATTTCTCCACTAACTGTGCTTCTGGACCCGTCTGTCTATCACTGCCTTCCCTTACTTCAACATTTACGGGGTGCAAATCACCCAACATCAAGTCAGCAGTTATCATAGCAGGCTGTTCATTTAAATTCACCACACGAATGCACATTTTATCATCATCATCATTCAGCACAACCCTAGCCACATGCAGTCCAGGTTGAATTTCTTTTGATTCAGTCATCCACGCTTCAGCTGTGGTCGTCAAATCACGATATTGCGTCTTACAAGGAATATCGCATTGCGAACGAAGAAGAACAGTTGTCTCCTCTGCAACAATAACCCTGCGACACCAAAGTGAACCATTGCCCTTGACCAAAGGAATACGGCGTCTACCAACAAAGAGTGCACCCTGACCAAAACCAAGTCGACAGCGGTGTTGCCTCAACCAATCCATCCCCAGCATTGGTTCACCAATCTGGTCAGAGACGAGAAAATTAGTCTCAATAGAAAAACCTCTAGAAATCCTAATTGGGACATCAACTTGACCCAAACCCTTATCTGCGTTCCGTTAGCAGCCAAGAGAATGCGATTACTAGGCTGGAGCAACAAACCATCCACATCAGACGAGGGAACCAGGCTTACCTCCGACCCAGTGTCCACTAGGCACGTTCTTTGCCGTCCGTTGATCGCTCCATGGATGTAGATCGCGTTGTTCGTCACAACCGTTGCTCTGTCTCTCGTTGTATGGTTGGTGACGGTCTCTTCGTTCCGCTCGGTCGTCGGCTGACCCAAGTCGCGTTCGTCGTCGTTCCGACGGTTGGGGAACTGTCGACGTTGTCGGCACTGGCGTGCGTAGTGCCCTGGGGACCCGCATTTGAAGCAGGTCGACCCACGTCCCAGACTTCCTGATGCGTTACCTTGAGACGGAATGGTCGGCGGAACCATCTGCGGAACCATCGGCGCGGAGTTGAAGTTCGTCCTGTTCGAGCTTCTGAGTTCCTCCAGCTGTCGGCAGATTCTTCCCTCCATGTCCTGCTGCCACTTGCGCTGTGCAGTGAAGAAGTCGTCCAGCTGAGACTGAAGCTGTCCTCCGGCGTCGCCCTCCTGGGTTCCTCTTACTCGATTCGCAGGTCTGCGACGATCCTCCAGGTCTGCAGTCTGTTGATACGCCGACAAGCGTAGAGCTGTTCGGTACGCCTCGTCGATCGTCTTCGGTTCCCGTTCTCTCACCTTTAGAGACAGTTCCCGGTCGCGGATGGCTTCAAGGAAGGCGTCCTTAGCAACGATCTCGGTCGTCTCGTTCGACGGAACCGGGTAGGCGAGAACGACAAGTCTCCGGATGTCGTGCAGCAAATCTCCCAGACTTTCATCAGCCCTCTGTCGACGATAGTAGAGTTGCGCACGAAAAGTCTCAGCCTGACCTTCCGCGCCGTATCGTTGACGGAGTCTCTCGACCAGCTGTTCATACGTCACCTCCGTTCGCGCTCCAAAGTCCCACAACAGCTGCGTTGTTGCCTTCTCCAGAGAAACACGGAGAAAGTCGACCTTGTCGATTGCCGTCCATCTATTGTGGCGTGCACAGACGTCGAATTGTGCCAAGAATGATTCGAGTGACCCAGTCCCATCGAACTTGGTTGGTTTCATGGTCATCTTCCGTTCGCCGACCAAGCGACTGGCGTTGTCCAAGACTTTCGTCTCCAAAGCGCTTACCCTGTCCAAGACTTTCGATCCCCCGGCGGTCGAGTTTCTCTCAAGAATCAGCAGACTTCTGCGATCCTTCTTCGGTACGTCGTCGAAGTCGATTCTCTCCATGAAGCGGCTGGACTCGACCTCAAAGTCGACCAGGAGGTCCGTCCTTCGTCCGGCTGCTGGCGACGAAGTCATCGGGCGGTCAACAGCGTTCCCGTCCATCTCTGCAGTGTTCCACATCGTTGCTGAATTTCGCTCCACTGGCTGAGTCCGAATTTCCAAGAAGTCCAACGAGTTCTTCTTTCACTCCAATTGCTGGAACCAGTTTATTCTGAGACGTCCGACAAAATTCAATCACCCCACTTGCTGGAACCAGTTTTTGTAGCGGAACTAGGGCTGGGCAAAAACCACCAGGAACCGAACCCAAACCCTAGTCACCCAGGTGATGTCCGTCCGTCGAGTCCGGCGTCAACTGAAGATTGACGACTAGCCAGTCAGGCTTGAAACACATTTATTCACGACGTCAAAGAAGAAACTCGCACTGCCGTTCAAAGTCACTTCTATAGCGCCAGTGTTCGGAGCAATATTCGGAGCAATGTTCGGAGCAATGTTCGGAGCTACTCGTGTAGCGCTACTGTCTCAAACCACTGCACCACTGTTCACCGCAATCGTTAATGTAGAACGCCGACTCTTCGTCGTGCGGGTTGATCACCGCTGCCTCGCCAGCGTGCGCAGAGAGTTTGTGAAGCGGGTCAGGTTTCGAACCCGATTCGGCGTCGTCGAAGTCGATAACTGAACCACTGCGCTCACCCGATCGGAAGCGTTTGCAGGTCCGGCGTTGAATCCTGTTCGTTGTGGCACAGCGATGATCACCCGTCCTTCGGTCGTCCGTAGGCGTCGGGTTGCAGAAGAGCACGACCGCGGGTCAAGAATCGAACCGCAGCCGACAGCGTTGCACAGCAAAGGCCTCCAAGCCTTTCCATCGCCGACGGCGTCGGATCCCGATCGAATACGTCAGTAGCAGCGGCGTCGAATCTCAATCGTCGGCGTTGCACGGCCGAGATCACCAGACCTTTCGTCGCGGGTCAGGCTTCGAATCCAGGCGTCGCGGTTGCACAGCAAAGGTCACCAAACCTTTCCGTCGTCGGCAGGCGCTGAATTTCGGCAGCGTCGTTGAATCGTCTTCGCTCTCCAAAGCGTTTTCCTTCGGACGATTTCCTGCTGACTGCACCGCGATTTGATCCCGCATCAGCCGACCGTCGTGTCTTTCCACTCTTCCACGGCGACTCGATGTCCGTTTCTCTCGCTGACTCTTCGATGACGTGACTGTTTTCCTCGATGACTGCTCGGTCGATCACTGCTTCCCTCGACGACTGTTTCCCTCGATGACTGCCTCTCTCGATCGATGACTGTTTACTCCTGCGCGCACACTCGTATTTGTGTGTCACGAGGCCACGCCCATTTCAGGTGGACACAGGCTAGAGGTAGACATTAGGCCACGCCTCTTTCAGGTAGACAGAGGCTAGAGGTAGACATTAGGCCACGCCTCTTTCAGGTAGACAGAGGCTAGAGGTAGACATTAGGCCACGCCTCTTTCAGGTAGACAGAGGCTAGAGGTAGACATTAGGCCACGCCTCTTTCAGGTAGACAGAGGCTAGAGGTAGACATTAGGCCACGCCTCTTTCAGGTAGACATAGATACTCAGGCGAACACGGGGACGGTCATTCAAATAAAAATTAAACTCCATGACCCTGATTTCCAACAATACTATCCCTAATCCCTCAGATCGTGACGTGTGTCCCTAAACGCTTTGATAGTGACGGGAAATCAACTTTTATCCCGCCCTCCCGGGTTTTAGACACGCCTGGCCGGGCCGGGTCGGATTTTAGGTACTAAAAACAAAACAAATAAAACGAATTTAAAAAATAAATGTGACGTCACACATGGCCTGACTCCCCCCTCCCCCTGTCACAAACTGTCACACTTTCTTACACCCCCTCCCCCCTGGAGCCTGACGTACTTTATGGACGGCCTCTAGCATAATCGAAATGACGCCATAACAGGCCTAATTTCGTTTTCTCACTGAACTTGTAATGTTAGAATTTTATCAAAATCGAAGTGACGTCATAAGTTTTACATTCGCAAATTGAACATCTACAATCTACATGTATACTGGAGGATCTGCATAATAATCGACGTGACGTCACAATAGGCCTTGTTAATATTCTCAAAACGTCTATAATAGTATACATTTGTATCATTATCGAAGTGACGTCACAATAGCCAAGTTTTTTAATTCTTGAAGTGAACTTATGTAATAATAAAATTGTATCATATTCAGAGTGACGTTACAATGGGCATAGTTTTGTATTCTCAACAATTAATGAAATTGTATGATAGTAGATCTGTATCCTGATCGAAATGACGTCACAATAGGCCTAATTTCGCTTTCTCAGTGAACTTATTTAATTGTAGAAATGTATAATAATCGAAGTGACGTCACAAAGGCCTCGATTTATATTCTAAAACTTAACATCTACATGTAGGCCCTAGACAGGCTTATAATAGTAGATCTTGATCATACTCACTCAGGGGCGGATCCAAGGGGACCAATTCGGCCATGCCCCTCCCCTTCAAAGATTTGCATAGGACGTGGCCCCTGCCCCATCGAGTTTAAAGAAGCTGTAAATCAACGCAACGGGAACAGGAAAGTGAGCGAGAAAGTAGCACGTGACAAAGTCATCAGATTTAAAATAACCGGATCAGTTGCCACGGGTTTTTAGAAGGGTTTTTTTTGGGGGGGGAAAGACTAAAAGAATATTTTTCGGCGGAAGACCATCCAAAGTTTTTGACGACCCATGACCAAAAATGTTGGGCTCCCACTTCCAAAATTTCTTTATCAGCCTCTGTACTCATTCAACTCAGATCGAAAACGTAAGCTTACGTCTATAGTCAACTTTCACAGTCTACTAACACGAAATCGTCAGCTGCCAAAAGGGTCATTAGCTGCACTTGTGTGCAAAAACTGAATTACGTCATTATTATCATGTTGGTCACTTTGAAGACTTCAAGAAATAGTCAATAACAATTTCTAAGCCGAGTCGAGTCGATCGCAGCGGATGGGCTGCCTGCCGGAAGACTCTCCAGGCATATCGGACTTGGCTAAAGAAGCCGACAATAGTCTATTAGCGTCTGCAGTCAAAACCCGTATCACCTGCTGAGGACCTTGTTCCCTCCGATTATTCAGCGTCAATACTGCCTTCGACCACGTCCGCATAACTTTGAGTTGCCACCGAAGGACGATAAAAACTTTATTCCAAGAGCACTCGATAAGTGCCCTCTCAACAAGCGACTGTGTAACCCGTAGTACTTCCCTTCCATGTTACTGAGTTGCGGTCTTATCAGCCTGTTTTTTCACATTAAACGAATATAGTATATATATATATATATATATATATATATATATATATAGGCCTACTCGCTGTTCAAATTGATAAAATAATGACAGTATATAGAGTCTTGATATAAAAAAATCAAGACTAAGACTTTTCGTCTCAAGATCAAGACTTTTGGTCTACCATCATCACCTCCAATCAACGTAGGCCTACACTCCTCACGGAACTCTTGTCTAGGCTATCTCCCTCACGGAAACTTGGTTCAAGGCTCGTTCCTCGGAAACGTGCCCCTTATTTGTAGCCTAATAGGGATGTCTACTAAGAGACATCATTGAGGGAAGAATGGAAGGGAAAAGGATGCGAGGTAGACCAAGAACAATGTTGCTGGACTGGAAGTTGACAGAGGAGGATGGATACAGTGGACTGAAGACAGAAGCACAGAACAGAGAAAAATGGCGTTATTGGACATACGAACCTGCCTGAGGGCAGAGAACGTGAAGAAGAAGGGATGGGAACTTAGAAGCCTACAGATCAAATAAAGGAATAGGATTCAATTTAGGCTGCAGGCCTTTTGCCAGTCGTAATCTCATCGAGACCCAGAAAATTTGTCTAAAGTGCGCTCGGGTTCATTTTTCAAAGTTTGAGTCTTGATCTTGGTCTTGTCTTTATTGAGACCATTTTCGCCATTTTGATCGCGCCATTTTGATTTGCACCCTGTTGATTGGATGCCGATCCGTCAGACACATTCTGTGCCGTAGGGTTATTCTACATTCCTACTCTAAGGCATTATCTAATTTAACGTTTCCCGAACCTTTTGGGCAACGGAACCCTTCGCGTCCTAATATTTTCTTGCGGAACCCCCAATCTCATCCAAAACCATTGAAGCATGCATATTGACAGAGAAGTATGCTATTAGGTTTCTGCACGACTAAACACACGCTATTGTAGACAGTTTATTTTTCTTATATCAAAAATAAAAATTGCACTAAAACCAAGCACGACTCGTGGATCATAATTATTATACTGGGAGTATTCTACGTGAAGCTAGAATGTTTTTCATACATTGTGTCTACAGGCCTAACTGGCAAAATAATGATAACACGAGATTGCAGTTTTTATAGAATTTTTACATGGTAAATGGCAAAAGCTTGCTAACTTCACGTTTCGCATGCAGCTATAGAGTGGGTATTTTTTAACCAGACCATTCCAGATATAAGTTAGTCCTATGAATCAGTGAAGGTTCGTTGGAATTCTGCTTCATTTGCGTTGTGTCAATGACAGGTTCGTATACTGCGTAGTCTTCATGAGAAGAGTCAGCTGGTTTGGTTCTAGTTTGAATGCTTAGCATTAAATTATTATCATAATTCATGACAAGAAAGCACTTAATCAATAATATTTCGTGTCCAGGTCGTGAATATCATCAGATCATGCAATATTATTTCTGACCGAATGTTCTCGTCGTGTTGGCTACAATGTGCTATATCATCCATTTCAGTAAGAAAAATCGTATGAGTTTGGAAAGTAGGCTATTCCAACTTATCAAATTCAACAAAGAGGTATAGATCCCCAGCTAACGTGACAGTTACTGTACTCGATATTGGTAAATTTTACACCAACAAATTTAAATAGTTATTTGTGACTACTGCCGTACGATTATATAATCTGACTCAAGTTATTTTCGTCGAGATAACGATAACAGATATGGATTTCCATGCATATAATTAGGCCTGGAGCTTGTGTCCAATGACTGTCCATGCATGATGCATAGGCCTATATAAGGAGATTTTTTGGTCAAATAGAAAAAAGGCCATCAATTTTTCCAGTAGCCGAAATGGTAGCAGCTTTCTCGAAATTTTCTCCCAAATGATTAAAGAAAACGTCGTCAGAAAATTTGACCGCTGAAGATGTCGGCGACCCAACCGTCAGCCCAAAGTGTCCGGTCAAATCGGACTTTTTCGCCCCCCGCCCCAGAAACCTGAATTCCCCCAAGCAGGATGACTAGTTTAAACACTGGGCAGCGCCTCTGTTCAGACTTATAGTCGGGTCAATCTGCGACATGACCCCAAAAAAATTGCAAGAAAGCGTTTTATGACGATTTTCTGGTGTCTTAGGTCTGGTGATGAACATACTAAAAGTTGCAAGAAATCGGACCACGGCAAGTGGTCTAATTTTGGCGGGGAAAAAGATGGCCGCCAATTGCACCAGGCATCGAATCTGGAAATGATACTGTCAAAAACAAATCATGTAATAATTTGCTAACATTCCCTTCTAGACTAATTTGACCCTCCTGAGAACGAAAATCGTAGTTAGGAAGCTTGATTTTTAGCGGTTGCATGGTAAAAGAAGATGGCGGCCAAAATGGTGGCCTATAATTGCTACAAAAGGTTGTATAGTCGGGTCAATCTACGAAATGATCCGCAAAATGGCAAGAAGGCGTTTTATGATGATTTTCTGGTATATTTGGTCTGGTGTTTAACATACTAAAAGTTGCAAGAAATCGGACCACGGCAAGTGGTCTAATTTTGGCGGGAAAAAAGATGGCCGCCAATTGGACCAGGCTTGAAATCTGGAAATGATACTGTTAGAAGCAGATCATGTAAAAATTTGGTAACATTCCCTTCTAGACCAATTTGACCCTTCTGAGAACGAAAATCGTGGTTTGCAAGTTCGATTTTTAGCGGTTGAAGAGGAAAACAAGATGGCGGCCAAAATGGCGGCCTGTTGCTTTAAAGGCTGAAAGTCGGGTATTGTATGTGATATGAACACGATTTTGTAATTTAAATTAAGATGCAAGGGTTCTAGGCATGCTATGGAATCAAAGACACATATGTAGCACTGGAAGAAAGCCAAAATGGCGGGAAAATGGCGGCCAGAATGTTGAAATTGCTATAAGTGAAGTGATGTATGCAATGGAAACATGAATTCGGACTCCAACTTAGCAATGGAATCGACTTTGCAAATGTGACACTGCAAGAAAACTAAAATGGCAGCGATCGGAAGCGTTTCCGAGAAGTTCGTCAACGGAACTTTTGGGTTCATGACAAGCGGAAGTGTCTCGGAAATGGATGGATCTTTCAGAGGCGGAGGCGGAGGAGAAGCGGAACGGGGTAGAAGGCGAATGGAGTCCATTCTCCGCAGTCCCATATACCGCCAACCCATCCACATCATCACCAGCATCATCTCCATCACAGCATGACATCAAACGGCGCTGGAGGAGGGTTCATTCCAGATCTCGGGGTCAGTCCATCGAACAAAATGTTCATGGGGTCGGCGCTCTAACGAACGGCGGCATCAACGGTCACCAAGGGCAGTCAGCAACGTCCCTCTACAGAAGCCAGGCCTATGGGCACCTGCCGGGTACACTCAAATAGGACAAGAGTTTGCTATCCATGACCCATCAATGAACGCACTGCGCACCCCTACGAACCGTACACCAGAGGGGGCTCCCCCTACCATCCGCTGTTCCATCGACGTCGTCGCGTGTCCTCCAGCCGTCGTCCAGTCCAAATCCGCACACTACGAACCTCTTCTCTTTGCGCTATTCTCCCCTCGCGTTGCCAGCCTGCATCTGGCAAAACGAACGCTAAGAGAACGATCATCTCCCTAGGGGGGGCCTCGAACGACTGTCTGGCAAGGGTGGTCTCCACCAGCACCAGCACCATCAACACCACCACCTGGAGATGGAAGAGATCAACACGAAGGACCTAGCGCAGAATTTTAGCAGTGAGCTGAAGAGGTACAGCAACCCTCCTACTATCGATTCAGACTGGACCCTGAAACATCGCTGTGCAAACTGTGGTTTCTACTACAACGTGATCTGCATTTGGAGTGCAGAAAATATTCCAACAACTTCCATCTCCAGGTGGTGGTGGTGTCGGTGGTGGTGGTGGTGATGCGTCATGGATAGCAAACCCTTCTCCTGTTTGTGTGTTCCCGGCAGGTGCCCGTAGGCCTCGCTTCTGTAGAGGGACGATGCTGACTGCCCCTGGTGACCGTTGATGCCGCCGTTCGTTCCAGCGCCGACCCCCATGAGCATTTGTTTTGGTGGACTGACCCCGAGATCTGGAATGAACCCTCCCCCAACGCCGTTTGAAGTCATGCTGTGATGGAGATGATGCTGCTGATGATGTGGATGGGTTGGCGGAGGATGGAATTGTGGAGGATGGATTCCATTCGCCTTCTACTCCGTTCCGCTTCTCCTCCTCCTCCGAAAGATCCATCCATTTCCGAGACACTTCCGCTTGTCATGAACCCAAAAGTTCCGTTGACGAACTTCTCGGAAACGCTTCCGATCGCTGCCATTTTAGTTTTCTTGCAGTGTCACATTTGCAAAGTCGATTCCATTGCTAAGTTGGAGTCCGAATTCATGTTTCCATTGCATACATCACTTCACTTATAGCAATTTCAACATTCTGGCCGCCATTTTCCCGCCATTTTGGCTTTCTTCCAGTGCTACATATGTGTCTTTGATTCCATAGCATGCCTAGAACCCTTGCATCTTAATTTAAATTACAAAATCGTGTTCATATCACATACAATACCCGACTTTCAGCCTTTAAAGCAACAGGCCGCCATTTTGGCCGCCATCTTGTTTTCCTCTTCAACCGCTAAAAATCGAACTTGCAAACCACGATTTTCGTTCTCAGAAGGGTCAAATTGGTCTAGAAGGGAATGTTACCAAATTTTTACATGATCTGCTTCTAACAGTATCATTTCCAGATTTCAAGCCTGGTCCAATTGGCGGCCATCTTTTTTCCCGCCAAAATTAGACCACTTGCCGTGGTCCGATTTCTTGCAACTTTTAGTATGTTAAACACCAGACCAAATATACCAGAAAATCATCATAAAACGCCTTCTTGCCATTTTGCGGATCATTTCGTAGATTGACCCGACTATACAACCTTTTGTAGCAATTATAGGCCACCATTTTGGCCGCCATCTTCTTTTACCATGCAACCGCTAAAAATCAAGCTTCCTAACTACGATTTTCGTTCTCAGGAGGGTCAAATTAGTCTAGAAGGGAATGTTAGCAAATTATTACATGATTTGTTTTTGACAGTATCATTTCCAGATTCGATGCCTGGTGCAATTGGCGGCCATCTTTTTCCCCGCCAAAATTAGACCACTTGCCGTGGTCCGATTTCTTGCAACTTTTAGTATGTTCCTCACCAGACCCAAGACACCAGAAAATCGTCATAAAACGCTTTCTTGCAATTTTTTTGGGGTACACCAAAGTTTTTTCGTAGATTGACCCGACTATTACAACTCTGACCTGCGCAGGTCTCAACAGAGATGTCTGTAAGTGGTAGGCCTATGTCTTCTTGGATGCCAACGGGCACTGAATGTTCGGACAATAACTCAATGGGTGAGGACAAAATACAAAACACATAACTTTCAATGCATTTTCTAAAAGTGTTTAAAATGCTGTAGCCCAGTAAAATTTTCCTCTAGCATTTCTTTCATTTAGAACTTTTCGCGGAACCCTTGTGCTCACCCCGCGGAACCCCTGGGTTCCGCGTAACCCACTTTGGGGAACGCTGGCTGTAGACTACCCTCGTTTACGGAATTAAGTAGGTTTACACAAAGTACAAATATTTGCACAACCCTGCTTATAGCCTAAACTGCTGATGATATGTGTTACTGTAGAGGTAAGTTTAATATTTTCAATGATTTCTGTCACTAAGCGAAGTAGACTACAAACAAAAGCTGATTCAGTATATTGAATTCTATAGGGCCGTTAACATTATGTAGGCCTATGAGTATGCCTAATTCTTATTATTATCACTCGACAATCGCTTAAGGTAAAGACGCAGTGTAAGTCTAGGCTAAAATAATTCAGGGCCGTAAATCCCTGGGAGGGAAAGGAGGGAATTACATCCCCACTTCTAAACCAGGGTAAGAAACGTGAAGGAATTCCCTCCCCACTTTTTCTCAGCTGCGTCACAAATGTTGGGGTAGGCAAGCTGTAGGCGACTGCACATTGCTCGAATCGCAGCTACTTGGGATCAAAAGCTAAGAGGTGTAAATGTGTCAATTGAGAGAAGAATCTTCTCTTCAAAGATACAAAGCGGAGGATTTTACTATATTGTGACACGTCCAATATAATCAATCTGCAAGACTGCAGTGAGAGAGATAGCGGCCATTCAGTGAGAACACAGCTAATGACTATAATATATATAATTATATATAGGGTGATTATATGTATATGTATACTATATATATACAATTATACATATATATATATATTATACATACAACAAGTAAACTCAAAATGTGCAAACTCCTAGATACCTTTGTGACTTGATGTAAAAACCCACCTACGCAATCTCTTTTCGCCCTCTCCTGTCTGCTGCTCTCTTCGATCTCCTAGTTCTTCGGGCAAGGACTCCAATGACTCAGCCTTCAAATGCCAGTGTAAACACTTCTTTGTGCAATGATCTCCCTTCCCTCTATCCTTTATAAAATCTTTTCGTGGGTGACACCTCAGCCCGTCGCTGCTTCAAGTCTTTCTTGTTTCCTCACGGCTGTCACGCCGAAATCGCTTCTGAATAGCTAGTATATTGTAAGAAACACTTTATACACTCTCATAATTTTTTATACAGTGCAACACAATACATAAAAATCGCCTCTGCATGAATAGCTAGTATACTGAAAGAAGCACTTTATAAATTCTCATTATTTTTATACAGTGCAACACAATACATAAAAATCGCCTCTGAATAGCTAGTATATTGTAAGAAACACTATAAATTCTCATAATTTTTATACAATGCAACACAGTACATAGGCTACATACTGGTATGCATTCATGATTCATGCATACATAGCATGTTATAAGTACGTAGCCTAATCATAAAAAATTATAGGGAGTATGGGCTCTCAGATCTGAAAGGAGAAATACTGATAACAGTTCTACTCGAGACCACATTAACCATTACCGTATATTCGACTGTAGGCCTACACAGAATTACAAAGGATTGCAAATAATTTTAAGGAAATAAGAAATTCATGAATAAAGTGCTGTGCGTTAAGTAATTTAAGAAGTCTAATCTATTTCGTTTTCCAAATCACTTCAAGCAGGATTGTGTCCGGGTAAGTGCGATGAAAATTGTGCAAGTGCACACTGCCTTCTCTATTAAGAACAGCTTTTCACATAGCCTACATAAGCCACTAGCCATTGCTTAAATCTGTGCATCAGAAAATTGACAAACAGCATCATATCATTATGATCAGCTTCCTGCCATTTTATTTCTCTCACGTAAAGAATCCGTTTAGTGACTTTAGTCACAGTTTGCATTTGTAATTGCGATCACGATCTCGATATTTCTTCAGCGCCCTCCAGATATAAGTCGTGGGGTTTCAGGCAAAGAAATTCCGCCATTAACAAAATCGATAGGCAAGGGATGGCAAAAACGACAAAATGATATGAAAAGTATTGTTGTAGGCTACACTATATCCTATAGGCTTACATGTAGGAAGTAGGCCTAAGCCTGTAGTGCATAATTAAAGTTAGTTTTATCCACCTTAAGTATCTATATTTGATTGACTGCGGTTCACTCAACTTTGAGACATGTCTTAAGCCCTTGTCAACGCATTTTAGAAGAATAGGCTATAATCGACTTGTTGTTTAAGTTGATGATCAAACATTTGAAGCTTGTAACATCTAAATTTATAGTAGACACTGCAAATGAGTTGCTACAGGTAGATACGTATAGGACTATAGGTCTACCAAGTTACTAACCCATCCAGATGCATGAAATCAAAATGAAGAAAAAATTAAGCGACTAAATAAGCCCAATGCTTTCCACTGTTGTGGTTTGGTATGAGAACTGTGTTGTTTCCATGCAGACCTAATTCGAATATAAAAGGCTATATGCAGTAATGCGAACCAACTATTGTAACACTAATCAAACCTAGGGCGTCACTGAACTCAATGGTGTAGCCTACTCCGCGAGGGAGGCCTACTACGCACAATTCCGAAGGGGAAATTTCCCTCCCCACATCTAGAAACAGATTTACGACCCTGGCCGTTAAATGATAGGATCTTTTCACTTAATAAGAACAAAGTAAACGGCCAACAAATTATCGTTGAACTTTGAAAGACCAATTTTATTTGTTCCGTTCAAAAGCGAAACTTAGAACAGTAGGCTATCAGACTGTAATAATATCAATTAAAATAGGTGAACAATATATGTATATATATTTTTTTTCGTGGGGTGCGGCGGTGTAGTGGTGGCGTCGTTCCTTGAACCGGAAGGTTCGAGGTTCGAATCCACCTCAAGTCGCCGCGTAGGGACCTTGAGCAAGTCCTTCACTCGCAATTGCTTGGGCGCTTCGGCGTAAAACTCCGATGCAGTGTCCGCGCTGTAGTTGGGAGCACCTCTGAGTAGTGAGCATGTAGGGGCGCCACAGAAATGGAGAAATAAAATGAAAAATTAATAAAATAAACAATAAATATCAATGTATCTTCAACCAAATTTTTGGGTGGCCACATTGATGAGCATTTAACATAGAGAGATCATATATAGGCATATTTAACGTTTTAAAAAATCGGCATAAAATCTCGTATTTAGCCTATGCACCTCATAGATCTACCACGAGATGTAGTCCTACTTGTGAATTTAGATTCCTACTTTTTAATATAGACCTACCCTTATTTGTGATATTGCAATATTACATTTTAATTTTATATTTTCATACTGATTGATTGCTAATAAGTTCGGTCGATTATTATGCAAGTTCAGAGACAGTAAAGGATTGAGAACTTAGCTGCAGGGCCGGATTAACAAATGTTGGGGCCCTGTTCGGTAAAACTGTGGAGGCCCAAACCTTACAGAAGCACAACAAAATGACTTACAAAACGTGTTATTTCATCGAATAAATAATCGTCTATTATTAATTCATTACTTCTTTTTTAACAATGCAACATTTGCCCCGTTGTGCACGCCGCGCACACTGTTTACAAACTAAAATATATTTTCGTGGTTATGCCAGTATATATAGTAGACCCTGGCTCAAGCTCCATCCTACTCATATGAGCTTTCACTTCGATGTCTGTCTCTCTGGACAGCCGTTCACTGAGCTCAGCTGCTCGTGGAGAATTCCTTGTTCATTTTTCGTGTGTTGTGATCATGCAACGACGAGCATTCTCGGTATTATACTGGGTGCCGTTATCTGTAATAGCCTCCCCGTGACTCTCTCGCTTCCCGTGGCTCTGCTGGCTCTTTCTTTCGTCTTCTTAAGGCTTTCCTTTTTGATAACATCTGCGTTGGGAGCACCTCTGAGTAAAAATCTCAAGGGGCTCTATATGAATTTATGAGATTGATTGACATCGTAAAAATAGAATGCGTACTACATGTACTCAATGTTATTATCACGCCATCTCATAATGCGTAGTAGCCTATAATAGCACTTGAGTTCCGATCAGCCTGATCAGGTGATGAATCAAGTGTTTAAATAAGCAATAAAACGTATAACTCCTACTAGCATCTCTGACTGATTTCAAGATCGACCTGCCTGACAATGAAAACGGCAATAAGGGCCTCTAGCCCTCCACACATGTGAAAAAGTTGCATAATGTTAAAGTCAGTAGTTTTTGAATATTTTGAAATTTTTTCATAGATTTTAAACTCATTTTTACTATTATAATTAGCAATTATGAAAAAATTCCTATTCCATGTGTGGGGGCCCCCTAAAGTGTGGGGGTCCCTGTTCGGCCGAACATGTCGAACATGCCTTAATCCGGCTCTGCTTAGCTGAACAAGACAGCTTCAAGCCCATGTGATACAAAAGAACGGTGTCAAGGACAACTGGTCTACAGACAATTCGTCTAACGACAACTGGTCTACAGACAACTGGTCCAGCGCTTGTGAAATGGAAGCTGGATGAAAGTTTTTACAGGTGAAATGGAGGTTGGACTGATGAAAAAACGCAAGAGAAATGGAATCTGGATGAAGGTTCTTTTACAGGTGAAATAAAAGCTGGATTTACGAAAATAACGCATGAGAAATAAAAGCTGGATGCAGTGGCGGCGCCAGGACTTCAGGTTTGGGGAAGCTGAAGCCCTAAGCCCTTCCTCCTTCGTAGAGGCGCATAAAAATGTTTTCTTTAACGGTGCTGATATTGCAAGCGCCGAAGGCGCGAAGCTGCGAGTGCCGAAGACACGAAGCCCATGCCGACTAGGGGGTCTGGGGGAGCGTCGTAAGCTCACGCAACGGGGTCTGGGGCGGAGCCCCAGCGATCAACGCATTTTAGCTGTGTCGACCTGAACTGGAGCCCTTTTTTCGGGCTCTTGTTTGCCAGTTATTTATGAACGATAAAGTCATGAAAACTTCAAGAATAAGTCGTTTTTCAGAGTCGCAAGATACCAGGATAACAATAAAAGTCGAGGTTTTATTTTAAAAGATATGGGTTTTGTCTTTACCGTGATCACACCAGTTAGAAGTTTAGACCAATGCCGTAGCTAGAGGCGGGTTTTGGGTGTTTGAACACCTACGAAATGGAAAAGGCGAAAAAAATTAATGCATTTACGAGCACATGATGTAAAATGCATGAAATAAAACAATGAAAACACCCACCAAAATGAAAAATGTTAAAAAATAATTTAAAAAGTCATCAGTTTTTTGGGAAGGGAAATTGAACATCATCTTTTTTGAAGATTTCTTACGGATGACTAAAAAGTCATCAGTTTTTTAGAAGGAAAATTGAAGACTTTTTTGAAGATTTCGGACGGATGACTAAAAGTCATCAGTTTTTTGGGAATGGAAATTGAACACCTTTTTTGAAAATTTCGGACGGATGAAAAAAAATCAGTTTTTTAGAAGGAAAAATGAACACCTTTTTGAAGATTTCGGACGGATGACTAAAAAGTCATGAGTTTTTGTGAAGGGAAATTGAACACCTTTTTTAAAGATTTTGGACGGATGGCTAAAAAGTCATCAGTTTTTTGGGAAGGAAAATTGAGCACTATTTTTGAAGATTTCGGACATATGACTAAAAGTCATCAGTTTTTTGGGAATGGAAATTGAACACATTTCTTGAAAATTTCGGACGGATGACAAAAAAGTCATCAGTTTTTTAGAAGTAAAATTGAACACCTTTTTGAAGATTTCGGACGGATGACTAAAAAGTCATGAGTTTTTGTGAAGAGAAATTGAACACCTTTTTTGAAGATTTTGGACGGATGACTAAAAAGTCATCAGTTTTTGTGAAGGAAAATTGAACACCTTTTTTTGAAGATTTCGGACGTATGACTAAAAAAGGCATTAGTTTTTTGGGAAGGGAAATTGAACACCTTTTTTGAAGATTTCGAACGGATGACCAAAAAGTCATCAGTTTTTTGGGAAGGAAAATTGAACACTTTCTTGAAAATTTCGGACGGTGACTAAAAAGTCATCAGTTTTTACAAGGAAAATTGAACACCTTTTTTGAAGATTTCGGACGGATGACTAAAAAAGTCATCAGTTTTTTGGGAAGGAAAATTGAACACTTTTTTGAAGATTTCGGACAGAATGTGATGACTAAAAGATTTTCCTCTTTTCGTTTTGGGGGGCTGAGCCGCATTTAGGGGGGCTTAGCCCCCTCTAGCCCCCCTGTCGCCGCCACTGGCTGGATGAAGCTATTTCTAGATCTGAAATAGAAGGTGGATTGATGAAAAAACGCTTATGTAATGGAAGCTTAATGAGAGCATCTTTATATCTGAAATAGAAGCTGTTTTTACGAACATAACGAGCGAGAAATAGAAAGTATTTTAGATTTGAACTAGAAGCCGGATGCATGTTGAAATACATGAATGAAAATCATCAATCCAGCTTCCATTTAAGCTAGAAAACCATTTAACGTTTTTCATAAATCCAGTTTCTATTTCATCAATACGATTCGTTTGTAGACCAGTTGTCGTTAGACGAATTGTCAGGGGACCACTTGTCGTTAGACGAGTTGTCTGTAGATCGATCAATAATTGTCGTGGAACCCATAAAAACTGCCAAAACGCGCCGAACCAGTCACTGCGAATCCACACAAGTAGAATCAGTATTGAGGTAATTGAGATGTAATACACGCAGTTGCATATCGTATAGTGGCCAACTCTAGACATGCTGCAGCCTTAAAGCTGAGCTCTGGTCACCAGCTTCAACACAGCAGCTGTGCCATGCGAAGGCCATTGTCCAATGTCCATGCAATGTTAACTTATAGTCTACTAGCTGGGGTACCCGGCGTTGCCCGGGAAATTTAGGATTCGACCCGCTCCCGGCCACGACCCACTGCACTCCACAACCACCCCACTGCACTCCACAACACTCCGACCTCCACGTGTACGCTCCGACCTCCACTTGTACGCCACCCGTGAAATTTGAGTTTGCGGAAAAATTCCCTTCCCACCTGCCACCCCCTCCCCCCGCCCTCCACACGCCTCGGCCCTGCGGGCCGAGGTGTACTAATTAAGCTTGGCGAAAAATGACGTCAAAATATGACGTCAACAGGCCGTTAGTGAAAACGGTTGAAATACGGCGACGCAATTGCAGGCTTTGCAGCGGTAGGCTATAGCCGCTAGCGCATACATTAACACAGGGAAATTTAATTAATGTCTATTTTTCGAAATCTAAAGTGAATAAAAAGCTGAAAATAGCGTACTTTGATGGTTTTGGTGAACGTCTATCTATATGCAATGTTTCATGTCAGTAGCTGTAAAACTGTGAGCGTGCATCGGTCCCAAATAAATATATATAGTCACATCCTTTCTTATAGATATAGATATCCGCGTAAAGCAGGATAATCGGTTGGTAATGACATTGGCTGATATTCTGCACTCACACCATGCACTAACCTCTCTACAGCGTTCTGCACACATCCTTGAGCAGTTACCTCTGACGACCACAGGCTCCCAGTTTTCTGGTCGACTACACATGGAGACATGAGCAGGATTCCTTCTACAATCCTGTGATGCCAATGAACCAGCTCGTAAGAGCAATAATAAACCAAATCGCAAAATTTGCTCTGATGCACGCACAGTTAATTTTCATTTGTGCCTTCGGGTCTTTCTCTCACATAACACAAATTACACAATTATATAGTCAGAGCGCTCGATCTGTATTAGGCCTACATGTTCTCTAAAATATCGTAGATGTGTTTACGAAGGAGAATTTTTTGCCGCTGTTTCAGTCTAAAATGTGGACTGCAATCCTACAAGAAGTCCGAAGCCATGGAGAGGAAACAACTGTAAGAGGAGTACCGCGTATCTTCAAGAGTACCAGCAGATTGGTTCGAACCACGTGGTCTCTCGCGGTAATGACGAGTCTTGCTATTCTTCTATGGCAGCTTTGGAAGACTTTTCAGGATTATTTCCAATATCCTATTACGGTCGTTTATAAAGAAAGCACAGGTAGACCAACCTTTCCTGATGTTACAGTTTGTAACCTCAACGACCTAGCATACGACAAGCATTTCTCGTTGAAGTGGGACGACTACATGAATATGACGTCGCAGAAAAAAACGGCGAACGGAGAACTAGTAAACTCAGCACTAAACAAATCACAATACGACATAATATGGTCAGTTATTCAATCTCCTTTAGGATATTATGCAAGTTTACCATACACCGAGCTCGGCTCGGTGAGAGAGACAATGATAATCGACAGTAAATTTTTTGATTGGGGTTTGAATACTATCTACAGTAATAAAAATTTTACAGTTTATTATGACCCAAAATATAGATTGTGCTACAAAATAATTCCAACGAGCGCACACCGCACTAAAATCCGAGCACTTTCCTTTATTGTTTATATCAACAATTTCTCGAACGTGTATTATCGTACCAGTGAGAATAGCGACTACTACCTTAGTCCAAACAGCAAGGAGGCAATTGGGATTCGGTTGGCTCTTCATCATCCGGGAACGCAACCAAATCTCGACAGCGGTTTAGACATAGGCCCTGGAAGAAAGACAACGCTACATATATCGAGTACAATTTGCACCCGCCTACCGAAACCGCATGGAAACTGCACCAAGCAGACATACCTCGAGGAAGACATTTACCCGAATGAACACACCGCAGAAAACTACACGAAAAGCGCTTGTTTCGATGCCTGCTTTCAACGTATCATCATGCAGAAATGTGGTTGTGTGACTGCTCTTGCGTTATACCCAGCCTCAGAGAAATTCGGTGAACGGAACAATTTGTGCGAATCAAAGTCTTTTATCAGACTTCAATGTATCCAACTTGGAAGGTTTCCACCGCTTGGAGTGCTTGTCAAACATTACATACAGAGATTTAACCCCATGTGAAAGTCAGTGTAACGATCCTTGTGAAGAACTTGAATATAAAGCAGCAATGTCATCGGTATTGTGGCCACCCATAACATCACAACAGGATTTCTACACGACCTATATTAAAAGAGACAAAAACAACTTATTTAACAATACGGGGTTTCAACAGTATCGTGATTTATTTGACTCGAACATGACTGATGCAGAAATTTTCGAGAAACTGAAAAGTATGCATTTCTTGGAAGAAAATTTCATGCAGATCGACATCGTCTTTGACAATTTTAACGCAATGGAACTGGCAGAAACTCCGTTACTGACTGCAGTGAAGTTGATGACCAATGTTGGTGGCGTTTTGAGTCTGTGGCTTGGCATCACGGTTATAAACGCAGCAGAAGTCGTGCATTTCCTCGTCTCTGTCATCATTGCTGTTCATCGGAGTCGCAGAGTCACATTTCCACAATGCGATGATACAGCAATCCATGGGCAAAAGCCTACAAGTGTATATTCACAGGAAGTCAGCGACATAGTGTAGCATTAAGGTGCTTCTCATATAAATTACACTCTCTGTAGTCTGTAATAGTCGCAGTGAATTGGCTGACTGGATGCTCATCAGATTACTTGCGACTGAATGACTATCCGCGCCTTCAATTCGCATTTCGGTGTGACCTTGTGCACGTTAAATAATAATAATAATAATGATAATAATAATAATAATAATAATAATAATAATATATTATTATTATGATTATTGTTATAATTATGCTTGACATGCTGAGCTGATGGATAGCTAGTCCTACTGAAACGGTTGTCGAAGGTCCAGAAATTCTCACGAGTTGAAGTATAGACAATTAGGCTACGCAAGTTAAAGAGAGCACTTAGTTCTTGCATTAAGATTATGCCTACAAATTTAAATTTAATCTAAGGTGTAGGCCTACCGTATACATGTAACCTAGAGTCCTCAGAAGAGTAAAAAAATTTGGTGCTTGCATTATGACTACAAGAGTCATTTTCTGCTATTAGGCCTAGATTAATTTGACATTTCTATTGTCCCAACGATTTTAAAAATCGAATACGCCACAATTTCGTTTAAATGCAGATGTTTCTTTGAATTTAATATTGATTAGATTATTGTTTTCACGGATATTCATGGCATATGCCTCAATTTTTATTTTATCTGTTGCATTTTAATGTCCAAAATGTCTACTTCGTTACTGTCCCTTTCACACTTTCATTGCAATATAACTAAAAATTTGCGACAACAAGTGATAGTTTTCCAAAAACTTAATGTTATTCATAATCAAAATTGAAAGGCTTTTCATTTAATAAGTTTGTCATTGAATGAATCAATACTTATCATGGATAAATAAATTATTTTCAGCTGTCTCCTAAAATATTGTCCACTACGTTACCGCGCATAAATCCGTGTGTTACCACATAATTTACAAGAACTAGGCTAGGTACCGGCACGCTGCAAATCAGTAAAATAATTTAGCCATGTCTCTGTTTATTCATACCAGTCTTTATATGATGACTTTTCGAAGCTAAACCGCAATATATGTCTTAAAAGCTGTTACCTGCGAATGATACGTTTAATAGGTGTCTACTCCGTTACCGTGAATTAGTCGAGATTAGGCTAAGGATGCTTATGCATGCATCAATTACCAGGTTTCATCTCCTTTATGAACAAAATTGATATGTATAAAAAGGGTGTCCTAAACGTGGTCAATAACAAAATGTGTGCTGCATTAGTTAGAAATTGTCCACTCCGTTACCTGTCCACTCCGTTACATTTGATGCCTATTTATACCCTCGGAAATGGTAACGGAGTGGACTTTTAGAGGTAACGGTGTGGACAATTATTCGAATTACGGTAGAAAATAGAAATATATTCACATATATGTTCTTATTATTTTGTTGGTTAAGATGGAATTACTTTCGTTCATGTATTCGTGAATTTTCAAAACTGTGCATGTGTAAAACATGGTCTAGGACTTTACCCCCCGGCCCATTACCCCCTGCCATTACCCCTTGTTCGCTTGGTTTGTAATAGTTGAACGCTATCATTCGCTACATTGTCTCCGGGGGGTAATGGCAGGGGGTAATGGCAGGGGTAATGGGCCGGGGGTAAAGTCCGGGTCTAGGACTTTACCCCGGCCCATTACCCCCTGCCATTACCGCCCCCCCGGAGACAATTGCCCCGCCCCGCAATTAAAGCTACCACTATTTTGTCGTCGCTTGGTTTGTAATAGTTAAACGCTACCATTCGTAACATTATCTCCGGGGGATAATGGCAGGGGGGTAATGGCAGGGGGTAATGGGCCGGGGGGTAAAGTCCGGGTCTAGGACTTTACCCCTGGCCCAATACCCTCCTGCCATTACCCCCGGAGACAATTACGCCCCCCCGCAATTACCCCCCCCCGCCATTACCCCCCGCCCGCCATTACCCGCTAGTTGCAGTGCTAATTATGTAGGCACTTAGCGCCTATTAACAATTAGAACCAGTAAATTCGCACGTTATTCACGCAGTTTGTACCATTAACTGTAAGAATGATCTCAGCTCTAGCATTTGTGCCACTAGAAGATACAGTCAGTGCCTTCGAGGCACTGCAGCATTCGACAACCGACGTCGACCTTCACCAGTTGATCGATTTTTTCGAGGACAATTACATAGGAATCTGAAGACGCCGTGGCCGAGCAGCACCTCTATTCGCGCACAACGTTTGGAGTGTTCATAGCCGGGTCGCACGTGACTTGCCGCGGACCAATAATAGCGTGGAAGGGTGGCTCCGAAAGATGCAGGTTGCTTTCTCTGACCCACCACCCTAACATCTGGCGCTTCATGACGATACTCCATCGGGAGCATTCACTCGTTAACGTCGTTGTCGATCAGCGACTTGGCGGACACGATGCCGATTGCCGAACCTAAGAGGAAGAATATCGTGACGGTTCTGCAAGAATTGCAAACATCGTCAGTGACTTTCCGAACAGACAAGTTTTGCCTTATTTGCGTGCACTGGCACACAACGTGTAGTTCGACTGGACTTGTGTAACAGTTCACTTCTTGTAGTACAACATTCGTTACATCGGCTTCTTTTAGAATAACATTCGTTACAGTGTAATACTCGAACGCTATCATTTGTTACATTGTTGTAGTTTAAAGCTAACACTATTTTGTCGTCGATTGGTTTGTAACAGTTGAACGCTATCATTCGTTACATTGTTGTAGTTTAAAGCTAACACAATTTTGTCGTCGCTTGGTTTGTAATAGTTGAACGCTATCATTCGTTAGGCCTATATTGTTGTAGTTTAAAGCTAACACTATTTTGTCGTCGCTTGGTTTGTAACAGTTGAACGCTATCATTCGTTACATTGTTGTAGTTTAAAGTTAACACTATTTTGTCGTCGCATGGTTTGTAATAGTTGAACGCTATCATTCGTTACATTGTTGTAGTTTAAAGATAGCACCATTTTGTCGTCGCTTGGTTTGTAACAGTTGAACGCTATCATTCGTTACATTGTTGTAGTTTAAAGCTAACACAATTTTGTCGTCGCTTGGTTTGTAATAGTTGAACGCTATCATTCGTTACATTGTTGTAGTTTAAAGCTTACACAATTTTGTCGTCGCTTGGTTTGTAATAGTTGAACGCTATCATTCGTTACATTGTTGTAGTTTAAAGATAACACCATTTTGTCGTCGCATGGTTTGTAATAGTTGAACGCTATCATTCGTTACATTGTTGTAGTTTAAAGCTAACACAATTTTGTCGTCGCTTGGTTTAGAATAGTTGAACGCTATCATTCGTTACATTGTTGTAGTTTAAAGCTAACACAATTTTGTCGTCGCTGGGTTTGTAATAGTTGAACGCTATCATTCGTTACATTGTTGTAGTTTAAAGCTAACACAATTTTGTCGTCGCTTGGTTTGTAATAGTTGAACGATGTCATTCGTTACATTGTTGTAGTTTAAAGCTAACACAATTTTGTCGTCGCTTGGTTTGTAACAGTTGAACGCTATCATTCGTTACATTGTTATAGTTTATAAATAAAGAGCCGACATTTATAAACTCCGTTTATATGATTTGTCTTCCATCTATGGAGGTAATGGCGGGGGGTAATGGCGGTGGGGGGAGGGGTAATGGCGGGGGGTAATTGCGGGGGGTAATTGCGGGGGGTTATTGTCTCCGGTGGTAATGGCAGGAGGTAATAGCAGGGGGTAATGGGCCGGGGTAAAGTCCGGATACCGTAAAACATGACCATTGAGCTTTATGAAAATGCATTGTTGAGCAAAATTGGCAGTAACGGAGTGGACGATTCTTTTGGCATATAAGAAATTTATAAGAATGCCGTATTGCATATTACTGAGTAGTTTACTAAAACAATGTTAGCTAAATGGAACATTGAAGCTCAGATTAACATGCAGTTATTTGATAATGATTTAGTTTTTCAATAAAAGTGTGAACATTCTTGGGTGTCTTGAAATTCGAATCTTGAATGTTTTGCAAATATCTTAACAGATATTTTCTTACTCTTTTGTATATTGTGATGGAATTATATTTTCATTCAAGTATATTCAAAGCTATACGTGTCTGAAACATTTCCACTAAGTTTTGTGATCTTGTATTGTTGAATGAAAAGTTACGAAGACTAGAAATCACAGTATAATCCTATAGCGCTATATTTAAGATCCTCTGGATTACATGCTCTCATAGAAAAAGGAATAAAAGTGTAAACCATGTTAATAATACGCACGCATTATAGATGCTTTTAATATTTAAAAATATTATATATTTAAAAATGCGCTCATGCAGGCATTCACATTTGCATAGCTCTATATAGACCTAAACGTAGGCCTATGTACGAATGCTCAGTTTACTCCCGTAGGCCTACATGTAAACTCTAGTCAGTCTAGTGCAGCGGTTCTCAACCTGTGGGTCGCGACCCCCACGGGAGTCGCTTGACGATTTGTCAGAGGTCGCCTGGCCCCTTTAGAAATTTGCAAAAGATTTGGCCTACACATGTAACAGCTATATCCACTATTCTATGACAACTTAAAATTCAGTTTTACTTTGTTTGCTATGATTTATTCTATATATTATGGCAGCTAAATCAATTTTTGGCATTTAATTTTAAGATGCAAATTCCACTGTTGCCATTCTTCTAAAAATTAAAAATTAAAACAATAGGTCTATCGATCCTGTTTGCTCAAGAAATCCATGCTGTCCGCGCTAGTCAGAACAATCTAGGGGCAGACATGTTGGGGACAGGGGAAGTGCCCTCCAAAATTTGTGGTGGGAACTATCATCATCATCATCATCATCATCATCATCATCATCGAAATCCTGGGGCTAAACGCCCGTAGGTGTCCGGCGCCACTCTCTGTTTGAGTCTGTCTCGCGTCATGTTGCCCATCTTCAACCTGTCCGGTCTGCAGGTCCATACCATTAACATCTTGAACCAGCTAGACCACCTTGTCTGATGAAGAGAATATTGGGAGAGAGGCATGAAGGACAACCTGGGTCAATGCCCGTATGTGTCCCTCGCTCTCTTCCTCCGACTCTCTCCACTGGTCTGTACTGACCGGCCTGTGCATGTCAGCTCCACATCATGACACCTTGAAGCATCTGGGTCGCTATGTCACTTGTGCCGTGGTTTTTGCGGATTTCAATGGTCTTGGTCTTTTACTGCCAGCGTATCTCCACCCATCTGGCAAACCTTCCTCATTTTATCCGGGCTTAGGACCGGCACAGGGAAGTTGCTGGTTCCCTGTGGCAGAAGATGGATGCAGTTTAACGTCGTGCAGTTTAACGTCGTTCCCAGGTGGGAACTATAGCTGCCTATAATTCTCCCAATATTTCGGAAATGTTTCATAGATATCATTTTGAATTTCTACAGTGTTGTCCGCTGTTCATGTATCCATAAGAATTATTTTTCTGAGATGCTAGCTTAAAATATATCATTAACGTGTAAAAATAAAAAAATATCATTTTGAATTTCTACAATCTACAGTGTTGTCCGCTGTTCATGTATCCATAAGAATTATTTTTCTGAGATGCTAGCTTAAAATATATCATTAACGTGTAAAAATATGAGGAGAATATTTATTGAAATCTCAAACCATGTCTTTGAGCACTGAAATCTTGAGTAACCTTGTCTGGATGACAGCTTAAAGCGCTGCCATTAGATCTAGTGTGCAAAATCAAAAAGTAAACATTGGGGAGGGGCATTTATTGGAGTCTTAAACCATGTCTTTAAGGATTGAAATTATAAGAAATTTTTTTGTGATGAAAGTTTAAAATGCGACCACTGCAGTGAGGAAATAAAAAAATGTAAGCATTGTGAGGGGGACACGTTTGAACCAATAGCTATCAACACTGATATGCTGTGCAATTTCGCTAAAATGACAGCCTAAAACGCTACCACTGCAGAGTGAAAATTCAAAACTTTTCGACAATACAACACAATAAAGTAGCAGTGAACTGCTTTGGTACCATCCTCAGACCTCACCTTGCTGGGCGCATTCAGAAAGAGCGAAAGTATGGCTTATTAATTAAATTGATAGCCTCCATAAACGAATCAGCTATAGGTGAAGAGTGTTAAGAAAGAAAGGAAGACCTATTGACCAATTTCTATAGTTGCAACAAGAATAGAGAAACTATACAACGCTTTATTTTTATTTACATTAAGTGTGTTTGTCAGTCGAATTGATGAAACCCAACAAGCAAACTGAGCGACATTGAATTTCAGATACTAAACATTCTTGCTATGCAGGAAAAAAAGCATGACCAGTATTTTAAGTACATAGCTGATAACTCCAAGAAGGCATACTTGAGATTGAGGTGGGAGTTCCATCAACAAGACGTGGCAGTTGACGAAGTGTCACATACTGAATAGATTTATGAAAATTTCAACTTTAAACTGCCGAATAGGTAGGCCTAGCTCTCACAATCGCCATTTAGAGCCAAGAAAACTCACACAATTGCCAAAGGCAGTTTCGAATATTTTGAAATGAAAATGCATAACCATATAGACAGAGGTAAAAAAATTGCAGTGACGGGAGAGGCGGTAACTCGATAAATTTTGTTGCTGGAGCCCTGGGGGCCGTCACAACTAGGCCTATCGAAATCTTACCAAGGGGTCGCCGCACAAAAAAGGTTGAGAACCGCTGGTCTAGTGGTTAATTATCATCCTGCAGCTCTGTCACGCATCGCTTCATCAGCATCTACTGGAGTGTGTGCTCTTTCCTGGTAGGCTACACGTCTAGTCTTCGGTCCGTGTTCATCCACAGTTGTTGGTACTGTACATCCAACTTACTCTCTCTGCCTCGTCGTCTTCGCGAATCCTCGGCTGATAAGGTATTTCGCCATTATATATGCGGAATACTGACCACTCGATCCCAGTCCGACTATCGATTCAGATCGATTCCCCGGCCTTTACCGGTGTAACGACATAAAGTCGTCTCTTTCCCCTTATTAGGCAAAGTCTCCCTCTGAAACAGAGCAGGCTATGTACCTAGCTGAAACTCTGTATTGGACAAAATCTGTCATAAAACTGAATAATTTTGGAACGTATATTCCAATGAAAAAATTTAGAAACGTGGGCCTAAACTACCGGTAACGGTTTAACCTACTTGTCTATAAATTTTATGTTACTGTTGCCCAGTGCCTAAAGTGTGGATTTTAAAACAAGTGTATGGACGCCGTCCATGACCGTCCAGGCCCACTTTAAGCCCTGCTGTAGCCCATTTCACGCTGAGCTGGGGGAACGACTTTATTTCAGCGGCGGATGAAATATTGTCGGTACCTGTGCAGTTTCACGACCCCCAAAATGTAAACTTTTCTTATGAGTCGGTTTCGATATTGTGTACGGTACCTTATTTTTTTCTCCCCTGTGAAGACTGGAGACTCAATTTCAAAAATAATAGTCTCCGCGTGCGAATGTATTCGGAAACAGATCCGCGGGGGGGGGGGAGAATCTGTTTCGAAATAGTCTCCGGAGGATGGAGAGGAACATTTGTCACGAGACATCGGCTTCAACGACGTTCACTTAAGACTTTTAAATGGGCAGTAGGCCTACTGCTTTGTGCCACAATAAAATGCACCATATAATAAATAGCCTATAGGCCCACTTTATTTTAGTTGTAGAAAACATTGATAGTCTGAATGAAAACTTACTGAAGTGGCATATGTCAGCAGTAGATCTAACTGTTGCTTAGGTTACAAGATTTTCTTCCAAATGTCTAATGCTCTGATAAGTTTCCGTCGACAGCTAGACTTTCTGCATGCTTCATAATAGCCTAGGCCAGGGGTCTCAAACACGCGGGCCGCGGGCCGCATGCGGCCCGCGAACCCGATTAATGCGGCCCTCGAACAGAATCCTGGTTTTATTTATTTTTTAAATTAGAAATCGGTTTAAAAGAATTTTGCAATTCCTTTACGATTTGAACCAATGTTTAAACTGCTTTCTACTCATTTTGCTGTGGACATTGAGTCCCCAACAGCAGATATAGGCATAAAATTATATGCAGATGGAATTAGTGGACCTTCAGTGCGATGCAACGCCGAAGCAGAAGTAGGCCTATTATATGCTACAGCGAAGTTTTATGCCGGTATCGCAAAAATAGAGTATCTCCGTTTTAATTGTATCTCCCCAGATGATGTGAAGTTGAAAAATGTCACTTCTGCGTGTGTTTATTTTTGCAAATTAGCTTCCATTTGCTTGATTTTGAACAATGACACTAACATGTAGGCCTATAGACCCTATGTTTATTCCTATAATTTTGGTGACTTTGGTTTAGAGGACTCAGAACATTTAGAACGCTTAAGAACACTCAGTCTCTTGGACTAACTAAATTCGAGCTGAATTACTCTGAACATTGCATAGGATACTTAAAAAATTAGAGTCATTTTAAATTTTGATTACAGCATGATTTCTTCAATTATAGCGCCCATGCATTTTTCGATAGGCCTAATTGGGATAGAATGGGTTTTTTTCAATTTTGTTTGTAGTAGGCTACCATTAAAGTTACACTTAAAATGTAATAGGCCCTATGTGAATTTTACAGGGTCATATCATCATTACAGTATTGTATGCTGCAATGACACATAACCAGTGATTCCGTTAAGGTCTGAATTCTTGGAGTCATGGACGCATCACATCCAAAAAATTGGAGTCCACACCAAATGAATAAGAGTCATGGACTCCACACCCATCCATTTTTGGAGTCCCATCGGGCCATAGTAGGCCAAATGTAAAAAATTCCGAACTTCTTATATTACAGGCGACAAAGGGCCCCACCATTAGGCCTATTATTACGTAACCTACGCAAAAATTCGTCTTTTTGACCATCTCATTCTGTTGCAACTCGTACATTTTGCGAACAGCCACATTCGTACGTGAAAATTGGCTTTAACCCTCCTCCGTTTACAAAAGTTCATTTAGGCTATATAGCTAAAGTCAGCTATAAAATTCATTTTACTGTTGGCTATTTTTTGTGTGTTAAAATCTGAAGTTGTCGATAAATTCATAAATTACAGCCAGCTTAGCTTCTCCAGAGGTATTGAATTGGAATGAAAAATAGGCCTGTATCGTGGAATCGTGAAAGGTCAAGTAGGACATAGGCCTATAGGCTATAGCCTAAGCCAACGATAAGTAGAAGTTTTTAGTTTTTAAAATTTGAGAACAAATTAACAGCCATTTAGAAGCAAAAGCTGGTGTTAGAGTACAATCAGATTGCATCATATTGCATTAATATTGACTGGAGAGCACCTCTGGGAGGGTTTCTTGTAGAGGCGTTATGTAACTTATTGAAATGAATGAATGAAGGTAGAGCCTGAGAGAGCTAAAATGCGATTGTCGTTAGCAATGACATCCTTTAAAAATAAACAGGGAAATTTTTTAGGACACTATAGCATATAGGCCTAACTAGTAGCAATCTTCACGACGATAATAAGTTTTATACTTGCAAGAAAAATATTTTAGCATTGTTGTACTTCTTTTAATTTTCTTGATTTTAGGATCTATCCGACGACGATCATTACTTTTTAAGCCAGCTCATGGGAACGGTTGAACGTTATAATATTGCTGACATGTCGATGGTTTAGGTCTAGGCCTGCATGTAGAATATATACGTCACTCACTTACAAAGAAATGAATATTCATGAATAGGTCATTGCATAAATGTGTCACAATCCATGAAAAGGTACCAAGTCTTAGTAATGGAGTTAGAGCTACCACAACATAGGTTAATTATTACTGGACAAAATTTAAAAAAATTGAAGTTAATATCTTCTCATTTCCCAAAGATATCAGGATTCACACGACATAGCCTATGAATTAATCGTTACGAAAAGTAAAATTCAAAGAAAATCAGTTTTGAAAAGTTTGTTCCACTATACACACTGATAAACTAGAGTGTTAGTTTTGAAACTTTATAGTGTCTGTACAATGACTATTAACTATCAAAAATAACAAAAATCACCATTCTTTAGTGCTAAATAATTGCTCCATTGTGAAATTTTACTTTCGAAGTCAATGAAATCGTAAAAGGTACCAATTCTTAGAACTACAACAGTAACCAGTGTTATGATAGAAACACGGATTCTGCACACATCTCAGACAGTTTCTAGCTAAATTCAAGTTAAAAGTTAAATTCCGAAGATAAATTTAGACGCGTAGTAATACACTACAAATATGTATAATAACGATGAGGCAATAAAAAATTGGCTAAAAACTATTTTTAGCCAAAACAACGTCCTTTCAGGCTGGTTTCTGACGAAACTCTGAACTAAGACTTGGTACCTTTTCTTGGATTGTGACACAAATTATTCACCACTAACCAGTCAGTTAATACGCAATGCATAAACTGAGACAGTTACACACATACGGACCCCACGGTATTTTTTATTGGAGTCCCATGGACGCATCGTTAATTTATTTGTGCGTCCATCCACAACTTCAGTGCGTCCATGGACGCACCGCATTTATTTTTGTGCGTCCGGCGTCAAAATTTGTGCGTCCGGGACGCACGGACGCACGTTAACGGAATCACTGCACATAACTATAGTTCTATAGTTTCACGTGCACGAGAATATTTTTATGTTGCGGCCCGCGAGTCGTTGAAATTTCCAAATGCGGCCCACATGCTGACTTGAGTTTGAGACCCCTGGCCTAGGCCAACAATAGTAGGCCTACAGTTGCATTATTACATGTAGCATTCGAGCAACGCACTTTGATAGACAGAACATCTGGCGTTATAAAAGCCAATCCATAAGATTTATTATGGCTCTGAAGCAAAGTTTTTGCATCGAAGTTCTGAGACCCTCCATGGAGGCATACCAAGCAATCGATAAATCATTGAAAATTCGTGGCATGACTCACTTTGTAGTAGGCCTAATTGGACATCGATGTCGATGGTAATGGATGACGATTGAGTGAATCAGACGATAATTGAAAACCTGATGACAGGGCGGCTTACGCACCTTGACGGAGAGGCCTATAGCTAGAGTAGTATTATGCATGGTAGGCCTATAATCAGTGCCTAAAGTGTGGAAAAATAAGTGCCTGGACGCACCTTACTTCTCCAAAAGAAGTGCCTGGACGCCCCTTATCTTTCTAGTCTGTGCTCGCCAATAAGTGGCTGGACGGCGTTCAGATTTTAAAACAAGTGCATGGACGCCGTCCATGACCGTCCAGGCACACTTTAAGCCCTGCCTATAATTATATATGCGCCTGATCATCAGGCGCGGATTTAGAGGGGGGCGGAGCCGGCGTACGCCCCCCCTAAACCTGCAGCAAAAGTTCTCAAACTAAACTGACCTAAAACTAATATAATTGCAATTTGGGAATAGGATGTTTGAAGTAGCTGGACCGGCAGAATGGAGCTCTCTTACCGGAGCTCTCTTACCTACTTACCTGAGTTGCTAGCAGACGTTGCCCACGGGACCAATGACTTTTGCCGTGACGTCATCCACAAAGTTCATGTACAGACAAAATTTACGTAAATAGAAATTGGTCAATTTAAAAATATGTCGAGTGGTCCGCCGTCAAAACGGCTTAAACAAGCCGTTTTATCATTCGCGAATAAGCTGACTGCCGTTGGTAAGACATAAGCCTATCTTAGGTCTAAATCTCAAAAGATGGCATATGATTATCATTATAATTTTGAAATTCGTCGTGCTGATTATAGCCGCCGAAAGCGTTCAGCTGCTGATATTATGGACAAAAGCAAATCAAGGATATAGAACTAGGCCTACTCATATAATCATTCTCTTAACGCTCAGTGGCGTGCGGTCCATGGATGAGGCGCATCCCTTGCTTATTCAATCTATTTTTATACAAATACTAGTGTATTCAATTTCTATCATTACTATGTTAATTATCGTATGATAAATTGGCATCGACTATATTATTTTTATTTGGGGGCAGAAAGGGGGAGGGGCAAATTTCCAGGGGCCCGGCGGTGTGAGGGGGGCCCGGAGTGCCCGGGGAAAAAGTAGACAATGTAAGAAGTTTAACAAATACGAAGACATTCTGCATGTAGAATTGCGAGTTTGAAAATTATTATTATTATTATACATTTATCAATGATATTGCAATATTTCAGCATTTGCACCAGAACATTTACCATTTCAGAACAACATAGTGTCATTGAATCCCAAAGAAGATGGCAATTGTCTATTTTCATCAATTTCTGACCAAATGAAGCTATATGTCTCTGCAAAAACATAAGTCCAGCTACAATAAGAAGTGACATCGTTCAGTGTCTTTGGGACCGACGTGATAGTCTTACCTTGTTGGATGGCACTACAGTAGCCTACATCTGTCTGAAAAAGTTTCACATGGTGATGTTGAGTCTTGCCTTCATGAAATGGCTCAGCTAGGTACTTTTGGTGCCCACATAATGATACTAGGAGCCTGATGCCTGTACCTTGTTCAGTTCGCAATATTGTCTTCACTTGGCGACAATGCCACAGCTGTTGTGGCTCCTAATGAGAGTAGCACCATCATGCCTGACTTGCCAATGTTGCTACTTGGACATATTGCAGAAGGCAAAGGATTTATAATCGTTTCACTGTTAACCTTCAGTGGAGACCAGTGGTTTTATATGAGAAACTATATATTTTTTTAAAGTTCCATAACATTTTCTATAAAAAGGATCATTATAGTTTTGCGTGATCTAATTTCATATATATATATATTTACGGGATTGGATTGGTAGTATTTACGCCCCCCCTAACCAGAAATCCTGGATCCGCCTCTGTGATGGACCGGTGGCTGACAGAAGAGGGCCCTGCATGGACCCTCAAAGAAATCACAGCACGCGGGCCCGCAGTGCCCTTAGTGCGGCCCTGCATGAACGGGATTGTTTAATAAAGAAAATTATAATTATTATTATAATTAATAACAATAATTATTTTCCTGCAATAGTAACCTAGGCCTATACCGTATACACACCACAGCAGATTTCCATGCCAGCGCGTCAGTGGCGGTGCCAGGATTTCAGTTTGTGGCAACTTAAGGCCGTAGCTAGGGGGTGTTTTGGAATTTGGATGTTTGAACACCCCCCGAAATGGAAAATGTGAAAACTAATATAATGCATTTACAAGCACATGATGTGAAAACCATGAAATAAAACCATGAAAACACTCCCCGAAATATTCCGGATGACTAAAAACGGTCATCAGTTTTTGGGGACCGCTACTGTAGCGCGTGCCATTCAATGCTCCACAGAGGCCCCCGTTATTGTTTATCGTCAGTGAAAACACTCGGTGGAGCTTCTTTTCAGGCTCCTTAAAACTTGCTTGTATCACTGTGGATGGACTGGTGAGCTTCTAAAGGGGCGCTATATAAATGAATAATTGGAAAAGCAGTCATCATTAGGATGATAATCACTATAGGTGTAGGCCTACACACGATTTTGAATTTATCATTATGCGCTTTTCTAGTCCACTGCCTTTATAAGTTCTATGTATTATATAATATTAAGTTTATTACCATGTACACGAAAATGCGTGTGGCAATTGGTTAAAACGAAACTATTCATATCTAATCAAGTTATAATATAAAAATAAAAGTAATTTTACTTAACTCTGGCATTCGCAGAGTGGCGTTCTTCGAGTGTGGATTCAACTTGGCGATGTGTAATCCCGGCGGCCATCTTAATGTTTTGGCCGTGTGTGTGACGCGTAAATTGCCGAAAGGTGGAAGGTTTTCAAAGTAAACGTCGAAAATCAGGGTAAGTTTCAGGCATATTTTTCATTTATTCTCTGACAGTGTAATTTACAGATGTAAGCTTCGTGCAGGACGATGTTTATTTTTCATGTTTGTAGTTCGTGTAACAAACTGCTAAGTTTTGTACTTTACCTGTTGACGCGGTTCGAATAAAGGTATTGACCGAGAATCAATAAATATAAATTTTTAATAATTTCGTGGCGATTCGGGTACTCGACTTCGCTTAGTTTGACCATGGCTGTTGTTTTAAATTCCGTAAGGAACTGTTGATTCCTGCTTTTCAGCTGAAATTCTACGACTATCTGTGAACTGTGAAAGATCTTGAATCAGGTATTTTTAGCGCCCATCGGGTATTTTTAGCGGGCGCGCGTTTTAGGTTCGTGGCATTGGTTATGACTCACAACACAATATTTCAGATCCATTCCTCGTTTTTAAGCCGTTTTATTGCATAATTTCTCCAGATGTTCACCAAAATTATTTGGATTTATAATTACACTAGTGGGAGTTTTTTTATATTATTATGGAGGTACTTTTTTTATTACGTTTGAGGACTTAGTGGTACTGAAGGGGGTCAACCCGAATTCCCGAAAACGCTGAAAATACACAAAAGCGTGATTGCCCGAAAATAGTGTTATATAAACCTACCGAACTACCGAAAATATTCATAATTAAATTAAACACACGACACACTGGACCTGTTAGGGTAAACGTGTATTTTAGCGTCGTAAATTATTTTTACGCTTATAATGGCACAAAAAGCGTCTTAAAATATTTCTGCCGACGTGCGATTGCCTAACTGATGTATTATTATACTTAGAATTTGTTAAAAAGAAGGCAATCGATTGAAAAATTGTAATATTTTGTAATAAACCGCCGATCGAAGTTGTTATTCAATTCTCACCCTTTCCGGAAGTTGCTTGCGGCAAGTGTGCAATAAGACAGCAGGCAAAAATAAGTAAGTAAGTAAGTAAAGTCCAGCTTTTTAGATTGCATCAGCTGTTTTATGAATCCAACTTCTGTTTCAATAATGATTATTTTTCATCAATCCAGCTCCAATTTAAGGTAGACTATTTTTATTAACCCAGCTTCTATTTCTCGCCCGTTATTTTCGTCAACCCAGCTTCTATTTCAGATATAAGAATAGCATCATCCAGCTTCCATTACTTAAGCGTTTTTTCATCAATCCCACTTCTATTTCGGATCTAGAAATAACTTCATCCAGCTTCCATTTCCCATTTTGAAGTTAGGACCGAAGTATTGACGTACACGTTATTTATAGTCGCATGGACCAATATACGTCGATGGTTTGTGCGCGTACCCCAACTTCCGGGCAAATGTTGTGGTTCAATGGCGATTCGAACGGCGATTTCGCATAGGAAATGTGACATTTTAAAAACACATTTTCTGTCAGTGCTCATGTCCCTACCAAATGTTAATTGTGCTGTTACATCAGTTGGTGAAATCTACGCTATTAGAAATAATTTGCGGCGATTTTTGTGTTATTAAAAGCGTGGAAATAATTTACGACGCTAAACTACACGTTTACCTCTGTTAGTGTTGCTGATAATACGGTTTTGTGTCTAAAAATTTCGGGATCCGGCCAATACTGGTTTCGGGGATTCGGGCCGCACCCATCCAAAATGTCCGAAAACGCTAAAAATGCACAGACTCCGAATTCAAATAAACAGTTTTATAGAAAGCGGCTGAACTCCCAAAAAACTATTGAGGGTTAAATTTAAATAAATGGCATGATGACCCTGTTAATGTTGACCATAGTACCGTCCAGTGTTTAAGAATCATTGGGTTGTGTGAGAATCAATTTTGGGGGTGCGACCAATGTTCGTTTAAGGGATTTGGGTTTCAGGGATTCAGGCTGCACCCGGTAATAAACTCCAGTTTTCACTTAGTAATTAAAAATGGCTGCTTACCATCATCATGCTTTTAAAGACTAGGACCATTCTGGGGTAAACTTGTATTTTAGCATCGCAATTATTTGTGCGTTGCAGCATCATTATTTTTAAACCCCTCCAACGTTTTGTTTGGTAAGAATCTTTCTCATCGAACCAGCTTCTGTTTAGGCAAGAATTTAATTCGTCAATCCCGCTTCTATTTAGGCAACAATTATTTTTCAGCAATATAACTTCTATTTAATTAAAAATTATTTCTCATCAAGCTAGCTTTGATTTAAGCAAGATTGTTTTCAATAAATCCCACTTCTACTTCAGTAAAAATTATTTTAATGAATCCAGATTCTATTTAGCAAGAATTCTTGTCATCAACCCAACGTCTTGTATTCAACCAACCCTAAAACCCATGCAACACACATGATGAATAATTTACCATGTTAAAATAAACATTTACTCATTCTAGATTGCAAAAGTAGTGTGGCACACCTAAAAGGGACTGCTGAGTAAATTAGCAATTGATTAGTGAGTGGTTCACAGTGTGTCATAGACTGCACCATAAACATGTTCTTAAATGCTTGACAGAAATTTACCCCATTTTTTAATGTATTGACACCACTGAACAATGTTTTGAATTTTTTTAAATAAAGTACTGCTACTTACTGCTGAAATTATTTATGTATTATGCTGGACAGCCTAATCACAGGTGTTGACTGCATTGTCTTCCTATTTGGTAATCCATATTTGCTACAATTAGCTCAACATGGGAAGTGGCTGTTTCTCAAAGATTTCCTGAATTTCATTGAACAGCCAAAAGATGTTGTATACATGTATTGGGTCTTTCAGGAATGGTGGCGGCTAGTCTAGCAAAGTTCATTCATTAAATGAATTTTGTATAGATCCTCTTTATGGGGACTACTCAGGGGTGCTCCCAATCCCAGCACAGTCAAATAAAACTGTGTTGTGATGAGAGTGGAATACCAGAGAAGGAATTCTAGAATGGGAGTGGAATGTCAAGGGGAGGTCATTCCAAATTGAGGGTGCTACCACACTTGTGTTCTTGTGCTTCATACCATGTGACATAGTGTAGGGACTACATCTTGTGTGTATCACGGTACTTATATAGCCCCTTTAAACAGTCATTTGAATGCACTACAGATGCTGGTGTCTAACTTATTTAAATGAATGCCGAGTGTATGCTAAGTAGGTTACCTTATAAGTAACTGTGCACATTCAATTTGCATTCACAGTATATGGTATGGTTTTGTTTGCTTGTTCGGTTGCTATGTTGACATAAACAGCTCCTCACTTCAGAATACGATACAGGAGGGGTGTGTGCAGCAACTGTATTTCACGTATATGACCGTAAAGTGGTTTAATTAATCATGTCATTCGTATGAATTGTACAAGGATCTTAGAGTTTAACTTGAGACTCTGTGTTCGAGTGCTGTAGCTTGATATGAGCAACTGACTAATAGTCCAATGAAAAGTTGTGTACACTTGTGTATAGAAGAAAAGGACATAAAAGATGACCTAAATATTACAAACCCAGTGAAGAAAATAGAGGTCTTGAACTTTTTAATGCTTCTCTCTGCCAATTGACTAGCACTTAGTAATTTATAGGAGGTTGCTGGTGGTGGTTGATGATTATATCTTTTCGATTTAACGGTGATGATCAAACCATATTGTCCTTGAAATTAAAATTAAAATGCTTATGTCTAAGTAATGCAGTTTAACCTCGGAATTAAAATATTCCTTGTCTTCTACAGTGCATCAGAGTTACACTACCCTGGTAAGAGTGTAATCTTCTCTACCATCTTACCTCATTTTTTGGACCATGGGACCTTGGGCAAGTTCTTCATTCGCTATTGCTCTGCGCTTCAGCGTGAAACTCCGATGCAGTGTCCGCTCTGCAGTCGGGAGCACCTCTGAGTAGAGTGCTTGAAGGGGCACTATAACAAGTGCACAAACAAACATTAAAGCCATTGTTATCATGGATTTGGTTTCACCAAATGGAAAGTTATTGTCTCATTTTTATTCTTAAGTTCAAAATAAAGTAACTTTACGTACTCAAAATAAATTTATGATTTGACATCCACATTAGCCTATAGATTTATAACTTTATATTATCCTGTAGTTCGATGACATTTTATTAGAACATCATTAATTCTGTTCAGAGCTGAACAGTAATCCATTAACAAATTCTTGCTAGTAAATATGATGTTATCAAAAATAAATAGTAGCCGCGTTTGGTATAAATAAATGCTTTTTTTAGATAACTGTGGCAAATTATCTTTTGCAAGGGTGAGGGTAGAGAAGCTTATTTGTACATACACATGTGGGTTCCACAAAATGTATGAGTTGCAGCAGGGGAGGGGATAAAAAATAAAGTTTTTTGCCTATGTAATATGTGGATGGTCCTTTCTTAGAGGAGACTCAAACCCCTAATCTCCGCATTGCAGGGTGAGCATGCAGTGACCACTCGACCAATGTTTTTCGTACTGCCATTGTAGTTGTCTGAGTTGTATGATGATGAATATGAGAATGATCATGCAAGGAGATGAGTTTCACTTTAAATATAGGAAATGCATTATTTGGTTGCAAAGTCTGTAATTCTAACTGTAATTATATGTGCAGCATCCCGTTAGCATCTGCCGGAAACATTGTGGAGTGTGGACATGGTTATTGTAAACTCTTATCTGTTGACTTCTGTGGCTTCAGTATCGAAATTCCCAGGACATCATATGATGGCTGACTTCAAGGATATTGCGGATTGTGGGATGGGAGGATTGTGCCTGTATTAAGTATGTAAGTGATGTAATATAGTCCAATTTGAAACTTAGGATATAATGCTGCTCGCAGTTGTGACCATTCAGTAGGGCTTCCAGTGAAGGTACCCTGAGAAAAGAAATAGGTTTCGAGGCGTGACAGAGATGTATGGAACGGAAGTAATGCTGTAAGTAGACAAAAGTAATTTATTTGTTAGCTGGTCAATTTCATGCATTCCAATTTCCAGAGAATGCTACCTAACCCTGCTATTAGAATCGCACTGTAGGTGCTTCAATGGCGACTGATGTGCGGCTGAATGTCCAAAGCAAGGAAGTGTTTGTTTGTGTTGAAGTACATTGCCCGCTACTGGGAAGCATTTTTCAGTTACTAGATTGCATGACATATGCATCTGTGCTTGGTGATAGACTCCTAACATTGGCGGCATTCCACTGGTCCAGGATCACAAGAATTTTTCTGTGGTAGGGTGAACTTACTGACAGGTTTGCAAGGTCGTTGGAGCAGAGTGTAGCAGTCTAGTGGTTGATGGGTTGGACTGTAAATCCAGAAGTCGGGAACCGGGGTGGGGAGGAGCAAATCCCCGAGCTAGGGCACAAGTGTCTTTAAAATATCGGTTCCACCTACGCGCCTGCCAACTTGGATATTATTGCACTAACGGATGAAAGTTAGAACGTTCGACATCTTCCATCATAATTATGTGGAGACTTAAGACAGGTCTAGCTTAAAAGACTGAGCACTTCTCTTCATCTAGACAATGCTGTACTGGAATGATACTTAGCTTTTCTTTGGGCTTGGGATTTCTGGCCTTGGTTTAGGTGTTGTGCCACAGTTGTAATAAAAACCAGGAGATGATGACACGGCTTCCAATGATTTTAGTTTTAGCGTGCCTGTGCCTCCTATGTACAGACTACAGATGCACAGTCAACAGACAGAGTCAGCCGATTCTAAGGTCTAACATCTGTTGGCCATTTCTGTGCTGCTGAAACATCTGCCGCCTGAGTGGCTTGATCTACGGCAGTCAGTCAGTCCGGCTTATATCAGTGTGTCAAGAATGTCAGGAAATGAATGCAGGAGTGAATAGAGAGATAGAGAGAGAGGCAGGCAGAGAGACAGAGGGGGAGAGAGAGGAAGATGGTAAGGCAGATGATTAAAGACAAACAGAGACATACTATTTAAGAAGAACAGAGAAATAGAGAAAGATGGCGAAAGAGACAGTAGGAGAGATACAGATATAGACAGACAGACACAGAGAGTGTTCTTGTGTGTCAAAGTCTCTTTTCGGTTATATTTGGAACAGGACTTTGATGATCTATTCAGGTCAATTCTTTGTTGATATTAGGCTTATTTTCTGTTGTTTCTGATCAGTAGAAGTCAGTCCTTTTGTTTTTGATGTCATTTGAAATTGAACTGAACCATGTAGTAATACGATAACATACATTTACTTTTGCAATTTATGTAGAGACTTTTAATGAGTTTCGATAGAGGCAATAAAAAAGGATGTTAGGACAATTGGGTACCAGACAATTTGGTGTTGGATAATTCCGTAGCAGGACAATTTGGCCCAAGACAATTCCATGCTTGAAGAAATCTGTTTGGTTTGATATTACAAGTTATAGATTATCAATAATTTGATTGTTGTAAACTGTTTTCGCTGTTGAATATCATAGTGCATAAGTTTCCGGTAAAATATTGTATAAAACTACGCCATTTGAAAATCCCGATGGAAGTGAGCAATTTCATATGTCAGTGACATATGATATCTTTATCATGACAGCCATGAAATGTAGTGGCTTTGGTTCCGCTTCTAACGGTCCACGAACGGAACCTCTACATCATTTTTGACATTTTATTAGGTTGCATGAAAGGATGTCCTCTTTTGCAAACATGACCTTTGCCAAATTGTTTGAAGCTGAATTTATTCGGTCACCATGGAAAGTTATCCCTGTACCTTGCTCTTGCATAGATTATTCAATCATTATAAACTTGATATTACGCCCCTTCAAGATACCTACTCGGAGGCGATAGCAATGAAGTGAAGAAGCGCCACTAAAAATTTTACTATTGAATAAGATTATCAAATGAGAGTGGAGAGTTTATTCCAGTACACACGTGTAGATGCTGTGGTATTATCTAGAAAGCCACTCTTGTAAACATAGAGTTATGGCCTTGCTAGTTTGTTGTTGTAACAGGAATACTTAGTATGTTGCTCTGTCTCTAAGCATGGATGTTGGATATTGTAGTAAGCAGCTATAGGCATAAGAAGTCAGAATTTGCACTGTGAGGCAAAAGAATTGACACTGGTACCCAGACAGACAGATAGATGGACACATACGGTATAGGTGAATGGTTGGACAGATCAGAAGAATAGACCACAGAAACCACAGAAGCTTCAGGTTAGACAATTCAAAGAGCAGACATACCTAGCAATACACACAGACATACAGAAGATGATAAAAAAAAGAAACAGAATGAAATTCAAGTATGCAGCAGCAGCAGCAGACCATAGTATGTGGAGGATGCCTTGCATTCCTGGTGCTGCCAGACTTTGCTCGGAAGCTAAAGGTTTCCATGGATCTTCTGCTGTTGTTACTTAAGGGCTGTGGTTGACAAGATGTTTAGCACTGGTTGCTGTGACCCAGATTGACTTGCAAGTATGTGTACAGTGTACACAGACCTGCTGAAGCTCTTCTAGCTATATCTGAGGCTTTGTATACTATACAGGTAAGTTGATGTACGATGTGCACATCAGGTTCTAAGATTTATTAAACTGTTATGCTGAAGAAATTTTGTCGATATCGCATGAATTTTTTTATCGTGCGACCACCCGATTTGCATTTGTTGACAGTTATTGCTGTATAAAGACTTACCATTGCAAGAGTTCAATCTGGTGGGTGATACAATAAAGAATTACTTTCCTTGGTGAATACTAGAGATTGTGTCATTCGTACACCATCTTTGTTTTCATTAACACGTGTTCTATTACTGCCTGTGTATGCACTTCCTTGTGGGTGAGCGTGTGCTTTACATTTGTGGAATGCTGTACTTGTGAAAAGTCTGATCAACTTGAGACTGTCTGGTTTTACGTCTTAGCTGTGTAGGTTCTTGTGTTGGTTCTTGGACGTAACTGATTAGTGGCTGAGCATGATGGTGCATTTCTGTGACTGGTTTTTGTTGAGTGAATGGTTTGTGTGGACTTTGACGATTTATATCCATGTGAGGAATTTCGGAAACTGTGTGAGTGTATTTGTGCCATTAGAGAAGAATTTAGGTCAGTGTGATGTAATGAAATGCTGGCTCTCCACATTCCTGTATACATGTGTTGGATGTTTCATTGTCTGTGTGTGTGTCTGTCTATGCTAGCTGTGTGTCTGAATGTCTGTCTGAGTGCTTCTGTCTAGCTATTACATTGCATGCATATGTTGTTGTTGTTGTTGTCACATTGCATGGATTTTTTAAACTAATTGTTGCTATAGCTGTGGCGGCATTTCTCTTGGAGTGTTTCTATGTTACCCTGACTGCATGTGTGGTTGTCTGCTTGTGTGTCCATCTTTGTATCTCTCTCTCTGCTACCTGTATTCATTCATTAAATCAATTTGTATAGCACCCCTTCAAGGGCCTTCAGGGTTGAGAGTCTGTAGCCACTAGACAGTTAGTTATTCAAGGTGGCCTTGAAAACTTGTGTGTAGCTTGATATTCCAGCGATGAACCTTTCTTCTCCTCACCTCATCTTTTTTCATAATTGAACATTGCTGCTGTGGTAGAATTCCAATTAGGATATATAAGAATGGTAGTTGGTGTTTGATTTATAATTACAGTTGTTAATGATATGGATGAAATTGATACTAATGAAAATAGTATTACCGGTAGTAATTAATGGTAGATTTACAGCGCGATCATAATAAGAGTAAATAGTCTACCAGTAGAATTGATGAAACTAAGATCATTAGACAAACGGCAGAGCTACGTTGATTAAAATGAATGCAACATAATACTCTATACTGTTGCCAACGGCAGCAGCATGTTGGATGGTTTATGTGTGTGTGTGAATGAATGAGTATTAGTGTGAGTGATGCTAAGTATCTGTCAATGTATCTGTGCGTCTGCTCAAGTGACTATCTAGGAATGTTGTGAATTTCGCATGACCTCAATGTGCAGGTCAGATGTGGTTGCTGGCTTTGTCTAATCAGTCAATAATGTTGGATCTGCCTGTCTCTGTCTGTCTGTTGATTGCCTCGGCTCCTGTCTGTTGATTGCCTGTCTCCTCCTGTCTGTTGATTGCCTTGGTTCTTGCCTAGAACTGTGTCAAGGTGCACTTTAGTCTGTTGGTTAGTGTGCTGGAATGGTTGGTGATTTCCTTTGTGCCCCTGACGGACTCTGCTATAAAATGAGTACATTGACTGTACTGTACTGTTGGTAGGATATGAAGTGAAGATAGGGATTGGCCAAATGCTTTTAAATGGGGCAGAGACTAAGAGGAATGAAGTCACTTAGTATCAGTGACTGCCTCATCAGATTTGCTTTGACCAGGTGTTGCTATTTTGCTCTCATCTTGAAGCAACCAGAGAAAGCTTTCTCGTCACCGATTAATAATTAATTAAAAACATTAATAATCAATGATGGTCACTTGTATGATGCCAGTGATTATTCCAGAGATGGTAGCAGAGCTCTTGTAAAAAAATTTAATCCGCGACAGATTATAATGCATCAATTATATTTAGCCATTTTCTGGGGCACTCTATGCTGTCAGCACAAATGCTAATAAGTAATAATTTAAATAATTATTCATTACGGCAAGTCGCATGGTGCCGTTACAAGAGCGCCTTACAAAGCTGCTAACTGGTGGGATAAGCCTTAGAGAACAAGTGAGTTTTTAGTATAAATTTAAAAGAATCCACTGATCCAGTCGATTGTATAAGAATGACATGGTAAGGTAAGGACATTTGAAGCTGTTTTTTAAACTTGAAGGTTTTGAGCAGAATAGATGCAGGAAAGCAGCGCAGCAACCCAAAAGGTCAGTTTGCCCATTTAGTTGCTGTGCACCAGAAATCTGGTTATAGTTCGATCGATATCTGAAAGTTTTAGTTGGCTGATGAAACTGCGTCTGACATATCCGCACATAATGATAGCAGTCTAACATGACAACATGTAAACTTGTTTGCTTGTGGCACTCAATGTTCTAATGTTTATACTTGTTGGCTGGATGAAGTGTTCACAACAGAAGCCTACAACCCTGTTCGTGTTGTGTGATATTAAAGGAGCTTAATTAATGGTGAAAAGTTATGGTAAATATTAGACACTCTTGTTGACAGGTTTTTGGCAGAACTCCTCAGAGTTGGTCAGAATTGGTGGAAGGATTATTTGTTTCGTCTGTATGTTGACCTGATTATGTTGACTTGATTATGTTGACCTGATTATGTTGACCTAATTGCACATGGTTTGATTTTGGTGTGCCATCAGTAAATACCTTATGTGATAGATATGAGTTCGTAAAAGTTTCTGACTGGTTATGAGATACACTTGAGATTGCCTACTTATGAGGCACATGACAGCAGATTTAATTCAGTTGTAAAAAGTTAGCGTTATTGTGATAAAATCAGTTTAACCAGGATTGCATTCCAATGCTGATTAAGCACACATTTCAGATTTGCATTTCTGTGCAATTGCATGCCATGCAAAAAATCTGATACCTTTGGCATTTGAATTGATTTCCATGAATTTTTTATGCACTCGACATTTAATAAGATTTTTTAAGCTGTTGTAACTTGCACGAATTTTCTCCCTGGCCAACCTGCTAAAATCTAGCAAATGGTATAATTTAATAACTAATAACGCATTGTGTGTTTAATTAAATTCAGTCCAAAAACTGATAAGACATTGTGTTGTGTCGCCTGTACTCAGGGCTGAACTGGTAAATTTTTAGGTGTGTAGATGGTGACCGGGAGAAAAATCAACTTTTTTGGGTGCGAAATTTCTGATGACCTTTTTTAGTCGTCCACCCAAAAAATTCCCTACTTTCCCGTCCGAAAAATCTAATGACTTTTTTAGTCTTTTGCTTCGAATTTCATCAAAAATGCACCTAAATAGCCGCATGTGCCATGATTTACTCACGTATACCCATGCACCCTGGTTTTTACCCGCATATACCCTGTTTTTCGGGTGGTAAGTATACGATGCTGTTTTTCGCCCGGAGGTAAGTATACGCCGTATACTCGCGTATACCCTTGATTACAGCCCTGCCTGTGCTGGATTATGAATAAAAAGTCTTTCTACCGAGATGCCAACATATTAGGTATAATAGATTATTTGCTCTGAATTCTGCGACTTGAAGACCGTTTTCGGCATGGCTTTGTCAGTCAGCCTGCTATTAAAGTGTGAGGCCATCCATGGATGAGGTTATCGAGTACCTATTCAGCCCAAGATCATCACACGACCCCAGATTGACCTTTGTGCCACAACAATGCGCTGCGAGTCAATGCAGACAAGTGCAACGTGATAACTGGATTTTGCTCGTGTAACGCTGGCAGATGCGATTGAGTTAAGACAATCAAGCTCGTACTTGGATGGGTGACCATTCATTAAATAAGTTCTGAGAAACAGACACCAAATCAAATCTATTCTATTTGTGGACTTTCATATAAAGCACCTCTCACGCTATTACTTGTTCAGAGGTGTTCCCAGTGCAAAGAAGCCCTTGAAAAAGAAAGGTAGTTAGAAAAGGGGCAGAAATGTTAGTACAAGTTATAGAAGGAAGATCACTGCATAAGAAAAAGATCAGCAGAGGTGTAGGCATGATGCTATGCTGTAGCAGTCAGTCCAAGACGGTGTTTCTACTATAAACTTTAAACCGTTGCTGAGGATATAAATCAGTAATCCATAGTGCGGTTAGGGCTGCATAGTTGGGATAGTTTGGGGATAGTCTGGTGTAGTACCACTACCAACCATGATTGAGGGATTTGTGAAGTTCAAACAAGCGCCTGTTCTTGTAATCGTGACCTGCAAACTTTTAGAGCACCGTTTGAAAGCAAAAAAAGAAAAAAAGCACCAGGTTATTCAAGAGAATATTTCATAGAGTCGTAGGGGTTGTCCAAAGGGTAGTTAGAATTTTTTTAGTCCAGTTTCCTGAGGGTTAGAGTAGATGTTTATTCGGTCATCGTCTGTGATCTGAAGACCTTTATGGCCATTGTTTGCCCCACCCACCGTGTTAGCCAAGTCCTGACTCTAAGCCCTCCAGTTAGTTTGCTCGTTGACTACAAAGGACTTCTGAGAAAGGAACAAATGCAACTTGCAGTTAGCCAGGTCATGTTCGCACGATCTCTACGTTTAAAGATTAATTCTATGAGAAAAGCAAGCACGAATTACCATAATCAATTCATATCAGTTTAGTGCACTGTAATTCTATGTATGTTAGTGCACTGTAATTCTATGTATACATGTTACCCGTTGGTACATTGCAATGCTATGTGAGATAACAGCGTAGTGCCAATGAAATCAGCTTGGTGTTTTATGGTGGATGAGTAATTAATGTTTTGCAAACAAATAATCATTAATTATCCACGGAGGTTTGATTTACTGTTTTAGAACAAGATGTAGAGCTATACGACATGTACATTGTACAGATATTAAGACAAGGTTATTCGTGTTTTTGTTTTCGACCAATTATATTCAGCCATGTCAGCGGATTCCCCAAGGCCAGGAGACCCACCTTAAGGGTGGCACCCAACTTCTAGCTGTAGAAACAAACAGCGGAAACTCCTTCAAGCCATCCTAATGATTATTTTAAGCAGACGGCTGATGTTATTGGCTAACTACTTAGTGATGCGCTGTTTGTATGTCACCTGTGAAGCCGCACAGTGGGAGGCTTCGGGTTGGAGCTCAATGCATAGTGGGTCAGATTGAATAACAAGTTTCTTTAGTCTGTGGTATTCCATGGCTGTGCTGTTGTTTGTTTTTGTATTCATTTGTATGCAGGCTGAATGATGTACTAGCATTGTATGAACTGTAACCTTTAACTCTCCTCACCTTTTCATTGAAAGTTTTATTATCCTTGAACTCATATCATCATCATTACCCATCAAACAAGCGAGTATAAAGGATTGGCTAGGCCTCAATTGTTTAGATTTAAGCATACAATTCTTAAATTAAACAGAGAATGAGAGTATTTTTAGCCAAAGTGGCTCCTAAGTTCGATCAATAACCGTCCTGCAATTCAAAATAATATTATGGGTCAACTAAGAGTCAACAATTTAGAATATAAGTCAACTAAGAGTCAACAATTCAGAATATAGGTCAACCAAGAGGATTGTGAGTTTGAACCATGACAGTATTAAAGGTGTCAGTTGTTGCTGAATATGAATAGGTTCCAATAATAGCATGATGTGAATTGAATGTCAGTAATGAACAATATAGTCACATGAATAACATTCATGTCATCATAGGATGACAGTGTGCAAGCCATTTGAAAGCTAATTGGGCCAAAGTGAATATAATTACTCTAATGGGCAGGGTCTTGTATGTTTGGGGAAATTTGTAGATGGGGTCCGCTGAAAATGAACCTGAAGCATCTAGGAAGCAAAATATGCAACTCATATATGTGAAGTATGCAGGGTATTCTCTAATAGGGATAATTATCCTAGTTTGGCAATTGATATGTAATAGATAGTGTTATTGCAACTTATTGCCATGGGTTTCTTATGGTAGGAATACATCTGATCAGTTTATGCTGCCTTTGAAATGCCTTGTAGGATAATTAATTATTGTTCAGTGAGTCTGGAATTGCTGTAGCTTATCCTACCACCACCTTCCTTTCTTTTGACCACATGTCTTACCATTACCTTGCTTTGTTCCACCTTCCTTACCTTGCCAAGTCTTACAGACTATAATATTATGTGCATATCTATATAATATATCACATAATTATAGCAAGGGCAGATACAGAAATTTTTGAAGGAGGGCCTAAATTTTCGGGCTTGGGACAGGGAAAAATTTTTCCTGTTGGTCGCCGAAAAATCTGATGACTTCATTTAGTCGTATGGAAGAAAGCAGTCAAATCATTCTGGGGCAGTGAGCACCGAGCAAGTACCCCATAATGATTTGTCTGCTTTCTTCCGGTTCCGCAGAACTTTCTATTTGGCTGGACTGGGATCGCATCATTGCAGACCTAGACTTCTTAGCAAGATGCATTATAAACTTTTCAAAATGTTTTTCTTTCTTTCTTTCTTGTTTAGAAGAGAAGCAGTTGACTGACGTATCGCCATCCGTTCCAGATTAAATCTTCGAAATCATGTCTGAGGCACGCGCCTACGCAGCGAGAAATCGTCAGGGTAGCGACTGGTTCGGCCACGGTGACACCGGTTCCAGCGCCCCGGCACCGTCCCCGGTGAAAGCGGCACCTCCTCCATCGCCTCCCGCTGCCCAGAACGGAGCGGAAACCCCAAGCGGCCGGTCCCAGATGATCAAACCGGCGTGCAACTCCAACCAGTGGTACAAGTACGACGAGAAATCCCCAGCGTCTGAATCAACCCCCAAGAAGGACACCGCAAAGGCGAAGACGACGACGACACGCCAGGCAGGTGGCGACTGGTACTCGCACGGTAGCACTCCAAAGACCGACGACAAGAAGGACTCGAAGCCACGGGTCATGACCACGGAGGGTGAGTCCTACTGCCGCCGTGACAAAGCCGGTACATCGTCGACCTGGTTCTCGCATGAGCATGCCAACGAGGCAGCACCCCAGGGCGTCGGGCCACGCGTCACCTCGAAAGAGGGCTCTGGAAATGCGTCGAGAATGCGGGGCGAATCGGAGAATTGGTTTAGCCACAACCCGTCGGCTAACGGGGCGCAGGCGCCGGCCCACGTGTCAAAGGGGCGTGGAGTCCAGCCGAAGAGCAGTGAGATGCATCACATCTTTCACCAGGGGGGTACCGAGGGAAAGTAGACGTCGCGGGTGACGTTCGCGCCACCTGGTGTCGACTTTGTCGCCGGGTGTTGGCCTTCAGTTCTTTCGCTTGTAGTGACGCTGGGTGTTTGGTGTGAGCGCATTCCATTCGTTGACGGCGGCTGCGTTGTTGTCTCTCGCGTCGTCCGTGCCAGCGTCACTGTTCTGTGAGAAATTGTAGTTGCGAGATTCTGCTGTTTTTTTAGTTACGTTGATTAAGATTTTATCACTTTAACTGTGACTTTTGAGGTTGGTGCCGACCGTGTATGTTGCGTGACACACAGATGCCTTGTGTTGCTTCAGTCTTTTGTTTGTTGTCGTTTTATCTTTTGTCACGGTGATCTTTTGGGGTTGGTCTCTGTGTGTGTGTGTGTGTGGATCTCGTTAGGGCTCTGCGTTTTATGAAAGGATTCTGGTGGATTGAGGTCATTTGTGATGCATGGTTATTAAGGTGGGGATTTTGGAGCATGGTTGTGCTATAAATTAAGACATGGTTGTGTCATTCAAAGGGAAGTCGTTTAAGACGTGGTTGTATTGTGGGCAGGTCATTTGTAATGTGATCGTTCTGTATGGAGATCATTTGCAACGCGATTGTGTTGTATGGCTGTCATTTATGACATCTTATGGAGAGGTCATTTGTGATTATGGCTATTATAGGCAGGTCATTTATGACATGATTGCTCTATTTTGGAGTTACGTAAAGCTTGGTTGGGGTATAATGAGGATGTTTGTGATGGCTTAGCACTAGACATAGTTACATATTCTGCAGTCATTTGTCATAGGGCTGCTGGTGTAACATTTGGGTCTTTCATGGCACGGTTTGGCTTCAATGATGAATACCTTTCTAGCAAAGTTGCTATGTGCTGAAGTGATTTAAAACATAATTTCATTTTGATAAGATCTTTTAACTAGGCTTCGATTTGAGGAAATAATTTTCCAATGGTATGAGTGGCGTGCTCCACAGTTGGATTTAGGGAGGAGATGCGGATGAATCACATTGCTCCTTGAAACATGTCTTGTGTATTGTTTACCTTCCTCCCAGCCTATCCTGCTACCAAATTCAACTTCTTGGTGACAAAGGATATGTACACGTGTATGTCCAGGGTTGTTGAGTAAAATGTGGTGCAGATAGAACATGGTGCCGTATATTCTGGAGCTAAGTCTAATTTGAGATTGTGGTCAGATAACATTAGAATTCATGTATAAATTACACGCAGGTTGAAGGAGGTTTGAGGATACTTTTCTTGAATTGATTTGAGATTACATTCTGTGTTTTTTTTTAGTTGAGCAGCTGTGGTACTGCAAGTGATTTCATCTTTGTACTGGATTGAATAATTTGAGCTGTGTGTTGCACTACTGAGCATGCCTTACAACTTGGCTATTTTTGGTATTGCATACGCATATATAATTATATATGTATCTATGTATGTATATCTATGTAAACACATACCGTGTTGGATAGTTACTTTCAAAGCTAGGTAGGTACTAACAAATAGCTACTTTAGAAGACGTAACTAGTAAAATTGAAAGTAGCTGAGTATTTTTAGTTGCTGTAAGTGGGCATATATTTCAGCTTGAGTGTTCTACATCCTCCATGATAAAGGATATGTTTAAAAAAATTATATTGGATTTTTTACTTTTAATAATAATTATTGTTTATGGCATCATAATCTATCTAGACAATATGAACATAGGTTGATTTAAAAGTAGCTAAATGTTTTTTTATTACTGTTGCGTAGTTAAAGTAATTAGTTACCGCCGTGCATTGCTTTTGGTAGAACGCAGCTGGTTGCTCCAAACGTCACTAAATTGTTACTAGTTGCAGTAATGTATTGCAAGTAATTAGTTGATATGCAACACGGTATACGTATATATATATATATATGTGTGTGTAGGTTTACTATATATATATTATATACAGTATGTAGATATTGCATAAACTTGTGTATATGCAACACGTGTAAGGTTTGTTCCATGCTATTCTTTGACGTTGGTTTAAGGGTTGTAATGAGAATGTGATGTTGTATATCTTATAATCTTGTCTTCTTATATGTAGTGCCTCAGAATTTGAAAGTGATTGCATCAATTTGTTTAGCTGTCAACGCTGTTTAAAGTTAGATCTCTGCAGAAGAGTATTGAAGGAATGACTTTTGTAAATGCAAACAGGTTTTAATTAGTTAAGGTTTCTCGCGATTCTACTTTTTTCTTTCGTTAGAAGGTTTTAGCAGGAAATTATATTTTACTTCCCGTGGATGATGGCTTGTTGATTGTGGTGGCTTATGCCTCTGGATAAAGACTTGCTGTTATTTCTTGTGTCCAGTATATGTCTCTGATAAAAATTGCCTTGCATAATTTGGCTTCAATTATTGACCTTATAGTGGCAGTATTTGTCTCTTTATATTAAAGACTTGACTCTCTTTGCAGTGGCAATCTTTGTCTCTTATTGAAAACTTGACTCTTCTATTGGCAATATTTGTCTCTGATTAAAGACTTGACTCTCTTTCTAAATGGCAATATTTGTTTCTGATTAAAAGACTTAATATGCAGTTCTATTGAATTTAAAACTAGAGGTTTATTGTGTAGTTGTCAATAGTTAGACTCTTAATTCTCTTTCGATTGGAAAGCAGATGCCACAAATTTTGTCTGTGGCTGGGTTGATTGTCTCTTTGCAGAATCGATGATGGGCATACAGAAACTCTGTACAAAGCTAACATTACTGTTCTAAATGTATTCCGTATGCTGTGGTCAATGTATTTTTCTTTGTTTTCTCTTATAGCGTTATTACGTTACCCTAATCCTATTGATTGCGTTAAGACTTTCTCACGACTTATAAAACTATGTTGTATGTTTAGAAGGTCACTCTTCAGAGGCCTTTAAATGGAGCTTTATGCATTCTAATTAAGACATACATCTGCACAGTGTCTAAAAAGGAAGCCAAAATATATATTTTGTTTCTTGCACAAAAAACAAGTCATAATCATGAGCTGTACATTGCAAACAGGAGCCAAGAAAGGCTAAAGCAAAGCCCATGAACACCAGTATGATAATAATTCTGGCATACTTTTCAAAGTGTAGGTACATTTGATGCAGAAGTAACAGCAGATTCAAGAGTTTGCTTTGCATTCACAGTTTACGTTTGAAGCATTGTCCATAAATTAATACGAAGAAAGCTTTTAAAATCACGTACATTTACCCTACAGTTTATTTGCACTTTCAAAATGGGCTTAGAACTAATTTCTTGATACAACATATAATTATACTTATTGTGATTCGGTTGCAGTTACTTTTGCCTGCTTCAAACAATTTGTGTTTGTTGAGCTGTTGCTGTCCAGTGTTTGGTGTGGCAATCGTTGATGTCTGGTGGAAATCTGATCAAGCTGAACTGCATATCTACCTTTTGTGGAGCACAATGGTTGTAGCACGGAGGGTACCATGGCTTCGAGTATCCCCCAAGGAATTTACTGTGTAGGAACCTTGCGACCCAAGTCCTTCACTCACAATTGCTTACTGCCACTGATGTTCTTTCTTTCGGTCATTGGTCATGTGTGCACTTTGAACTGTGTAATGCGGGAAATATCAATTAGAGTTGTATTGTGTATCTGCGATTTGTGCCTTAATACTGTCTTCTGTGATTTGTTTCACATGTTGCGCTCATGCGGTCGGCATAAAATTGTAAATTGCAACGGCTTCACTAATAATAATGTAGTATTCAATGCGTGACTATACTGTGCAGATCAAGTAAATGATGCATTACTTTGAGCCTTGAGTTGCCTCTCTGGAAGATACGCTGTATGAAGTTGCAATATTATTGAACACAGCGTATGGATATTTCGGCCACCAAACCATTCATCGGCTTCCTTTTCGTAGCAGGGTACAAACGCTCGAACTAGCAGGTGTTGCTAATGCTCTGCAAGCTTTAAAGGTTGAAACATACTATGAGGCAGAATCATGTACTGAAAGATCTGTGTGATGACTTTTAGTGTGACCCGATTACACCCATCAAAGCTTCGGCCATAGCACCCTTTTGATGGAAGCTGCCCAGGTTGGATTTGGCAATTTCGTTTTTCTCAGTAAATCTTGAATGTGCTTTTGGATTCTTTCTTTGTTGTCTCAATGGCCACTGAAAAGAAACTTAACGACTTGCTCACAATGTTGGCTATGGGATAAAAAAATCTTTGTTAGATTTGCACCTCATGGTCTAAGCTGTCCAGCTTTTGGTTGACTTTCTCCTGCTTATATACAGCAACCAATGCTGAGTTTTGTGGAGCCAAGATTTCTTAATGGGACAAAAAAATTGGTCATCACTTTGTTTTTATTGAAACTTGTCATTTCCTAAAATTTCTGATGACATTTTGAAACCCGTTTCAAGTGCCAAAAAACCTCGGATGATTTTAGTTATTCATATTTATGGCCGGTATGCATCATGCTTAGAACTGCCCAAATTGTCTGACTATTTAATTTTAACTTAGTCTCTTTTTGTTTATTTCTCAGTCCTGATCCTTTCTCACAATTTTTTCTTATTTTTCCATTTTACTTTTTCCCAATTTCCAACATTTTTTCTAGGCAGTATTGTTGTAGCGATGTTTACATTTTCTGTGGAAAACCGTGCCAGAACCAACCCCAGTGATATGGTTCCCTATATGGGACCAGATGGGGTCCCAGAGTCGGATTTACCCCAAGTTCACCCTAATGTTGTCTTTTTTATTTGCTAGTTGGTATTTTTGAGTTTTTCATCCAGTTGTAAAAGGATTTAATTTGTAATGGACATTTTTAGACGTAATATGTTTGCAGTTGATGTGATGATCAACCTGTCTCTTCTTATCATATGTTCTTTTAGTCTTCTCGCACGGATTGGTTGTTTCTTTCTCACGGCTGAGTTTATTCGTAGATTTTTTTGTTGCATCGTTTGAGATTCGATCGTTTTCTGCTGTGTAACATACATAGAATAAAAGTTGAGATTTTCCTTCACTTAACAATTTAATTAATGCTGGTTTTGTTGAGTTTCTATTGAACTTTAGGTATAATGAGATGTAAAGACAATGTACTTTTGGGCATAAGACCTCAATTATTATTGAGATACATGAGAGAGACACAATGACAAGGCAACAGACAGGGAGACTAATAGACATACATGGAAGCAGACAAAAGACTACATAGACAGGTAGATAGACATATGGGAAGTATCCTGAACCTAGAGAATGAGGGAGAGAAAGAGGGTCAATGTGGGTTAAACTCCCTATCCATGTAAGCATAGATTCCTAATTTGGGTTTGTTTTTGGAGTGTACTCAGTATCTGACCTTCAAGGTTGTCTTTCGTTGCATGCCATCTATGCCTTCACACAATAAATTTCAATTTCAGTGCTTCCATTAATTACCACAATGTTTCTGAGTACTTATTTTATGCTCTGTTTTACCATAATTTGACATAAAAAAATTAGTCTAAACACGTATTTTGTATTTGTAGAATAATATTGTGAATTAAGAGCACAATATATTGAATTTATTCACAAGAAATGCTTATTTGTATCTCAACCTGGCGTCTTTAACCAGAAAGTTAAATGCACACCATACATGATTATATTAATTAATGGTTAAATGTACGAAACAATGTGCATGTTAAAGAATAATGTAAAATTCAGAATTATTATGTAATGAGTTAATAAACTGTTTTTGTTTCTCTGTCATAAAACAGGAATCATATATAATTTATTTGCTTTGACAGAATTACGCTACTATTTGCATTTTTGACGAACAATTGATTTAATTTAGTGCAGATAGGTTCGCAGGTCTTCCAATTTCCAATCAGCTTTGGTTGTAGAAAATCAATTGAAAGGATACACTTTTAGCTTCAGAATGCATTTTAAGACTAAAGCACTTGTCCCCACCGTATATGCTGAGACCAAGAAAGTTAAGGCAAAAGGTGTATCTTCATAAGGGTTCACTTTCGGATTTGCTGTACTTTAAACGTCTGTATTCATGCACAGTAACTGTTTGGCACTGTCAATTGCTGTCTTGCATGCTAAATTCAGTCATTCAAAAGTGTTGCTTTCTCCTAAATAGTACGGTAGTTCTGGTTTCACTTTTTCTTTGACGATTTTCTAAGCGGCTAATCCTGGTTGGCAGAATATTAATTCACTGTGAATAAAGAAATAAATATGATGAATAAAGAAATATATTGAATACGAGAAAAGATCTGTGGAAATCTAAAAGATAGACTTAGTTAAAAAATAGTTTAATGCATTCTATTCTTCTTTCTCTTTTCGTTCTCTGCCTTTGTGCAGGTTCGAATGTTTGACGTCTCCATCCTTCTCTGTTCTGTGCTTTCTTTTTCAGCTTCTGATAACCGTCTTACATCATCCAGTCCAACAGTGTTTGACTTGGTCTTCCTCGCGTTACTCTATTATTACATCCATGCTTTTGTTGTTTTTTGGCGGTTTCACCATAGAAGCACATCAGTTGCAATGCACCTAAGAAACTTAATAGGTCTGAATGTTTGGGAGTGGGGTAACTGGTTAACCGCTTCATCTTTCTTTACGTCCCATTCTCTCCCATAGTTAGTCTTTTCACACCCTCAAGCAGTTCCTCGTGGATTCGAACTCGGACTCGCACGGTTATTTTTCTACAATAGACTGACTGCCTGATTTATTTTTGAATTACGATCGGTTTTTTAGGCTGCTTTGTATGTTTGCTCCAGAGAAATAGTAGCCCAAACAGTCGCTAGGCCTATAAGAAATTCTTTTCGCACAGAGGCGCGGTGGTGTAGTGATGGCGTCGTTGCCTTGAAGCCGGGAGGTTCGAATCCACCTCACGTCGCCGCGTAGGGACCTTGGGCAAGTCCTTCACTCGCAATTGCTCAGCGCTTCGGCGTGAAACTCCGATGCAGTGTCCGCTCTGCAGTTGGTAGCGCCTCTGAGTAGTGAGCTTGAAGCGGCGCTATAACAAGTGCACATACGATCAAACAAACATTAATGCGCGTAGTGACAGGAAACTCGTGCAAGAGTTCATGAATGACTCTATCGAGTGACGCTTTGGAAGTTTGGAGATCACGATTACGATACAAAGGTGGTGGTGGTGGTGGTGGTGGTGGTGGTGGTGGTGGTGGTGGTGGTGGTGGTAGTAGTGGTGGTGGTAGCAGCAGTAGTAGTGGTAGCAGCAGTAGTAGTGGTAGCAGCAGTAGTAGTGGTAGCAGCAGTAGTAGTGGTAGCTGCAGTAGTAGTGGTAGCAGCAGTAGTAGTAGCAGCAGTAGTAGTATAGTAGTTGCAGTTTATTAACCAAAACCATTAGCGTCGCCCTCCTCCTTTATCCAGGCTTGGGACTGACACTGGCAGAGTGCAACCAGTGGCGTAGTTACGGCAGATAGACTCAGACCACGGCCAATAAAGTGTTGGACTCTTCTGTTCTCAATTCCGATGTCTAGCGAGCGCAGCTAGCATTATGACGTCATTTTCAGAGAAGTTTAATTTGACGTCATAGATATTTTGGACCATAATGAATCTATAGTTAACCGACAGCAGCTGCTCTTGACATCAGAGGCTGTAGGCCTACTAGTTGCCGTCGACAAAATTTGTTTTGGCATAATGTGTGTCTTGGCATGTGAACCATAATTATATAGCTTGCGTCCGTTTCACATAAAGAATTAAGTGCATTTTGACGTATGCTAATGGGCGTTACTTGACCATTACAGACGTAATAGATTGCGCAGAACAGAAGGCTGCTTTGCGACAATGCCGCGGCGATGCTTTAATATTTAATTTAGAAACCGTTCGGATACAAGACGAAAATACCAAAAGACGCAGAATGTAATAATCATAGGATCTGAAGATGTTTGAAGTGGAAAACGAAGACGCAAATGTAAGTGATTAACAATTATTTATTTTACGGCTTATTACGGGCTCGCTTAACCTTAAAATGATGACTTTCAGCAGTTCACAAAAGTTTTTGAACATTATGTTCATGTCAAAGTAATCTAGGGTAAAGTGTCAGTCTGTGTTGACTGATCGCATCAAGCTGCAGCCTGCAAGTTAATATTTACTTAAACATAGGCCGACTTTACGTTGCGGTGACAATGTTTCTTGCTATAGCCTGCATAATGACGTTATAGTCATACTTTAGTTAGAAAGTTTCTCTCGCATTATATACTTCCAAGTCAGCCATAACGAGTACACTATGATCGAGAAGAGCAGATGACTAGGGAGAGGACTCTTGACACTCTTTATCTAGGCCTGCACAGGCTGCGCTGGTTCCTAGGTGTGTCCTGTACAAGCTGTGAGTAGGCCTTGAAATTTGCTTGAAATTTAATAATTAGAGGAGAGTTTCCTAAGTTTGCCTTAATTGGACCACAGCCGATTTGCATCCATGTTATTTAACTCTAGCCTAATTACAGAGGCCTAGTCTATATTAATTTTAGACAATACACTAGTAGTGATTCTAACAAAGTAGGCTACTCCTAAGCAGTTTGCTGTAGTGGTTATGCTAGTCATAATATCAATTTGATTTAAACTAATTCGATTGTGTTTTGACAATCTTTAATTGCATGGTTTATACAATACCGGTATGTGTTTTCAAGCGTTTCCTTTTGTTATTTGGGCAAAATTATAATTATTCTTAAAATGTTTCAAAAATAATATGTCCCATTCAGTGCAACCAGTCCAATCAAGGATAGGCTACCATTCAGTGCTTTCACGGAAACAGGTTGCCTTGATTGGACTGTTTACAGCTCCAGTTTTGTTTAGTTATAGGCCTATATATATATATATATATATATATATATATATATATATATAATTATATATATATATATATATTTCTCATAAATCCACGAATAATATGGTTCCCGGACAATTCGTCGCCGGACAATTCGTCGCTGGACAATTCGGAGAGGACAATTCGGAGACGGACAATTCGGAGACGGACAATTCGGAGAAAATTTTGGTGAGGACAATTCGGACCCAGACAATTTGGATCGGACAATTCGGAACGGACAATTCGGAGAGGACAATTCGGAACCGGATAATTCGGACCGGACAATTCGGACCGGACAATTCGGAGAGGGAAATGCTTGGCAGTCAAATATGGAACTCAGACTTTCATACCCATCTCCATCATATTTCTGTTTATTCGTACGTCTCTTTGCCAGTTTGTCTGTCTGTGTCAATACGTAGCCTATGTCTGCCAATCCATTTGTGATCTACGTCAGCAAATTCACTTTGAACTTGTTTTGGAGGCCATAGACTGCTGCGCTTTGACCTTTTGAATATTTCATATTAATGACAATAAGTAAGTCCAAAATGGCTTCAATGCGATACTATAGGTTATATCTGTTCTCATAATATTTGTATAAATCGACATGACCTGTTCTCATATATAAATTAGTGTTAACCTGATCTCATAATATTTTTGGAACCGGTAAAAATCTGGTCTATTAATAGAAGCGGTGTAAATCTAGCTTAAGGCAGGAGCCCTAGATCACTACCAGGTACTGCTAGATTATCGAAGACAATCAGCGAATGATTACATATTTTTTTATTGAAAGTAGCATAACTAATAATGTGAAACCAGACTGACAGGCATACAAAGTCAGAGATTACTTAGCTGAAAAATTTCTCAAAGCTAGGCCTACGAGCTTAAGTAGCAGTAAAATATAATAACGTTTTTTAACTAATAATCTGAAACCCTACAAATCATGCCTTTAAGGAGTTCATGATTTTTATATGCACTCCGAATTGTCTTGGTCCGAATTGTCCGGATCCGAATTGTCCACTCCGAATTGTCCGCCCCGAATTATCCGCTCCGAATTGTCCGGCGACGAATTGTCCGGACACCAATAATAGCTGTACTTTGTTGACTAACAAAATTATATGAGATAGGCTTATAGGCTATCCACCAATCATATGGCTTACGTTCTTTTTAGAAAATCGATGGCATTTATGAAATACGACTACACCTAAGTTTGCCTTAGGTGGTCATATATCTATCTATAGTAACTCTCCTCTATAGCGTTGTGTCGTAACATAGATATCTATCCTATCAGTGTCACTCTCCTCTTTCATCCAGGGTCCGGGCTGGCACCCCAGTGGCAAAGTTTAACCAGATGGAGACAGAATTTAACGTGTAGGCCTACGCATGGGCGCCCGCAGAAATTTTTGCAGGGGGGGCAAAATTTTTACGATAGTCACCAAATTTTTTAGTAGCAAGAGCTTGAAAAATGCAATGCTGGAAATTAAGAATACGGACATTTTTCGCAAGAGGCTCTTATGAAAATTTCTCAGTTTCATTTTGTGTAAAATTTGTAATATGAATAGTTTCCTTAGAAATAAAAAAGCAGATGTTACAAAGTAGTTTCGTAAAGGTTCACTATATAAGTTCATAGAATGAATGAATGAATAAATGAACAAAAAATAGGTGTCAGTTTTCAATGGCAAAGCTCCTCTGGCTGTTTCTAAAGCGCCACTCGAAAGCCAATCGCAGGGCACCATGCTGCAGCGTTTTCACATGTGCTGCATCGAGTCAGAAGACTATTCAGAAACAGGTCGAGTCTGGTAGCCAGAGGACCAGAGTAACAGCTAGTTAATGCGGGTCTTATTTAGGAAGGTGGAGGATCCGAGGATCAGATGAATGTGGGTATCAATTCTTTTGTACAGATCTCTTTGTCAGTTTTGGGTGTAAATCCTGAGGCGTGATAACCAGAGCCATATTTATCTACAGCTCGACCTCCCTGGATTCTGTACTGGCAGCTTGCAAAATGGACAAAATGGAGCCTGGCTTATAGCAGACTTGGTTTATATAATTACAATGCTGGTGAATAAGCAGATCTCCCTGATATAATTTCAGTGTACTTAGAGAAATTTTCAATTTTTGCATTAGTATTTTAATTCTTTTGCAGTTGTGATATTTGCACTACAGTTGGATTCCACTCAAGTAGGCCATAATCGATAGGCCTGCTGTTTGCATGGACGCCCGCAGGAGGGTTGAAAGCCAATGGTCATTGCTTTTAGAAAGAGCTTGAACATGCAAGGCAGAAATTTATCAGAGCATTTTATTTCTATAGAGATCTCTAAACGCAGATTTCTGACTGTATCATTCATATCATTGGTGCATTAGGGCAAAGAAATTTGTGAAAAACCCAAAAGTAGTAGTTAAAAACATAGGTTTCAATTTTCCAGGGGGGGCAAGTGCCCCCCCTTGCCCCTGTGTGCGGGCGCCCATGGGCCTACGTACACTATCTAAAGTAGCCTATACTGCGACCTTCTGGCGTGTAGTTCATTATCTGGACCTGCGTTGATTTTATAATGGAATGTAATGGAATCTGTGATTCTTGAAGAATTTGGTCGATGACTAAAAAAAGTCATCAACTTTTTCCCCGGAAATTTTTTTCCCTCTGTTCCACCAAAAATTTTGGCCCCCCCTTCGAAACGTTCTGGATCCGCCACTGCGGCGGTTGACAGGCATCAGTAAAGTAATGAAGTAATGCAAGTGTGTTCACAAAAACTAGCCTACATCTGTCACAAAATTATTTGAATTGCTAATTAGGATATACTGAAAAATTAAATTAATTAAAATTAAATATTTAATCATCCCTGTGGGCCCTGGAGGCCGTGGGCCCGTGTGCTTTGCACACATTGCACACATGGTAGCTACGCCACTGGCAGTAAGCCAGACGCATCATAGAAAGACATTGTCGCAAATGTAATGGAGGACTATTGTTTAACGTCAGCATTCAGAGTGAATCGTAATCGTAATCTCGAAACTTCTACAGCGCCCACAAAAGCCAAGTCGCGGGAACCAGCTTATTCACAGGCGCTCAATCAAAACAAAATCGATAGGCAGCGGGTCAAGTCCGGAGAGTCAGGCAGGCAGATAGATGGACGGCTAAGGTGGGTGATGTTTAGAGTTGAAGTGGCGGGGGATGTAAGGAGAAGAAGAATCAGGATAGGATTTTTGAAAGAGCAATGTTTTCAGTTTTGAGTGAAAGACCTGTGGGGAGATAGCGAGAGGTGGAGTTTTGGTGAGTTCGTATGATGGGTCGGAAGTTTGCCGAAGTGCTGGCGGAAGTTTGTTCCAGAGAGGTGGAACGGCAATGGCTATGGAGCGGTTTGCGAATTTCAGTGATGAAGTGATGGGAGGGCGAAGCAGTGTAATGGAGGATGAGGAGCGTGTTGAACGAGGTGGCTGGATGGTGAACAACTGACGAAGGTAGAACGGCTGGGATGATTGAAGTGTATTGTAAGTGAGTGAGAGGACTTTGTATTCGATGCGTTCAGGTATTTTGAGCCAGTGAAGTGATTTCAGGACAGGAGTGATGTGGTGACGTTTGGGGGTTTTCGTCACTGCACGGGCGAGGGCATTCTGGATAGCTTGGAGGCGGTTAATTTGGGTTATATCAATGTTTAGGAAGAGAGAGTTGCAGTAATCAAGTTTCGCATGAACTATGGATGTGGCTATTGTGGATGCAGTTTTAAAGTCAAGCATAGGTCGGATTCTGCGGAGATCTCGTATGTGCATGAAACAAGTGCGGGAAAGTTGGGTTATGTGGTCGGAGAAGCTAAGATGCTGGTCAAAGATTACACCTAGGTTTCGGACAGGAGAATTTGCGGAGAAAGTGTGGTTGGAAGAAGAGTCATTGTTGAAGGAAATAGAGGGATCAGGAATTTTCTTGAGTTGCTCTCTGAGGCCAATTAGTATAAATTCTGTCTTGGAGGGGTTAAGGCAGAGGAGATTTGAGGTCATCCAAGAGGTGATTTGGGTGACCACAGAGAGAAGATTATTTATGGAGTCAGAGAAGCTGCTTGGAGAGAAAGAGATGAATAATTGGGTGTCGTCAGCATATAGATGATGGTCGACTGTGGATGCTTTTATGAGTGAACTGAGTGGAGTGGTGTAGAGGATGAACAAGAGGGGCCCGAGGACAGAACCTTGCGGAACACCACAGGTGAGGGGGCGTGATTGAGATGATGTTTCAAGTGTTTTGACTGAGAAAGTGCGTGATGAGAGATAAAGGACTTGGAAGAATGCTGGACTAAAGAAATGACAATAAACCTTCCGGGCAAGTAAACCCTACTAGCATATCCATGGGTAGACCCTATTAGGCTACTAGTTGGGCAACTGTACGTGGGTTCAATCGAGTCCATAATATGGGAATGTGAATCTAGGTGGACATGCTGGAACGTACGAACAAAGAACACAGCACACCCATGGGTGAAAAAGGTGAATTTATTAATTGTTACACAGACAGACATTATTAATTATAGGCAGTTGCACGGATATGAATTATTTTACATAAACCATGAAACAATTGGTCTGTAAAGTATAGTGGGTCTAATTCAAGTGTCGGTTTCACAATCACATTTCAGCTAGGCCTACATTAGCACAAAACTGGAGCAATTATCGACGCACGCCTTCAACTAAAATACGGAAGTCTTCAAAATCAATTGCGACCAAAATCAATAGACTGCACCAATGAACCAGAAAATATGGCAACGTAGGCCTATTCTGATGACCAAGTCAAAACCACAACCAATTCGGGGAGTAGCCTACCAGAACGGATAGGCCACTAAGTCGTGCATGATCGTTTTTACTAATGGCTGGAACCAAGTTGATTTCTACAGTGCACTGTGCAGTAATAATGTAACACTATTCAACAAGCGTATGGTTGGGCCCAATAAAAAGTTGTCAAAGCAATGTTGAAATCCGAGCAAACCAGAAGTCGGGAGTAGGTCTATGAACGGATTTATAGGCCTATAGGTCCGATACATCCTAAGCAACGTCGAAAATATCCAACGAGTCTGCGTTAGCCTATGTTAAACACGACATAAATGGAACTGTATTTTCTGATTTTGTCAAATTACAGATTTAACTTTGCCGATTGGTCGTTCGATCATCACGTGACCCAGGACATGACGTAAAAACAAGATGGTGGTGCTGCAGAGCAGGTAATTGTAACCTACATTACCCAATATCACGAGATCTATGCTACAAACTTTCACAGTGTTAATCGTTAAATTATACATAAATTCACAAATTAGACTTAATTAATCAGCAGGATAGATACTTTATACAAGTTACTCCCCCGGTCAGCATTTCCATGGGATTTGATGGCCTCACGTGGCAACACACGCCGGTCTACCCTAAAATTTCATGGGATTCATGTTGGCATGCTGACAGAGAAACCAACGTTCAAATTGTTGGCAGTAGCCATCACAATCAAAGTCCCACGCCCAGTTCTTGACCCTACGTTCCTTTACCCACAATCTTCTGACGTACAATACGTCTAAGTTCTAACCTAAAACCCTAACTTAGACCACTAGGTTAGCTACACGTTTGTATACCTTGAACTCAAAATCCCATAGTTAGAAAACTCAAAACTCTGTGTCAAGAGACTTTAAAAGAAGAACCACAAGTTAGAAAACTCTTGTAGATTCGAACTTAAAACCCCAAACCCAGAAACCTCAGAGCTTAAGCTTACTCCCAACTTAGGCCTAAACCCCTAAATTAGATACATCTAACACAGCTTAGGTTATTTACCATACTTCCAACTCAAGACTTCAAACTTCCATACATCCAACTTAAAACTCCTAAATCAGAAGCCAAACCACACATGAATATTATTCAGCAATTTAAACTTTGTATGCAGGCACAATGTTTTTTATAGACATGTTCGAAGCGCTTAGTGTAAATGCATGAAGCGCTTAGTGTAAATGCATGACTGAAACACTTTAAATCTGCTTAAGCACTGGCATCGAAAAACCTATTGCTTGTTTGTTGAAGCGCAACAATCAGGCCAAGCGCAATTGCAAACAAGAGAAAGACGTTCTTCAATACTTTGATATGGTTATTTGAAAAAGCAAAAACACATATAAAAATTATGCACATTAACTGCATGCATAGCCTACATTAACATGCATGCATTATGAATCTAGGCCTACGAGGAATGCATTAACATATCGGCACGCGCGAATCAATAACACCGACAAGTGAGAATTTGCACCACTTTGAGGCACCAGTTATTTCGTGATGGAAACGAAATAGTTGCATTTCACAGTCAAATCTAAGCGTCCATATGAAAAAATCTCTACCACTGACTTTAACAGTAACAACAACAAGGAAATACACTTAATTATTACAAACTTAGCCTAATTATACACTTAACATAATTTAACTGAAACTAATAGGCTACAACATTAACAGCGTTTGATAACTCGGTTTGCAACTCTGAAAGCAAATTGCTGGCAGTAACTCCAGTTTGGTTTCTTGGGTGAGAAAAACCACCAATTACCAACAAAAACTGAACAATATTGCCAGATCAGTGTTCGCTTAGACACTCCAACATGTTAAGAATAAGCTTAACAGAAGTAGCTGTGTGGTAGCCTACTGAAGGCTCAAAAGCTCTTGAAACGAAAACGAAAAGCAATTGGTGAATGGTGACAACAACTGACCAGCTGCTTCAAAGAAAACGGATGTCACCAAAGTATCAACTAAAATAATTAATGTGAAAAAGATTTCAAACACCTCCTACTAAAAACCTAATATGCGGAAATTGCATTTTAATGACAATAGCTTATTATGGCGCGAAAAGTCAAAATAGAATCAATATAGGCAAAATAAACTCAACAACCCCTTGTTCTGGGTCAAGGAATTTCGATTAATTTCGAGAGATTAAGGCCAATATACTGCCTGCAGGCATTCGTAATAACACAATCGTCCCTCAATGGGGAACCAGCGGAGATTACTTCTAGTCGTTAGGGAACCAGCATCACGCAAGTCTTATGGGAGGAGAGCGTAAGGTCGATGAGCTCAATTCGTCTTGTGACGTCACGGTTGCTAGGGGAGACCGCGCGTGACGTTGCGTCGAAAAGACCAGCGCAGGCGCGTTCGAATAGAGAGGCGGTGGGAGCGGGGGACCAGCGTCGACCGGAGGGTTTCCGGGTACTTTCCTCGGCTTCTTGGCGCCCGGGTCGTTGGTCTCGAAGTCGGCCATATTGGCGTTATCGGCCACGGAGACGCTGCGAATGGTGCTCGAGTCGTGGAGATCGAAGCTGCGGTTGCGTCGCCAGTGACGGAATGCGATGCTGACTAAGATGAGCAACGCAATCGTCACAGCCACGATCCAGCCAATCATGGAGAAGAGAATTGCTTTCAGGCGGTCGGCCTGCTCGGCAACTGGAGCAAATTTCTGCTTCAGTAAGGTCAGCTGGAAGGAACTGTTCGCCGCCTTCTCGTTGTTCTCCGATAGCAGTGCACCAGGATCTGAAATTACAAACGCACAAGCAGTTCTAGACGTTCTCAAAAAATGAAGCATAGGCCTATCCTTATTTTTCTTTACTAGTCAGAATACATAAGTAGGCAATAGTAAACTCTAATCGTAGACTGTTATTGGAGCATGATAAACGTAAGAGAAAGCTCAATGTGCCCATCTCGCTGCACGGGTGTTGGTGCGCAAAACGTTTATTGTTGGGACGCTACATTGTATACTTTTTAAACTGCATTTATTAGATGTCTCAGTAAGAGAATCGTAAAAAATAACTGGGATCAGACGTTGATCTACGTGGAGTTTGAGTGTGCAATGAAGATTTTACAATGGTTTTCTAAGAAAGACAATAGGGTCGGAGTCAGACCCTTAGTTTTTTTGTCCTTTTGCTTGTTTGAAAAACGATAGTAAAATCTTCATTGCAACGTCTGTTCATCACATAGGCCTACTCCCAGTTATTCTCAACCTCTGAAACGCGACTAGTAGTTGGTCAATTAAGAATTTTTTTAATTTAATAACCTAAATTAGCAACTTTTATTCTGATGTAGGCCTACTGAACGGGTCACGCGTCAATCACTGCTTTGACCAAGAGACAATATTATTATTAATTTAGTCAAGAAACTTAAGTCATACTCGGTTGATTATTGGCAAGCCGGACGCAGCGGTAACTTCCATACGAGTTGAGGCAGAACGAGTTGGCTGGACAGACGATCGGTACAAGCGAGCATTCATCGATATCTACATGGAAAGAATTGCAGAGACAAAATCAAGTTAAGCATGAAATATTCTACTCATAAAACAACACCTTTCCAAACTACATTTGAAAGAGCTGATTAGACAAACTTGGATATTATTATAATTCCAGAATTAGCTATGTGTCAAGAAATAATTCACTCTGCCAACAAGGAGATGCGCAAAACTTGTGAAATAATTATCGTCTGCAATGCGAAAGAAATCCTATTGCATATGGTCGCATATTAGGGACGTCAGTAGAAGTCTAAGTATCATTTATTATTGGTAATAATCACTTAACGCTAACTGGTCCTGTAGGCTACAGTAAACTGGTACTCACTCTTCTATACTGACTTCAGTAGAGATCTGTTAATGTGGACAAACGGAAATGAGTAATGCCCAATGCGGACGAAGCATACAAATGTAAACTTGATGCACAGCCTATAGCTATTGCTATGGACAATTGGACATATTATTGTAATGAACGGTGGACAAAAATAACTGAGAAGAGTTGTCAGCCAACCGAGGCATTTAAGTCCGGACAGAGTGAGGTTGTATCCGTTGCTGAAGCATGCGCAGTGATCTGCCGTTCCATTACCACGCACGCAGACCTGTTCGCATCCTCCGTTGCTGACGCTGCACGACACGCTCACATTGGACGTCATGTTCCCGTGCGTGAAGATGGGACCTGCAGCGACAAATAGAAAACGATCAACTACTCATCTCCATGCGGTCATTCAACCATGATGTATCATTGCATGGATGCTTGCGTGCCTGGCTGCATAAAGGCATGCGCACATGTATAAATATGGCGCTGTTAAGGAAAATGTTTTTATATATGACAAAACCAAGTGACACACCGCACATGGGTACATGAAGAGATATAGAAAATCATATAAAAAAGTATTGAAAATGTCATCTTTAGTAACGGTCAGTCAGTTATTAGATAGGCATAATAAAGATCAGAGGGATGATTTTTCTTCTCGTCGATATAAAATACGTGGGATGAAATTGCGGTCGTCCTTTACAGGCAGCGAGAAGTCGTGTGGTCGTTGACGAAGATTATAGCAGTTTAAAGAGCCTCCAGTAGAATGAAGAGCGCCCAGCGCGCAAAGAAATAAACAAAATACAAATATACAATTTTATTAGAGCCACGGTAATTAATTATGAGTAAAGGTAACGTTGAAGGAGGGAGTCCGGTTAGTTACCTCCGTTCAGGACACACCCACGTCCGTCAGCCGTCCGGTTGTAACCGTCGGAGCATGCGCAGATGCTCGAACCGTTACCTTGGTTGATGCACCTCTGTGCACAGCCCCCGTTGTCGTAGTCGCACACGTTCAGACCTATCAACAGAGTGCAGGTCGTCAGCACACATCAGGTCTGCATTTATGTTTGCAACAGTGTTCTTAGAATGCTTAGGCTATCATGTACCCGATATGTGCATGTATTTGTACGGATTAATTATCAGGGTAGGAAATTCACAAGTAGGGGAGACCATAATTTGAAAGTGGAATATTAGATGGGACCGGATGTAGAGAGTCTGTGTTGTACGATTGTAAGTGAGCAGCAAAATAGGTGGAGGAACGGCGCATTTGCGGAACACAGAGGACAAACCGCTTCAGAGTGAAGATGCAGCCTGGTGCAATGGTACACTGATCAGTCACATGGTGTATCGCAGATGGGAGATCATAGCCATGCATGTTCACTTTAAGATATCATATAGCCCTACTGTAACACGAGTTCTCCAATTAGTAAGCACCTCTATTACATCAAATCGGCAGAAACGACAATAGACCTACCAGCTAGGGAAAAAAATTAAACGCAATCCAACATATAGCCTAATTGCCTATATTCTTGTAGGGCCAGTCCTAAACCTGTCTAAAGGAGGAGTGCGACGCTAATAATAATAATAATAATGCAGTATTACGCTGCATCGGTCAATAGAAACTGCTACTGCGTGCAGCAAAGAAACAATTGACAAACTGTTAATTAAAAGTCGTCAGCCTTAGCCGCTCATTCATCTTATGTCAAGTCAGTGGAAAAGGCTTAATTTATGTGTCGCCAGTAGATCCGGTGTTGAAGACACGGACGTTGAAGCGCGTCGGGGTCTTCGCTTCGCTATGAAGAAGGGGCAGCTCCTAGTTCCACTCGCTCACTTCAGTGGCGGCGCTAGGGGGGGGGGGCTGGGCTTGGAGCGCTAGTGAGTAGGTTTCTTGAACTATAGGTACTTATACATGGGAGCAGGACAAAAAAAACCCGGACAAAACCCCCCCGGACAAAACCCCCGGACATAACCCCCCCGGACAAAACCCCCCCGGTATAAAACCCCCGGACAAAACCCCGGTATAAAACCCACCCATCCCGTATGTTTTATTGTAAAAGAAATAGGTTTCGTCTTTACCATAGGCCTAATCCCATTCTTTCATTCATTCGTTCATTCATTCAGTCAGTCAGTTAGTCATTCATTCGTTCGTTCGTTCATTCATTTGTTCATTCATTAATTCATTCGTTCATTCATTCATTCGTTCATTCATGCATTAATTAATTAATTCATTCGTTCATTCATGCATTAATTCATTCATTCATTCGTTCGTTCATTCGTTCGTTAATTCATTCATTCGTTTGTTCATTCATTCATTCATTCATTCATTCGCTACATGACGAACTTAGTTTTAATTCCAATTGAGCACACAACATTACTATTTAACCCATTAGTAACGATTAGAAATAACGTTGCCAAAAGAACAGGATAATACTTGGTAGACTCGTCACTAATTATTTATAATAGTGAGCCATTTGACTATAAATTCCACCATTTTGCTTGTCGAAATATGTTATGTGGAAAAAATGTCCAAACAATACACATGTCATTGCATCATTACTTGCAGTATGAAGTAACCGCTTGCTTGAAATTTATTTAGACTATCTAGTCAATATTTTATTGTCAACAGGTCTTATACCGGGGGGTTTTGTCCGGGGGTTTTATACCGGGGGGTTTTGTCCGGGGGGTTATGTCCGGGGGTTTTGTCCGGGGGGTTTTGTCCGGGGGGGGGGGTTTGTCCTAGACTCCTTATACATAGCCTACATACTATACGAGTCCATAGAATGAATTAATGGATTTAGTTGGGAGACGTTACGGGTACAAACCCACCCGAAATCTTGCGACCATGTCCACTGGAAACCCCCGAAATTGTTTCCGCCTAGGTTTCTGGCTGAATGCAAAATGCTTAATATTATGTGTATTATTTGATTCCAGTCGACCAATAGGTCCATGGATGATGTCACGGTCGCTACTCACTGCTGCATCTGATGCTTTCCTTGACGCGGACGACCATGTATCCCATCGTGCAAAGGCAGTACGCCTTCAGACCCTGATTGGACGCTTCCACCTCACAGCGTTGGTCGCAACTCAGAGCAGCACACGAGGAATTCACGGCTGCAAGCAAGAGAAAAAACGATATTTGTAAACCAAAATTGGTCGCTTTTATGAACTCGACAACAAATCACATTTATAAATGAAGAATGGAAACTAAAGAAGGTGTTCGGTTTTAAAAATTGAAATTTTATAGAAGCGAGGCAGGTGGGTCTGAACTGGCAACTTCCACTAGGTCGAAACCAACTCTTCGTTGTTATTATTATTATTTAAAATAACTTGCAGTATAATCAATTTTATTGTAGGCCCTATTTCTTCCTAATTCAGATGCTACTTGTGTATGGACATTTTGGGTCCCTCTCCGACACAATTTTCGGCGCTGGAGCCATTTTAGACCAACGCCCCTATACTATTACTCAGTAACATCAATGTCAGACAATTTCAACGCAACTAAATTTTATTTACATTATGCCCACTTCAAGCATCGTCACGCACTTCAGCGCATAATTGAGATAGAAAATGTATTCGAGAACACACTTTCGTCGTACTTCTCTGCTTAAACGCATACTTTATTCTAAGGTCAAGACTCAGTTTAATCTGAGCGCAAATGGAAGACCATTTATTTTCACAACGTACCAGCATCGTCCAGTCCCCCTCCACCTCCTATTGCAGCTGGACCCGCAGGACCAGTGGCTCCCTTGATGCCCGTTCCTCCAGTTGCTCCGGTGTCTCCCCCTGTTCCTTTTACTCCACCAGTACCGGGGGTTCCGCTTATTCCAGTTGCTCCAGTTGCACCAGTCGATCCGGTGACACCCATGATACCAGGCGGACCACGACTCCCGGAAGTACCCGTTATCCCGGTGGCACCGGTTCGACCTTTGGGACCCGTAGCACCTACCAAACCAGATGCACCCGTTAGCCCTGGCATTCCAGTGGCCCCGCCAGCACCCATGGTACCTCGTGCCCCCGTTTCGCCAGTGAAACCTTGAGTTCCGATTGTTCCGTTTATGCCAGTCACTCCAGTTCGTCCAATAGGTCCAGATGCGCCGATAGGACCATTCGGACCAACAGGACCTTCCAATCCACGAATCCCATCTGGCCCAGTACCACCAGTGATTCCAGTCCATCCGGAGATACCCGTAAATCCCGTAAATCCATTCGGACCGGTCCCTCCGGGTATTCCAGTCACACCTATAGTTCCAGGGGCTCCGGTGACACCTATTAATCCTGTTGCGCCACTGACACCCTTTGTCCCTTGAACACCCGTGGCACCCGGGTCTCCAAGGGGCCCGGCAGAGCCTTGAGTCCCGGAAACTCCAGCGTTACCACTGCTGCCAGCTGTCCCCTGAACGCCCGAGGCTCCAGAAGCTCCGACTGAGCCAGGGGCTCCAATTGCACCGTTCGGGCCCTGAGGTCCCGTCTGACCCGAGATCCCAGTTATTCCAGTTGCACCTAAGGTACCGGGGCTTCCACTTGGACCGTCAACTCCGGACTGCCCAGAGGAACCCGTGGTACCAGTGGAACCCGTGAGACCACGAGGACCCATGTAGCCAGTCGATCCTGTATCTCCTTGTGAACCCGATCCACCTGTGGCTCCTATAATTAAAACAATGCAACCGATTACAGATTATAAAGAAAACAAATTTGAATTTATATCTAGCCGTTCAAGAAAGCATATAGTCCATATTACATAGTGAAGCGTAGGATTTGGAGTCGATAGCGGACAACTCTCGGGGTCATGGTCAAGGGAACAGCGCAACTTATCACTGTATGTCGCTGTCCAAAATTACAGCCTCGTGCTAGGTGACAACAGAAGAATATGCGCAGAAGTAGGCTAACTTACCCAGAATCCTAAATCTAGCCCATTCGGCAGGGGCGAACCCACAAACATAGGATCACAGCCTTCACAGGCAATGTCTCGCTAACAGCTGATCACTATGTAATACAAACTGGTAATTAATCTGATTTCAAAACCAGACATAGTACAAAATAAAGCTGTAGGCCTATTACTGCTTTTTTAGAGCGCTTATATAGCCTATTGTGAAAATGTCTCGATACTGTGGTTGATGCAGCTTTTCACTTAAGTAGGCCTACGAATGCAACAACTGTAATTTAGCAGCATCTCCACAATGACTAATTGACTATGTGATTCTACGACAAACCGTCTTAAAGTGCACACGACGTGGCGAGATTTGCACTTCAGAAAAAAAAACGACGCAGATAATCGAACGGTATCACGACTTCGCTTTTGTCCATCACAACTTTGCGCGTTATACATCAACGCCACAGAAGTAACTAAATAAATAAATAAATAACTGATTAAATAATACATTTATAAAACACACCCACGAATAATTATTAGGTCTATACCACGCGGCTAAGGTGCGCGGTTTGTAAAACGTCTAACGAGTTAAGCTATAGGCCCCGAAGCGTGAAAATACGGTTAATTAATTATATTAAAGCAACAATAATTAATTACAGCGTCCAGGGCAATTTCTAACCTTGGGCAACAAATAATGGACAATGTTTCAAGTGTTCTAGCATGATTATAATCTCCAATCGCATGTGTACGATACATTTCTCAATGCATCATTGCTGTAATCCATTTACCTAGCAGTCTGCACTTGAGCATAAACTGCACGAATGCACTGGCACGTTACTTTTCGTAAGAGCACTGGCAATGCACATTACATAAATACACAGCTCATCTACGCCTTTGGGCATGCATGCTGTAGTCCCTATACTCGGCTAAGAACACTGATCCAGGATAGGGTGAGACATTTATACAATAATCGTCACTTTAAGACTATCAATACCTTTTGCTCCAGCGTTTCCAGTGGCTCCAGTAGGCCCACTTGCTCCAGTTGCTCCTGTTGGCCCAACGTCGCCAGAACCTCCGGTTGGTCCTTGAGGTCCTGTCTGACCCGTAGCACCCAATGGACCAGTAGCACCAGTCAAACCTATATCGCCAATTGCACCGGTTGCGCCGGTATTACCTGTTTGTCCGCCTGACCCAACAGAGCCTGATTGACCCGTATTCCCCTGAGGTCCTTTTGGGCCGTCAATACCAGGTAGACCCGAAGCACCTGAAGATCCAGGACTGCCGGTAAATCCAGAAGGACCAATGGGGCCAGATGCACCCTTATTTCCTATATTTCCAATGGTCCCTGTCGCACCAGTCAAACCCGTCGAGCCAGGAGCCCCTGTGGCGCCTGATGCCCCAGTTAGACCTGGTTGTCCCGTCTGACCGGTCGGACCAGTGATGCCCGACGCCCCTGACGAACCTGTACCGCCAGTTGAACCTTTATTGCCAGTGCTACCAGTGCCTCCTTGGAGTCCAGAGCCCCCCGTAGCACCGGCTGCTCCTGCGGGGCCAGTCACTCCTGTAATTCCCGTAGGACCGGTGGCACCTGTTGATCCGTTTCCACCCTGTGGACCGGTACTGCCAGTGAGGCCTGTTGCTCCCTGAGGACCAGGCTGTCCTGCCTGCCCCGCTGATCCAGTAGCACCCGTGAGTCCAGAGGCACCAGCAACTCCACTTGCTCCAGTCCCTCCAGGGAGACCCGTGATACCAGTTGCACCAACAAAACCAGAGCCACCTGCTGGCCCTACTGGCCCCGCCGTACCAGCCGCGCCTTTGACACCCGTATCGCCAATCCTACCAATTGTACCATTTGCTCCTGTTGCTCCCGTGTAGCCAGGGCCTCCGGTGCCACCAATTGAACCGCTCGCTCCAGTGGCTCCTGTTGCTCCAACGACGCCCGGCACCCCCGATCCACCCGAAGCTCCAGCCAATCCCGTTGAACCCGTGAATCCCGGCACTCCTGTGCGACCCTGTGGACCCATTGTTCCAGCAGCACCGCTACCACCAGTTGATCCAGGTGGTCCAGTAGCACCAGTATATCCGCTCGCACCTCTTTCGCCGGTAGAACCTTGAGGACCAGTGTTTCCTGGGAGTCCTAGAGTCCCATTAGCTCCTGTTGCCCCGGCTTCACCTGTTGGACCTACCGATCCAGTCTGCCCTAATGGTCCAGGACTTCCGGAAAAGCCTGAACTTCCAGTGGCCCCTGATGTACCTCTGGGTCCGGAGGCCCCTGTAGCCCCAGTTGAGCCGGTGGATCCTATAGATCCAGAGGAACCAGTTGACCCTGTCGGTCCAGCTGGCCCAGCAGGTCCAGATGACCCAGATCCTCCAGTGGCTCCAGGAGTACCTGACGAACCAGAGGACCCTGGATCTCCAGCCGGTCCTGTAGGTCCTTTTACTCCAGCAGGGCCAGAGGCACCAATCGTTCCCGATGCTCCAGTAGAGCCAGTAGCTCCAGTTACTCCCGCTGCTCCAGATGATCCTGTGGCTCCAGCAGGACCACTGCTTCCCGCAGCACCAGTACTACCGGTTGGACCAGATTGTCCCGTACCACCTGTAGATCCTTGTTGCCCGGTAGATCCGGTGAAACCAACTCCACCAGGTGATCCAGATGCACCTACAATCATTCAACCAAAACATTGAGAAATGAAAACACAAGAATAAGCCAATCGTGACAATATTGACTACAATCATGTAACATGACGGAAGTCGATATACACATTGTAGTCTAGCGAGATAATTAATTATGTGATCTGCTGTGAATTGACACCACGCGTTGCGTAGTGTGGTACGCTGCGACGCAATGGATTGTGCATTGCTATGTAAGGCGCAATATAGGCTACTGTAATAGGCGCCTATAAGTGTACGCATGCATATCTTTCAAGCAGATAACATGGCTCAAACAGCCTTTTGTGCACAAGTTTGCTATTGATTGAACATTGCGAAAGCAGTGCTATAAAATTATGGTACATACCGATATAGTCTAAATACATGAAAAAGGGTTTTATTTGCGGGTTTACTCTGGACTTCGTCTTAGCCCGAGCGAACATAGGCTAACACCCTCACCTCGGATTTAAATTCACCACCTTGCGCATATGAAAGCGTTTTAAAATGAATTAATATCAATTCATCTAAAATTATCGCGTGCCTGTCTAAACTCTAAAGCAAACATTTTTCAGCTTAGGCCTAAATTTTATCGATTATCAAGTCAATTTTGTTTATTCAAAGAGATCAATGAATAAGGACAATCAATAAACAGCAAAGACGATACTGACAAAATAAGAAAACACAATGTAAATCATGAACAAAACATCAGCAGCTATAGAAATAGATGATCCCTGTGAAAGGGTGACCCAGAAAGGGAATGACCCCGCTAGCCTATAGGTACCCACTAACAGGAAAAAGAAGAAAACAAATTATCGTGACAGCTGAGGAAGAAAATTTGTTGTTAAGCAGAATAGAGAAAAAGAAAAGAACATAGAAAGAGCAACAAAAAAAAGAAAAAAGAAAAATAAAGTGATTAGTGCAAAATAGGAATTTCCTTAAAGGCAAAAATGAGGAAGTGATGTATACGGGGCACAGCATATAATATGGACTGAGGAGTATAAATAAGCATACAATTGCAAGTGCCAAACTATGATGATCAAACTATAATGATCAAAGTGGTATCAGATATAATATAATTAAAACAAGAACCATTAATTAACTATAAGATATTTTTTAAAGTAGTTTTTAAACAGGCCGATAGATTGAAGAGAGATTAAGTTTATGAATCTAATAAGCTTAGCACACGTTCCATCACTGACTACGAAATTAGTTACTAGTGAAATACCCATCCTAGTGTAGGTTGCAACTGCACATTCTGAAACTTTCCTAGCATGCGAACGCTTTCATCTCGGCCCCTAGGGCAACCTCAAATGGCCAGATAAATTACGAGCGCTGGACTCCTAATCACTTGAACCCGCTGGGGAGTGTTCCATTACAAGTTCCTCTTCTCTCTGGCCTCTCCATCTATTTTCTCCATCTCTTGTTTTGTTTTCCATGCGTGTACCATTCCCTCTCGCTGCATGTCTCCGTCTACCATCCTTTCTCTCTAATTAAACCTTGAAGCATGCAACTCTCTATGCTGCAACAAACCGTGCAGAATTGCTTGCGTTTGAAAAATTCTCTGCTAACTCATTAAGGTCGACCCAAACTTTAATATAAAGGCAACTCGAAGCAAAATGAATCAATAGCAGTCCGTGGATGTGCAAGCGCTATTTGACATAAAAACTAAGAATGGGTTAGTAAGTGGCCATACCCGCAACTCCTGAAGCACCAGTCTGACCAGCAATGCCAGTTCCTCCAGTAGAACCCTGAGGACCAGCGGGGCCAGATGATCCTGTTCCTCCAGTTTGACCAGGTTGTCCCACAGATCCAGTTGCTCCAGTTCCTCCTTTTGATCCAGGAGCTCCTTGTGGTCCAGCGATTCCGTCTGGTCCAGTTGCACCAGATGCCCCAGTACCACCGGAAGCTCCTGTAGGTCCTATGGTTCCAGATCCTCCCGCAGAGCCTTGGGGCCCGGTCGCACCAATGCTGCCAGTTGAACCAGGTGCTCCTGTGCTTCCAGGGTCTCCACCTGGTCCCATGGTACCCTGAGTTCCCATAGTTCCGCCTGTTCCAGTTGCACCAACTGATCCTGATGAACCAAGTGGACCGGTGCTCCCTGTGGCTCCGGGTGCACCAGTCTGACCTGTACCTCCCTTAGTCCCACTTGATCCCACTTGTCCTGGCTGGCCAGCTGATCCAGAGGCTCCCGGACCACCGGATTGCCCTGATGCTCCAGTAGATCCACTTGCTCCTGCTGGACCAGTAGATCCACTCGCTCCAGTGGCTCCAGTAAATCCAATAATTCCACTCGGACCTGAAGCTCCGGTAGGACCTGAACCTCCAGTGGCTCCAGTGTTTCCAGGTGTCCCATTCCTCCCTGGCGCTCCGGAGTTTCCTGTAGCTCCTGTTACTCCCTGAGGGCCGGTTGCCCCTGATGCTCCCACCTGACCACCGGTTCCAGCTGCACCCGACGATCCTGTACCTCCAGTGTTCCCTGAAGCACCCTGTGTGCCTTGAGGGCCTGGTGATCCAGTGGCGCCAGCCTGTCCAGAAGCACCCGCAGAACCAGATGGCCCAGCAGGTCCCGAGGCTCCCACCGAGCCAGTCGAACCAGGAGAACCAGTTGCTCCAGGCTGTCCAGATGGTCCTATTCCACCGGGTGATCCGGTTGGTCCGGAGTCTCCAATGGCCCCGGTGGCTCCAGCGCTTCCGCTTGAACCAGGTCTTCCTGAAGCGCCAGTTGCTCCAGTTAGACCCCTACCTCCGGTGCTACCTGTTGCCCCATTTTGTCCAGGTAGACCAGAGGCTCCTGTTCCTCCTGGCGATCCAGCGAGTCCGCTTGCACCAGTAGCCCCCGATCGACCTAGGAATCCGCTACCTCCAGCGTCTCCACCTGGCCCCGTTCCACCTGAAACTCCAACTGCGCCTGTCCGCCCAATAATTCCAGTGCTGCCTACAAAATCACATCACCCATCTGCTACTTTAAAAGTCTGATAAATGTAATGTAAATGTAATCGCATATTTATATAGCGGCTCTCTTATGGCCTCGACCCTGAGGGTGAGATCCTTCACCACCGCTACTCCACGTTTATATTGCGACCGAGCCACCCGCAGATAACAATTTTTATAAACAATAAGAAAACCACCAGTTTTAACGGATACTAACGATGTTGCACCTGCAAACGCTGCTGTTCCTTCAACTACACCTAACACATCTACTACTACTACTACTACTACTACAATGGTAAAGATAAAGACAATAATGATGTGACGATGATGGTGATAGCAAGAACAGCAACATCTAGAAAATAACATACATTGTCAATATTATTATTATTATTATTATCAACATCGGAGTAATAATAATAAATAATAACACAAATAAAATAAAATAATAACAGTAATAATAATTAATAATAATAATAATAATAATAATGGCAATAATCAATTATTATGATTTTATGCATGGTGATATCGTGGCGCTTTGGGTTATAATAGGCATGCAAATTACAATAGAATGATGCAAAACAGCTTCCATATTGTGTTTTAACACCAGCAATAATGGTTCTTGAGAACGAATCAGAATGCATGTGAAAGATTTCTCCTAACATCTTATTAATATGTAGGGCTTTGTAGGCCTATATATAAGATTGTGTGCTAATAATCGTCGCTTATTTATATCATCATTATTGTCATTATCACTATCATCATTAAGATCCTCATTTATCACCTATTGCGTGGAATAATCCCAATAATCAATCGAAAGGAAGTATACTCAGGAGGTGATGACGCATGCTGTCACTTGAAATGTAATGTAATGTATTGCAACCCAATTATTACTTAGAGCATCTTCAAAGTAACCGTCAACGGTTCTACCTGCCAATCTGTAGCCTACGTTCCAGAGTTTGACAAGAATAAGTAATTTCACTGCGATAAATTATTACTACTAATTAATGACTTTTTAAAGCAGGATTTAAATAACTTTAAATAAGGCTGTCTGGATAGTTATCATTTAAGTATTTCCCAATTAATTTATTTTACAATATTTTGATTATGAAACCTTTCTATCAAACACTGCAATTAACCGAATTCTGGAATATGAAGATTCGAATACCATCAATACGAAAATATATCTACCATAAGCCGTCTCTTGGCGTTGCCTCACCTGTTGCTCCTGGACCTCCTCTTTGCCCAGTTGCACCCGACATTCCTTGTGGTCCACTTTGTCCTGTGGCTCCTGTATTCCCTGTTGTCCCTGTAGCACCGATAATTCCATCCCTTCCCGTTGCTCCCATAGTTCCAACAGTTCCACTAGAACCAGTACCACCATTTGCTCCAGCTGGACCCGGTGCTCCGGCAGATCCAGGGGACCCATTTGGGCCAGATGCTCCCGCAGCCCCGACCGGACCAGTTGCACCTAAATTGCCCGCACCTCCTGGAAGACCTGTGGCACCTGTGTTACCTTGAAGACCAGGACCACCTGCACTGCCCACAGGACCTGTATCTCCATCCGATCCTGTTGAACCAGGTAAACCAACTGCTCCTGATGCCCCTGGTGAACCAGATGGTCCGACCGGTCCAGGCTGTCCGGAGGCACCCGTACCACCTACAGATCCAGCTGCTCCCACCGGACCGCTGGCGCCGGAGGCCCCGGTTGGTCCGGATGTCCCAACGGCACCACCGGGTCCACTAGCACCGGTCGATCCAGTGCCACCCGAAGACCCAGTCCCTCCACTGGCACCAATGGAACCTTGTGGACCAGAAAGTCCTGAACTGCCAGTAGCACCAGTCCAGCCCATAGTACCTTGTGGCCCAGTGGCTCCAGTTGCACCGCTAGGCCCGTTTATACCTGAACCTCCCGTATTTCCGGGGGCGCCTGTACCACCGGTTGCACCGGGAGCTCCAACACTCCCAGATGCTCCAGCAGGCCCAGCTGATCCAGATCCTCCTTGAGGTCCAGTGGCGCCAACTGGACCAGGTCCTCCTGAAGAACCCTGTACTCCGGTTCCACCTTGGGCTCCAGATGTTCCTGTGGCACCAGTTGTTCCAGACGCACCTGGAGCACCCTGACTGCCAGTGGCCCCAGGGGCGCCTGAAGCACCACCTGTTCCAGATTGGCCAGCAGCCCCACTAGCACCCGGCAGTCCAGTTGCACCTGAAGATCCTGGAAGTCCAGGAGCACCACCTGAGCCAACGGCACCTGTTGCCCCGGTACCACCGCTTGCTCCTTGCGTTCCAGCCGGACCAGTTGGACCCGCAGGTCCAGTAATGCCAGTGGCTCCAGAAGCGCCAGTTGCTCCTGCTGGACCCGTGCCACCTGTTGAACCCCTTGGCCCAGTGGCGCCAGCTAAACCAGTAGCACCACCTGGTCCCGTTGCACCGGGTGCTCCAGATGACCCTGGGGCTCCAGAACTTCCCGATGCTCCTTGTGGACCGGAGGTTCCTGTTGCCCCAGACGCCCCTGACGGCCCTGGGGCTCCAGAAGACCCCGAATCACCAACTGTCCCAGCTGGCCCAGAGGCGCCAGTTGGCCCAGTCCCTCCAGTTTGTCCTTGGCTTCCTGCAGGGCCAGGTTGTCCAGTGGCACCCGCAGTTCCACTGCTACCGGGCGTTCCGGCAGAGCCAGATCCGCCCGGTAACCCAGTGGCACCTTTTGGTCCCGTAGCCCCAGACGATCCTACATCACCAGAAGCACCGGAAGAACCGGCGGCCCCTGGTGCTCCAGATCCACCTGGTGCTCCACTGCCTCCAGCAGTTCCAATTGCACCGGTTGATCCAGAAGGCCCCGCGAGCCCCGTTGACCCAGTTGCTCCGGCGACCCCAGTGGCTCCTGGAGGACCAGTGATGCCAGTTGCCCCGGTAGGACCTCTAGCGCCTTGTGTTCCAAGGTTTCCGCTGGACCCTGTTGCTCCAGTTGCTCCAGGCGGGCCAGACGCTCCAGGCCCACCTCCAGTTCCTGGATTGCCATCGCGGCCAGATGCGCCAGATGCGCCGGGCACTCCAGCTTGACCAGTGGAACCAGGAAGTCCAGTCGATCCGGCTGGGCCGGCGACACCTGCAGGTCCAGATGCCCCGTTTACGCCAGGAATACCACTTGCCCCAGCGGTTCCTTGTGCTCCAGAAGACCCAGTTGAACCAGTAGGTCCTGCAAGTCCTGAGGAACCAGTCTGTCCAGGTTGACCTGAGGCTCCGGATGCTCCGGATGACCCACTTGCACCAGTCGCTCCAGTTGGTCCCGATGCGCCTGTCTGGCCAGAAGATCCAGTAGAACCAGGCAAGCCGGCTGCTCCAGAACTACCTGGAAGGCCAGCAGGGCCTGAGGCTCCAATTGTCCCTAAACATCGACAAGTTAAGATAAAGCAATATCAGAGAAGTATGCAGAATAAGTTCTGATAACATATTATACACTGATTAATTACATGTCATTTCACAACAACCTACATTTGAATTATGATCTGGATACACCGATTATAATTTTTAAAATAAGTTGAGTCACAAAGATGCAAAGCGACAATAGGGTAACCATTCCATTGCCTTGCTAACCTTGCCTATTACATGTACATACCTTACACCAAAGAACGATTAACAGCGGAAACTAATAAGACAACAGCTATGCGTCATCGACAAAGGTTCAAATTCACAAGCAAAATACTTCAACAAAACAGGTCAGCAATAATAAAATATTAACATTCACTTGAAAATTGAATAATAAATAAATAATTATGTCCGTGAGTGATTAAAACAGACAACATTAATAATGAAACCAACAGCATATCAACGACAGCGCTTTACTCGATAATGTAGAACTGTGGACTTTAAAATTCAACATGAAAACTCTATGCACAGGTTTTTGAATTTGCCTGCGATTGGCCGAAGGATCTCTTTTTACGTTGGGCTCAAATTTAAAAAACACTGACGCGATTGAACTCATAAATCATTTCATAATTCAACTGATTACAGCAATATAATTTGAATCTTCCAGCAATCTGCTATTCCTGCTGCATTCCTTTCCTGCGGATTATTTTATCGTTGGGGTGCGCTTCCAGAAGGTATTTTATTTAAGAGATTTAAATCTCGGGATAGCACGTCTGTGCATGAGATCTAAATGGCGTGGCATCCATTCAAACTGGCAGCGGTGGTGAACAATATCATCCTATCAATTATTTGAAAAGTGAACAGGGTCGAGGTCATTATTATACAGTCGCTATATAAAATGCGAGGACATTCATATTTACATTTTAGATTAGTGCAGGTAGCGCCGCGGAGAAAAAAATCGAAGGGGCGCTATATAAATTGTATTAATGAATGAATAATGTAATTAATTACCTCTGTATCACCATTGACAGAAGGCAAAAGATGCCAGTCGAAGCCAACACCAAATGAGGATACTTTCACAATCATAGGATATTACGTAGAGAAAGAAAAACCAGTTGGAAATAGATAGATCTGAGGAACCAAAGATTGGCTGTACGTTAGAAATAATTTAGACCCCACACTGAAGGTTAATTGCAATAATGCAATTACCTGTCTGTCCTGTATTTCCAGTTGCACCAGTCGCCCCTGTGTTCCCAGATGATCCAGTACTGCCCTCAGCTCCAGTAAGTCCCCGACTTCCTGACGATCCGGATGCCCCTGTACTTCCGATCGCTCCACCAGTTCCTGCAGGTCCAGTGCTTCCAACTGATCCAGTTGACCCACTGCTTCCCACGGCTCCAGATGGTCCAGGTAAACCAGTGGATCCAGGTCCACCAGGAGCGCCGGTCGCCCCAGTCGCTCCAGGTGCTCCTGGACTTCCGGTACCAGAATCTGGTCCCTTGGCTCCAGTTGGTCCTGCTACACCAGTCGAACCCCCAGGGCCGCTGGTGCCAGTTGCACCAGTCGCCCCTCCCGGACCTCCAGTACCTGATGCCCCAGTGTTACCTGTTGCTCCAGTGGATCCGGTTGCCCCAGGCTGACCGGTGCTCCCTGACGCCCCGGTTCCACCCGGACTTCCAGTTGCTCCCTGAGGTCCACTAGACCCACTTGCTCCAGAACTTCCACTTGCGCCAGTTGCCCCAGAAGCCCCGGAACTTCCAGTCGAGCCTGTTGAACCTGTTGCTCCGGTTGGGCCACTCGCTCCCGTGTTGCCAGCTTCTCCAGAGGCGCCGGATGAACCGGTCTGGCCCTGTGCTCCGGATGCCCCGGAAGCACCAGCTTGTCCTGTGTTCCCTGTTTGACCTGTGCTACCTGCTGTTCCAGTTGCTCCAGTACTTCCAGCTGGACCGGTTGCTCCTGGTAGCCCACTTGCTCCAGAAGACCCAGCGAGTCCAGTAGAACCTGGTAACAGTCAAAACGATGCTTAGACCTTTCCGCAGATGATCCGCATAATATGTACTACACAAAACAAAACAATTCAAATAGTAATGTTGAAACTCACGAAAAATTGTAAAGTAAACAATAACGAAATCATGTTGTACCTGGTTGACCCTGTGGTCCGGATGCTCCACTTGCTCCTGCAGATCCAGAGGCACCAGTTGAACCTGTTGGACCAGCCGGACCTGCTGGTCCAGTGGCACCAGAAAGTCCTGAAGCTCCGGTGTTGCCTTGAGCCCCCGTGGCTCCTGTGCTTCCACTTACACCCGGTAGACCAGTATTTCCAGTGGCTCCAGCAATCCCTGACGCTCCTGTACCACCAGGAGCACCAGTTGACCCCGACGACCCTGTGACACCTCGTGGCCCACTTGCACCAGTATTTCCAGCTGATCCAGTACTCCCCGGGTTACCTGGCAATCCGGATGACCCGCTTGCACCCTGCGGTCCTGGACCGCCTGGACTTCCAGGGGTTCCTTGTTGCCCCTGTGGTCCAGAAGATCCGGCATCTCCACGTGGTCCAGCTGGCCCAGTTGCTCCAGATATTCCGGTTACACCTGTTTGACCAGTTGCTCCAGTCGATCCCGTCTGTCCTGGAGTGCCCGTTCCTCCAGGACCTCCAGGGCTTCCAGAGGCACCGGAGGAACCAGTTGATCCAGGTAAACCAGTGGCACCGTCAGCACCCGTATCTCCTCTGCTGCCACTGCTTCCGGCAAAGCCTGATGCTCCTGTAGCACCAGTGGCACCGGCGACTCCACGTGGTCCTGATGCCCCAGACGCACCGGTGCCACCCCTAGTGCCATCGGGTCCGGTCACTCCTGTTGCCCCAGTCTGTCCATTCTGTCCCGTGGCCCCTGGAGCTCCTGTTGACCCAGACGGACCAACTGCACCAGTGGATCCAATTGCACCCTGTGACCCTGTCTGTCCGACAGCACCCTGAGGACCACTAATCCCTGCAATCACATATATAGCACCTCTGAACAATTTATGTTAGGTACTTGGCTTTTACCAGCATTTTAGCATATCTTTATACACAATCTACGGTAATGCTCTCGCTAACGCCCTCTGAATGAATAGGCATCTATTCATGGTTTGCTATATCACAATAAGCGAAAAAAGGATTTTTGTTAATTGAAATTTAAAAATACAATAGTACAAATTTTTTACTTGGGCACACGCTTTGGCCAGTGATCTTAACTTGCTTCGTATTCTGCATCGCCGACAGATCATCCATAATAATCAACTCAGAGTTAATATATAGAGTATAATAGAAAATGACCGCAAATGTCGCTGTTCTAGAATAAACTTCAGCCCGAATTGTGGTAGCCTAAATACGTGCTCTGTACGGAAGAGGAAAGTTGTAATATTATTGTTCTCAATTATATCCTACCTGTAGCACCAGAGGATCCCGCCTGTCCTGTGGCTCCCTGGCCCCCAGAGGCTCCTGAACTTCCTGATGAACCGGACAGTCCAGTCGATCCTGTGGCCCCAACCGGCCCCGAGGCACCGCTTGCTCCGGTTCCACCGGTTGTACCTGGTGCACCTGAACCACCAGGCGATCCACTGCTTCCCGACGCCCCTGCACGAAACACAATCTTATAGACAACTGCAGACAGGTAAAATGCTTTACTAGAAAGCTGTTCTGTCTAACTAACATGTTTTACGGGGGCTACAGAAATTGCATGAATAACCGAACGAGTTGTAGTCTATAATAGGCCTACTAGAAACAATAATGAGGACAATTTATAAATATGTCGCTGCAACACATCCGTTACAAGGGCGCCTCTCATACAACTAATAGCAGGGTAGGTCTTAGAAAATAAACAAGTCGAATCATGATATGAAATGTCTAATTCAGTCAGTCGCTCGCAGGGCGTGATGAAGACTGTTCCAACATCTGTGGTCGGCCGTTGAGAAAACGCGGTCACCGAAGCGGGCTCTCATCCGACTTGCGCAAAGATCGCTTTTCTACTGTTACAGTACTTACAGTTACAGTACTTGCAGTTACAGTAGGCCTACTTCCAGTTTATTCACTACTGCAATGCACCATAATTTATTTTAATCTCGCAACAGTACCTGGAACTGCGGTCACAGATTCAAATTGCCTCAAGATAGTGGGAACTTTGTAATGGGAACTTTGAATGGGCTTTCAATGCGTGCTTCACTCAATATTGTTCGGCGTCATCGATTCACGCCTTGAAATTCATATAGCGCAGATGAAAATGCATTTAATAAATTCGAAGTAGCTATATAAAATATGAAAACGCTGAGCACGTTGTACTGTCTCAACAGTCTCATATCAATGGTATTGCAACAGTTGATATTCCATTGCACTAATTAGCATGCTGTGTTGAACTGGTTTAATCGAGAGGACGGCGGGGGATCATAACCCCGCAAAGGGCAACAATTTATGTTGACATTTCTGCTTCGCCTGCCCCCTAGCTAGCCAACTCACCTACAACGAGTACATCGACTGTACACCGTTGGTGTGAGGATGTGACGGTGAGGGAGAGGACTGCTCACCCACCATCGCATATGCAGAGGCCAAGAAATTGAAGTCGTTAGGATCTCACAATCAACGCAGTCTTTATGACAAGCTGAGAAGGAGGCGCTGCTCTTCTTCTTCAGTCTATTCACTACCATCGCGTGGACTCACCTGTGGATCCTTGAGGTCCAGTCACTCCACTGCTACCAGTTGCGCCAGGTGCTCCAGTATTTCCTGAACTACCAGATGGACCAGCTATACCAGTTGCTCCAGTCGCTCCAGCCGATCCACTCGCACCGTCCGGACCACGGGTTCCACCTGTTCCCGACTGGCCAGGTAATCCGGAAGCTCCAACTGGACCAGCTGGTCCGGTGCTTCCTACCTGACCAGTGGCACCGCTTGAACCTGGGGTCCCGTTTGGTCCCGAGGATCCGGTAGATCCAGGTCCACCTGAAGCTCCGGTTGATCCCACAGATCCGGTTGCTCCAGGCGCTCCAGTCCCACCAGACGCTCCTAAATGCGATAATTCGAATATGATCTGTTTTGATTTAATACTCATATAATCTGTGCGTTCGTTTAATTTTGAAGTATCAGTGAAACTTTTAAGGTTTTAGTTCACTTGTTTCAACAATGTTTAATGAATTGCCTCCCACCAGTCATATAACCTTTTTTCATCATTATTGCCATCATCTACAACGTCATCACCACCATCATCATCACCACATTCCCCGTCGCTATCATTTTCTTCAGCATCATCATCATCATCATCATCATCATCATCATCATCAACGTCATCATCATCGTCGTCGTCGTCGTCGTCGTCGGTGTAATTAATTTCGTATCAACATTATCATTCCTACTAATACTACATCAATGTGAATAGCACCTTCATCACCACATTCCCCCGTCGTTATCATCGTCTTCAGCATCATCATTGTCGGTATATTATAATTACTATCACGATACATATCCATTTCGTATCAACATTATCATTCCTACTAATACTAGGCTACATGAATGTCATTAGCAATAAGAAATAACCCAGTGCATACAACAATAATTTACCGGTTGATCCACTGGCTCCACCAGTTCCAGGTGATCCTTGAGGTCCACTGCTTCCAGTCGATCCAGTCGAACCTGGCGAACCACTAGCACCAGAAGCTCCGCTTGAGCCAGTTGATCCAGGTGACCCAGTACTTCCAGGGAGACCTGTGGCCCCTTGTGGACCCGAGCCGCCTGTGGCTCCAGGTAGACCAGCAGGACCACTACCACCCGGTGAACCAGTCGATCCAGGCGCCCCAGAGGCTCCAGTAAATCCTTGGGTACCTTGAGCCCCAGAAGCACCAGGAAGTCCAGTAGCACCGGCCGTACCCGAAGATCCAGTGGCGCCAGCCGTTCCTGAACCCCCAGCCTGCCCAGAAGCACCGGTAGCTCCAGTGGAGCCTGTAGAACCTGTGGCCCCTTGCGAACCTTGCGGCCCAGTTGGCCCTGCTGGCCCAACGGGACCTGAAGCCCCACTGGCGCCGGTGTCACCAACTGCACCAACACCACCTAATGACCCAGAAAAATTTAAAAAGCAATCAGTCAAATCCAAAACGTTTAGTCGAAGTAACTTATCAGGTTTCAAACACAATTTGTTCGATCAGAAAACGATCAAACTTTACGAGGAAGACGGTACCTGCCAGGCTGCCTTAGGTAGTATGCGACCTATGCAATTTCACAGCGCCGTCAAATTTAAAGGCCGCCAATTTTTAATAATGCCTTCTATAGGCCTATGTTCATATTTTCAACTAAACTCTATTATTCCAGTCTTACAAAGAAGTGTTCATCAGATGTACAATGTCAGCACATCATGTCTAGTTTGTCTACACATCATGTCTGACAGTTTTCCTATGTTCCGAGTCGAACCACGGTGTTCCAGTAGATCTTGGAAAATTGTGGGGCGCGGTGGTGTAGTGGTTATGTTCGTTGCCTTGAGTCGAAGGGTTTCAGGTTCGGATCCACCTCATACCGTTGCGTAGGGACCTTGGGCAATTCCTTCACTCGCAATTGCTCAGCACTTCGGCGTAAAACCCTGATTCAGGGTCTGCGCTGTAGTGGGAGCGGTTCTGAGTAGCAATCTTGAAGGAGCGCTATAAGAAGTGCACATACAAAGATTACACATTTTGACTGAACTCATCGAAACAAAAATTAAGCAATAATCGACAATGCTGTTGCAAAGGTGCTTTTCCTTTTTCCTCTCGTCCTAAGAGATGCAAAACGTTAAGCTTCAATCGGTATTGACTATTATTCGTCGTGGTAGCCTATATATTTCATTTCCCATTTTAATTGTTATTAATAGACTATTACTATTAGAACAAATAATAACCAGAACAACAATTTCGACTGGAAGACCGTGTCAAAATTCAGTACTTCATAATCATAAAGACCTACAGCTCACGCAAGCATTTTTTTTTATCTCGGATGTTGGACAATACTTTCACACCTTTTCATTGTATTTCATTGCATTGAAAGTATTCTCACCCGAAGAGCCAGCGGTCCCTGTTGATCCGGTTGCACCAGTGCTGCCCGTTCTACCAACTGCTCCTGTGTTCCCAGTGCTTCCTGTCGGCCCTGCAGGTCCAGAGAATCCTGGGAGCCCTTGAGGGCCAGACGCTCCCGTTCCTCCGGCCGGACCAGGCAAGCCTAAAAGAGAAGAGATGCTAGGATCAGAGGTGATAAATGGGGCGATTAGGGCAACTGAGGGCTATAGATCACACACCATTTGTTCTTATAGGTGCACCATCATGATCAACATCTGCTTTACATACGTTGCTTCTTGCGCATGCCTCGTCTTGTCTCGTCTCTTATCGGCGTTCAATCACAATCTGGAGCTCTTCGTCTCCTCATTTACAACTCTCTGCCACGCGCTTGTCTCTCCCTCCAAACAGAAAACAGACCTCTTCCAAGGGCGGATACAGAAATTTTCGAAGGGGGGCAAAATTTTGGGAAATGTTTTTCATCTTTCGCCCGGAAAAACTGATGACCTATTTTAGTCATTTGGTGTAACTTGCCTTGAAATGCATACCATTTTCCCTGCCCAAAACTGATGACTTTTTAGTCATTTGGTCCAACTTGCCTTGAAATACATACCATTTCCCTTGCCCAAAAATACCTGATGACTTTTTAGCAGAATTGTCTGGAAAGTATACCATTGAAACCTACTGTTGAAAGCTTGTTGACACATAATGGGGGGGCGCATTCTATGGGCGTTTCTCAATGGGAGCATGGCCGGATTTGCCCCTGGATCCGCCCATAACCTCTTTCTATCCACCAAAGTTAATGTCTCGTAATGTTCGAGTTTCAATGTGAAATTCAGTTCATTCTTAGAGTGGCAGCATCATCTTCGTCTCCTCATTATTCTGCAACTCTCTCTCTCTCTCTCAAGCGCTTGTTTTCCCCTCCAAACCAAAAACAAAACCTCTTCCAAATTCCAATCCACGAATGCCTCAAACTGTTCGACGAGTTTCAATGTCAACTTCAGTACTTTCGTAGAATGACACTACCATAACATTATTGCAGGCAGCTACATTATTTTGTGTAAATTCTTCACAAGTAGCGTCATTTTGATCCCATTATACGTTTTCTTTGATATCCGTTCTTCCGAGATTTGGGCACAACACAGAATAAGTTGACTTGGATAAGCTACATGTATATATAGATACAAATTCAGAGCAATGCCTCCAATGCAAGACACTTCATGCACGATCCGAAAAACCGAAAAAAATAAAACAAGGCTCGTGTCGGAAGCTAGCGTAAATGAGGATATAGCAAAACAGAGGCTGAACACAAGAAAAGAACAATGCTTGATGATGAATGAACATAAAGAATAGAATCTATTGTTAGTTTGTATCAAATGTTGCAGAATGGCTGGTGACGGGCAACAGTTAGCCTATTGCGATGACGAAAATGACAATAACAGCCCTGATGACATCGATCATCAGCAGTAGTTGTCGATTACGATAAAGTTAACGACGACGGTAAAATCTTCATGATGGTTGTTGTACTCTTAACGGCGGTGGTGGTCGTGACAAATATGGATGTTGGCCGTGATTATGATGATCACGACGAAATAATTTAATACATGTGAATTTAAAAGCATCTTATTACATACTAGTAATAAAAATCACAATTGATTAGGAATTAAGCGTATTTGAACGTTTCAGATTACCTGTGGCACCAGGACCTCCCGGGCCTCCAGAAGCTCCAGTCTGACCAACAGACCCTGTTGATCCAGGCGATCCTGTACTTCCAGCTGTTCCCGGGTTCCCAGCCTGACCTGTAGACCCAGCCGCTCCAGAGGCTCCTTGAGAACCTGTTCCACCAGGAGCTCCAGCCTGACCCGCAGGCCCGGATGCTCCAGTGCCGCCAGTCGTTCCAGGTTGTCCTCCAGTGCCTGGAGTGCCCTGCGGACCTGGCGCCCCCGAACTACCTGTAAAGCCACCTGTTCCAAGCGGACCTGTGGCTCCAGCTGGCCCAGTAGGTCCAGTTGCTCCGACCCCTCCGGAAGCACCCGTTCCACCTGAAGCACCAGCCTGCCCAGATGCTCCGATCTGCCCGGCAGGACCAGAACCACCTGTATAAATATGTTCCGACAGACTCTAATATAGCGACAAATTAGGTGGGTTATTTAAACAAATGGGTCGCCAAAAATTATGTTAAAATGCACATTTTTGGCCGAAATTTATTCATTCATTCATTAATTCATTAAGAGTATTTAGTTACATAGCGCTAGTTCAAAATTACTACTCAGGAGCGCTCCCGACCCAGCCTCAATTAAGGAGGACAGTTTTAAGATTGTGATGGAACGTATCAGAAGGATCCCTTGGCAGCAGGCGCAGGTATGGAGGTTGCCCATTCCAGAATACAGTGCCAGCAACATGGAAAGCGCGTCGCAGCCTGGTAGAAGCTCGCACATAGAGAATTGGAATGCTTTTTGAAAGCCAAGTTAATATCACCTTTATAATTGTTATAATAATTATTACTCGGTACTTGACACTTCCCGTGCAGGTCTGCACGTCGGGCAACACATCTCCTCTGCACGTCCTTCTACATATAGCCAGTGAATTTGTTTAATTGTTTTCGCTGCAGGCATTTTTGCCATATCCTAACGCCACCCTGCATGATAGGAACACGGATATATTATGCCTTGTGTAGTCCGCTAATGGAACCAACGAGGGCGTGGATTGGTTCTGGTGCAACTCCAGTCTTACGAGTTCCATCGTGTTACAGCACACATAAAAATTAGAGTTGGAAAAGAAACAGTCTCTTAAAAAGAAGCTAAAACATATCTGAAGACCGCTTTTCAACATGCAGGAATCAGTTTATGATGAATTGCCCGAGGCGGCCTATCTGTTTTTTTTCTAAGTTTCAGCGTAGGTCGTAGTAAGGAATAGCCTGACGAATTACCTGTTGCGCCTGATGGTCCTTGTGGTCCCGCAGAGCCCGTTGCTCCAGTTCCTCCGGCCGGTCCCACGGGTCCTGGAAGACCAGTGTTGCCACTTGCACCGGATGCTCCAGATGCACCAGGTGAGCCCGACGCACCTGAGCCGCCAGTCTGACCAGTCGCACCCTGAGGACCAGATGACCCAGATGCCCCTGGGGATCCGGGGGCACCAGAAGATCCTGAGCGAACAAAAGCATCATTCGACATTATACATAACTTATTCTATTCTAGTTTGACCATCTGTAAAGCACTTCTAACAGCGGAGTTACTCAGAAGCGCTCTCATCGTGACAGGCTCATAAAAAGCGACACGTCTTTAAGCAGCGAAGAGATACAAGTGAAATCCAATCCAGCTACAAAAGACAGAGGAAAGGTCATTTCACAGTAAGGAATCCAAGTAAGCGAAAGGCAGATGCCCGGTGATTGAGATTCGTGACTAAGGTACCAAGAGACCAAGCCGGTCAGCAGAACGAAGAGAGGGAAAAGATCGACAGAGAGCGGCTACTTCATCAAGTTACACAGGTTCTTCGGCACAAATCCTTCTGGTATTTTAGGGGTCACAGAGCATTTCGTTCATCTCACTTCACATACCCGCAACATCAGAAACATTTTCCAGTTAAGACTCACACCTGCATTTCAAATTCGCACTGCCGTTTAAGATTTGACTATAGAATGGGAGCTTTAACAGCATCATGGTTGTTGCAGAATTGATTCGGTTAGGCCCAAGTGAACAAGCTGGTGTCTTCTAAACAAGTTTGTCCGGCACTAAGATAATTTCGCCACTTACATTGCCTTCAGAGTCCAGACTCACCGTATGTGAGAAACACTACTAACGTCTGCACAACAAATACGCCATTTAAGACGTGGCGCTAGAGAGCACTAGAGACTGTGAGTGCATCAACGTACCTGAAGCTCCAGCTGGACCAGAGGATCCAGTCCCTCCGGTGCTTCCAGCAATTCCAGTCGATCCTGTAGCACCTACAGCTCCTGATGCACCTGTTGCTCCAGCTGGACCAAAGTCCCCAGTGACACCCTGCAGCCCACTGGAACCGGTGCTTCCAGTCGGACCTCGGGGACCAGAACCTCCAGGTTGCCCGGGTTGGCCGTTCTGCCCAGGTTGACCCACTGTACCTGGATTTCCAGCGGGACCCGACGCTCCAGAGGCGCCCACTGGTCCGGTTGATCCAGTTTGACCTATCTGGCCCGTGCTGCCACTCGAACCGGAGCTTCCAGTACTACCTCTCTGGCCTGTGGCACCTGTCTCACCGTTGGGTCCAGTGGCCCCGGCGGGACCCGTGGCCCCTTGGCCTCCCAATGCCCCAGTAGCTCCAGTCATGCCGGTCGCACCTGTGGCTCCCGGAGGACCAAGGGGGCCAGCTGGACCTGCAGGACCATTTTCGCCAGCTGTCCCCATCGTACCAGCTGTACCACGAGTACCTGACGAACCGCTAGCACCTATATTGACAACGCAAGATGAGTTCAATTTAGTCAGGGCTGGGTTTTTGCATTTACACATCGAAACATGTGCATGTAAATTAAGAGCCATCCAAATACTTCTTGAATGTTCTCCTAAGTATTGTTTGACTTCATTAAGGAAAATAAATTCACCTGCACCGACTCTTATTAAAACTACACAAATAAAGCTGCTTAAACAAATATATGATACGGATTGTATACCCTATTATTATAGGTTTACATTGCATTTCATAATATGGCCCTAAGAATACATTTTATTTATTAGCAAAATATCAAAGCCTCGAGTAAATATTAAACAAAAGCACACAAACAGAAGTCTCCCACAAATTATTGTTGAACTGCAAGCACATTGAAATGCAACTACAGCATTACCCTCTTTCATAAAGTTTTTTAGTCTACGCATACTCCTGCTAAAAAGTTTAAATCTATTTATTTATTCAGTTCTTTTATTAATCAGAATGTATGCAAAATATGATTCTGAAACTCCAAAGTTGTGCAGACATTAGTAAGCCTATAGACTCAATCATCACAATTGCTTCACGAGTTTGTATTTGATTATAATTAGCGAGACTTGCAAATGTTTCTTTGTTACTACATCTGTTGCTGCTTGACAGATGTGACCATTTCTTCTTCTTTTGGCTCTGCGCCTCCTTTCTAGGCAGACTCGTACGTCCAATGGCACTGTTCGTCACTTTGTCCAACATCATCCTTCAGCTTGCTATTACCCTCCATTATCCATCCCAATAACAGCATCCTCTGTCTTCCGTTTGTCTTATCCGCCATTCCCCCTCAGTTATAGTTCCTGGAAGCGATTCTACTCTCATGATGTGGACCAACCAGTTTTTCTGCCTGCTTCTGATGATCCCTGTCAGGGATATTTTTTCTTAAAATTAATGTGATCAATACATTACATTATTTTATTGGTCTGAATAACAACAACCGTGAACAAAAATTCTAAATGAAATTTCACGCAGTATGATCTACCTGTGTTTCCAGTCGACCCGACGGCTCCAGTGTCACCAGGAATACCAATTCCACCAAGTGGTCCTCCATCTCCAGTAGCACCACCTCTACCAGGCTGACCCTGCGGCCCGGTAGGACCCTGTGGTCCGGTGGATCCCGCCGGTCCAACAGGACCCGAAGCTCCAACCGATCCAGAAGCACCGGATGACCCAGTCCCACCCGTCGTTCCATTCTGCCCCTGGACGCCCGTCGTACCTCGCGGACCCGATGCGCCAGAAGCACCTGGTTGACCTTGGGTTCCACTGGCTCCGGGCGTTCCTGAAGCCCCGATCGTACCTGTCGATCCGGTTGATCCGATCTGACCACTGGCGCCCGAGCTACCTAATGGCCCAGTTGCTCCCACTGCTCCCGTGGGACCTGCGGGCCCAACCGGGCCAGATGCCCCGGGGATCCCGGAAGCGCCAGACGATCCAGTGACTCCAGTCTGTCCTCTGGGGCCAGTTGCACCGGTGCTGCCACCTGGTCCAGGCTGTCCCGATTGACCCGTGTTTCCAGAGGCGCCGCTGCCTCCAGGAAGACCAGAAGAGCCAGAGCTTCCGCTAGGACCTAGAAACCACCAAACCCGTGACAGCTAAATTTCTTATTCCTTTAAGTAACAATGCCACAGAAAGAAAGACAGAATTTGATTGCATTGTTTTTCCATGATGTTTTAAAGGAACCAGATTGCTCAGACGTAGACAAGGCAATTAGCCTGTCACTATAACAATCCACAGTCTAGTTTCATTTATAGTACTTTGATAACGCGAGTAATAACATGCGTCTTGCAGACAAAGAGACGTTCCAGTGTCGCAGAGAAATACGGAGAAGTAATAGCTGTGTTTGAAGATAGAATGGCATTGGCAGTACATGAAGAAACTCTACATGTGGATGGAATTACTGAAGTTGAAAAATTATGGAATGATTCTAATAAAACGAGACCATAATAGAATAATTCTACTTGAAGTCAAGTGATTATTGAACGATTCTGCCAATCAAGGAATAATTCTACTAACAAATTCAACAAATAATTAAATAGTAGGCCTTTTTGAAGCCAACCAGCGAAAGAATAACGCCAGCTAAGTCAGGCCATTTGGAGCACTGTTTAAACTAACCCAGCTTAGAAAATCTTTCCTTAAAGAAAAGCCTAGACCAACTAATCGTGGATTGGATCAATTATTGAATACACACAATCATCAAGCAGTTCTACTTCAAGCAGCTGTCCACCCATTGCTCTAAAAATACAATAAGGTGAAAACAATCCAGGCAATAGGAAAATCACAATATCATGATATCGACGATAAAAATGTACCTGTATCTGCATTAATATACAATACATGCATATATAATAATATTATTATATATTATCGTATAATTTATGTAGTCAAAATCAAAAGTATACCGGTACCTCTATCGCCAGTTGCTCCCGCAGGTCCAGTGGCTCCAGTACTGCCTCTGGGTCCCTGGGGACCTCCAGTTCCTGTCGCCCCTGTGAACCCAGTACCTCCAACTGGACCAGAGCTTCCACTATTGCCCGAACTTCCCGTCGCTCCCTGTGGCCCTGAGGCACCCGTGGCCCCAGTACCTCCGATGGGTCCAGTGCTACCGGTTTGGCCAATGGATCCCCCTGTACCAGTGGCGCCACCTGTTCCTGGTTCACCCAGCGCCCCTGTTGGACCTCGAACTCCAGTGGCACCTGGCTGGCCACCCGAACCAAGCGGACCGGTAGAGCCTGTGCCTCCAGACTGGCCGTTGGCACCTGTAGCACCTGGAGAACCGGTCGATCCAGAGGCACCCGTTGATCCGACAGCACCTGGAATCAACAACAGAAGAGTTCTATACTTAGTAAATCCAATTGAACGAATAACAACACAACTGGTTGGATAGAAGCTATGCCTAGCATTACGACTGGAAATGTATTTGATGCTATCATCAGCTTTTAATTTCTGCATCATCATCCATAACCGTTATCATTCTCATGCTTTTATTGATTACTATCGTCATCACTTTTAATCATCTTCCGACTTATCGGCGTATTATCATATTCATGCACTTTTCACTACTGTCCTTGCCATCTTAATAGTCGGCATCATCAGTATCATCAGCATCGTTTAGATTTTCATCATCATCATCATCATCATCATCATCATCATCATCATCATCATCATCATCATCATCATCAAGTGTTCAAATTTACCTGGACTGCCTTGAGGTCCGGTTATTCCAGTTGATCCAGAGCCTCCGTTTGTTCCCGCTGGACCTGTCGCACCTCTGGCACCCGTTCCACCAGTGTCTCCACTGCTTCCAACGCCGCCGGTTGCTCCGGGAATGCCAGGCAATCCAGGCGGTCCTAGAACTCCAGTACCTCCAGTACTTCCTGATGGGCCAGATGCTCCAATTGGTCCACTTGCTCCAACGGTACCAGTTGAGCCCCTTACCCCGGAGTTGCCCTGGGCTCCAGTGGGTCCAGTTGGTCCAGTGGCCCCTGAAGAACCGGTGCTGCCCGTTGGACCAGTGCTTCCTGTGGCCCCAGTTATGCCTTTGGGGCCGGTCACTCCAGTGGATCCCAACGAACCGGACGCTCCGGTCTGACCCACTGATCCAGGACCTCCGGGAGTCCCAGAAGCACCTGCGAAAGCACAAAAAGCTCACCTATAATAATTACATTATGAAAACGCTTTTCGATTCCAATTTACTTTTACAGACAGACAGTTGATTAAAATTGAAATAATATAATCATGCACACATACAATAAGACGCCCAGGCATAAAGACAGATGGACAGGGCCGCATTAAGGCTAGTGCGGGCCCGGGTGCTGTGGTAACCTTGCGGGCCCTCCTCTCAGTCTTCTGTCAGCCACTGGTCTACCATGGAGGCGCATATACATCATGTAATTTTACCGTGTTTCCTTATGAGTATACACTATACAGCCAGGGGATACTTTACCTTTGGTACGCGTGCAATTGTTTCTAAGGAAAAGTTTCCTACTCTAGTAGATAGATATAATAGGTCTACAATACGTGACAGAAGGAATGAACGACTAGATTCTTCAATTGTTAATTTGTTATCTACATTTATAAGCCCTATGCTTATGTTCCATTTCCAGTTGATTTTCTTCATTGTTCTCCACGTCCACATTTCGAAGACTTCATGTCTTCTTATGATTATATTGCTTGCTCTCATGGTTCATGTCTCAAATGCAAACAACACCACGTGCACTCCATGTCAATGTTTTATCATCCGTTTATCTGGATTCCTGTTTTCTCTTTTCTTTTCAGTTGATCGTAATTCTTAAATTTAAATTTATAAGTTCCTTCTTCCTATTTTCAGGTCTAATCAAATATCATATTTCTTTCGCAGATTTCAATAATATCTTGGCAATTAAACCGCTCTTTAGAGCGTCATGATCTTCTTGCACCAATTATAAGGTCTAGGAATTATCGGAGAAGAGCAGGCCTACACAGTGAAAGAGGTCGAGACAAAGGAAGTGGGTAGGACACAGGCTGAGGGCAGACTCATTGCGACGAACGGTCATGAAGGAAAAATGAAGGGAAGCGAACAAGAGGAGGACCACGACAGGTTATGGAGAATAGTAAATGGATGGGCCTATGAAAAGTTTGAGGAAGAGGCATCGGACATTTCAGCCAGCCTCGGAGGCTGAAAACTAGAGAAGAAGATGATAAGCTAAAATCGACCTAGGTTTAAGAAATTAAGAGTTATCCAATAACATGTCTTCTAACGTTATTTAATTCTCTTATTATTTTAAAGAAGCCAGTCAAAATGATTGACCCGCATATCCTCATTTAAGATAGCCCATCACTGTTGAAACTTCCCAAACAGGCCTGGATTAAAGCATGTTCAACATGTACGGCCAAACAGGGGTCCACACTTTAGGGGGCCCCACAAATGCGGGGAAAATGTTTCCGAATTTTTAAAGATTTTTAGCAAATTTCAACCAAACGAAAAAAAAGGTTATCAAAATTTTTGTACGCAGATCCCCCAAAATTTTCCGAACAGGGTCCCACATTTTTTAATCCAGCCCTGTTCCCAAAGATAAATTTACAATAACAGTAAGTTCCTGCGATTTCAACCAATTCATAAGCTGGACAAAATAAATCTTATGTGTGGGAGAAGTTTGCCAAAATTTCGTCGACGATAACTTCGTATTTATTATTGCTGCAGTATTCTTGCTAAGAAATTTCATCATTTCCGAAAATGCGGGCCCCTAAACCTGCGGGCCCGGGTGCTGCAGCACCCTTAGCACCTACCTTAATGCGGGCGTGCAGATGGAGTGACCTTTCTAGCTCCTGGGATTCGTAGCAAGATTCTGTTGGGGAATTCACCGGCATCACTTCGTTGCTTGAAGACCTTTCTATTTTCGCCTGCCTGCCACGCTGGCATGGGCCTTTTTAACGTGTAGTTGTACACAAAATGTGCAGTTGTAGAAGCACTTCTGCTCAGTTAAACCTAGCAAAAAGGTCATTGTCCTCCGATTGGAAGTAATTTAGGCCTACTATGGATGATGGGAAAGGAAAGCAGGAGTAATGTGCAGTTCTAAAAATTCTTTAAAACAGCCCTGACGCTGGGAGCGCTTTTGAATAGCTCTGCTTTGAGAAGCGCCTTGCAACTTAGACCTACTGTTCATATTAGATTAGATCTGTCATAAATCGTAAGATTAACCACAAAAAACGAAAGCACTTAAACAGGATGTGCAAGACAATGACGTTAGGCTATCTCCGACTGTAACTTCGCAATTCTCCATTTATTTTTCGTTTGCCTAAAGTGATTCAAAATGGTACTTTCTTCAATAGAATTGTCCGGTAGCTAACATACATATCGTCTGTTTAGAGTGCAAAAGTTCTAACTCCAATGCATTTAGCCATGGAGTTAGCACCATTGCACTCTAAACAGACGATATGCTAGTCTGGAGCATCTATACAGCGCAATTTCAGTTTTACTTAGAGAGTTTGCAAGGTAGGCTACAACATTTGGAGTAGACATAAAAAACCAGAATGAGCACGTAGTTTGAAAAATAGAAGGAAAACGTGAAGCCATGGAGTGAAAAGAAAATGGAATTGTAAGGACACGCTAGTAAGACAAGCAGCGCAGACAACAAAGAATGACAGCAGAAGCATTCTAAGAAACATTAGAACTTCAAAATTAAAGGCTAATTCCAACCATATCAGCGACCACTCAGGCCCCTGGCACAAGTGCTTGGAACAATCTTCACGGCATCGTGGTACAATGCATTTCTAAAGTCCTACAGTGACTATGGTAATAGGAAGGCATCATACCTAAAGCCGCTTGTTAATGACAATAATATCATGATCTACTGTATTGTGGTGGCAATTATAATAGTGAACAAGATTGAAGAGGATAATCTTACCTTGGCTTCCTGTGGCACCAGCCACACCAGTTGATCCGGTATTTCCACTTGGACCACGAATCCCGGTAGCTCCCGTGTCCCCAGACGACCCAGAAGGACCTTGTACCCCGCTGGCTCCAGATGGCCCTTGAGTTCCGGTTTGTCCAGCTGGTCCAGTTGCTCCAGTTGCTCCGGACCCACCTGTGTTTCCAGTTACCCCGGTGGCCCCTGTACCACCGGTTGCTCCTGGTCCTCCAGGAACTCCTGTTCGGCCAGGATTGCCAGAGGACCCTCCCCCACCAGACTGACCCGGGGCGCCTGTTGCACCACCCACTCCTGTACGTCCGCCCTGTCCAGGGGCTCCAGTGGATCCTGCCAACCCAGAGGCTCCCGTGCTGCCCTGCGGGCCCGTGGCTCCCCCTGGCCCTGTGGCTCCAGTATTACCGTTCACACCAGAGCTGCCTGCAACACACATCAAACATCCACGATAATGCAACGTAGCAGAGCTACATGTAAGTTCACTAATGAAAAGTTGAAAACTAAAATATTCTAAATTTACAAGCTATCATTAGATAGGAAGAAGTAAGGAACTTCGAGACACAGTACACAAGTTAAGCAAAGTAAGTAGGTAAGATGAGATTACTTAATGTAATGCAAACAAGGCGAGGACAAATATTTCCAAATAAATTCGTCGATTAGTTGGAACGAGTAGGAAGGAATGCTATGCCGATACAAATGCAAAATTGAACCGAAATGAAATAAAGAAAGCGAATAAATCGAACCAAAGATAATATTTTTTAAATTGCAAAATTTAAGCGAAAAACTCTTCTTAAACAAAAAGTATAGTGTTGGAAACTAAATGCGTAGAGTGAGTCTGAATAGATACTACAATAATGAATGTATGCTGTGAAAAAGTAGGCCTATGCGTGTTCGCTCAACGCAGAAATGTGTGCATGCTGAAATTTAAACATAAACCAAGAAACTTAAAAGAAATCGCTATGGCCAGCATTATACAGTAAATTTATCAAGATACCTGAGCCGCCTGCTTGGCCAGGAGGGCCCGATGACCCCGTGTCACCAGTATCTCCTAAGCGTCCAGTTTGCCCAGTTCCTCCAGCTTGTCCTGTGGCACCGGAGGACCCAGTAGCCCCAATAGGACCCGTTGCTCCTGAGCTTCCAGTGGGTCCGGTAGAACCTCCTGTTCCAGTTGCTCCGGATGCTCCAGACGCACCGATAGCACCCGTCGAACCAGTTGCACCGATGGCCCCAGTGCCACCACGAGGTCCCTGACTTCCGCTGGCACCCGTTGGCCCACTCGGGCCTGTAGCACCTTGTGTTCCCGATGACCCCGATGCTCCAGTGGCTCCTGTGGCCCCAGTCTGACCTGGACCGCCTGAAATTCCTGTGGAACCAACTGGGCCGATCGATCCAGTTTGACCTCCTCCACCGCCAGAGCCAGGAAGACCAACCGGACCAGTCGCTCCCAGTGGACCAGTATTACCTGTTCCACCAAGCGGTCCCAGTGCACCAGTGCTGCCTGTATCACCTCTTGGCCCTGGTGCTCCAGGATTGCCAGACCCACCAGTAGTTCCACTCGCTCCAGTTTCGCCGCGGTCACCATCTAGTCCAGTTCTTCCAGGTAATCCCGGCGCTCCGTCAGGACCAGCGGTTCCATTAGCTCCAGGAACACCAGGCAACCCAATTATGCCAGTTGATCCAGACGCTCCGGCGGACCCAGTACCCCCTCGTGTACCAGAGATACCAGTGGCTCCAGTCGGGCCTCGTGGTCCTGGCGAACCAGTGGCTCCGGTTGGACCAAGTCCACCCGTGGTGCCAGTGGCGCCAGTGATACCAGGATAGCCTTGCACCCCGGTGGCTCCCATCAGCCCTGTGTCACCTAATGGACCAGTGATTCCTGTTGCACCTAATGGGCCAGAAGATCCTAAAACATACCGACCACGACAAACATCACAATTGCCGCCAAAAGATCAAATTCTTATTTCTTACTCTAAGCTCAATTGTCTTATATTTCTATGCAAGAACTTAAACCACGGGGAGCGCTTCAGCTATGTCAATTTCTATGCCAAGCTAGAGCTTTGGTTTCCCAAATGAATAATGTTACCGATAAGCTATAATTGGCTGGTGCTCAAGGATGAGTCTCTTAAAAAGTGCAGCTGCTATTCTATTGGAAAGCTCTATTATAAAACTATTCTAACGCTCTGTTCACTCATAGAGATTCAGATAAAATGGAAATCGCAACGACATGGGAAATCACTAAATTATTGCCGTAAAATAAATATTATTTAAAAATAAATATTATTCATAAAATAAATACTATTCATAAAAATAAATATTATTCATAAAATAAATATTATTCATAAAGTAAATACTATTCATAAAGCGCCTCTCACAATAAACACCAATCAGAGAACATTTCCAATACCAGCATAAATTAGTAAATTAAGCATTTATTAAGGACTTTCTACTAAACTCCTTCTATTAAAATCACGAAAGGAATTTATCATGGCAGTCGGATTTTTGCCGTAATCGCTTAATGTCACATTTTCCATAACCCTCAATATAATCTTCAACACCATTATTATTATTTTTCTTATTTTTTCTGTTACTATTCTATAACTAAATCTATTATCGATGCAACCGGATGTTTCTAATACTATTACTTTTCACAGAAAATTTGCAATTCCTCGAAAACAAATAAATTCAGCCAACAATTCAAAATATTCGATTAAACTTTAATCTCTAACAAATATTTAACAGCTTCGTTCCCAAAACGTCCCTAGATTTCCTGTTATATGACAAAGACCAGACACAACAAGGGACAAATCAATGAATGAAAGTTACATGATGCTCACCTGTAGCTCCTGGAGTGCCCTGCGCTCCCTGCGGTCCAGTAGACCCAACTCTTCCAGTAGCTCCTGTTCCTCCCGTGTCACCAGTGGCTCCAGTACTTCCAGAACTACCAGTTGCACCCTCTTGTCCTCCCTGGCCGGGTAATCCAGTGAATCCCTGGTCCCCGGATAGGCCAGGCAGCCCTGTGGAACCAGGCGGTCCCTGTTGGCCAGGTTGCCCAGTGAAGCCTGAACTTCCTGTGGATCCGGTTATACCGGGTATCCCGTCGCTACCTGCGCTTCCGGGTAGACCTTGTGGACCGACTGGTCCCATGGGACCTATGGGACCAGTCGCACCCTGAGACCCAGTGATACCCGAAGCACCTGTGTTGCCAGATGCTCCACCAACTCCAGCAGGTCCTGCAGAACCAGTTGCCCCAGGAGATCCTTGGGGTCCAGAGGGTCCAACCGTTCCCACAGTGCCCGATGGGCCCTGAGGTCCAGTGCCTCCAGACGATCCAGTTGCTCCAGGAACACCTCCAGTACCTTGTTGTCCAGTGCTACCAGAAGAACCAGCGGCTCCAACTGGTCCAGTAGCTCCAGCAGAACCAGCCGGACCGCTGGATCCCGCTGGTCCACTGGCACCAGAGGCACCGACGTTTCCAGTAGGTCCAGTAGATCCGCTGGCACCAATTCCACCCGTCGAACCAGTTGCACCCAACTGACCTGTTGCCCCTTGTTGACCTGTAAAACCGATTGGCCCTGGACTTCCTGTGGCTCCAGTTGGGCCAAGAGGACCTTTTGATCCAATAGCACCAGTCGGGCCCCCAGGTCCAGTGGGTCCGGTGCCTCCATTTACACCAGGACCACCGACTGCACCGGTAGCCCCAGTTATTCCTCTTGGTCCACTAGTTCCAGTGGCTCCTGCAAGTCCAGGAGCTCCCGTTGCGCCACCCGACCCTGCACTTCCAGCTGGCCCTGGATTTCCAGACTGACCAGTCCCCCCAACTTGACCTGTGCCCCCAGGAGGACCAAGTGTTCCAGGCGTACCTGAATCTCCAGTGCTTCCTGATGGTCCGGACGAACCTCCAGTTCCTTGGGGACCAGTAGATCCCTGAGGTCCTGTGCCACCAGGTGAACCGCTAGCACCAATTACTCCTGTTGCACCCGTACTTCCAATGGCACCTGGGCGACCAGTAGATCCACCGGCTCCAGACCCTCCCGTGAATCCCGCCTGCCCGGACGCTCCCGTAGGGCCATTTGCACCACTGGGGCCCAGAGCACCAGTTGGACCATTGGGTCCTATCATACCAGATGCACCGGCGAAACCGCCAGGGCCAGCCTGACCAGTGCCTCCAGCAAAGCCAGTCCCTCCCGTTGAACCACTAGCGCCAACCACACCGGGCAATCCAGGCGATCCTGAGCTACCAGTCGCTCCAGGAGTGCCTCCTGACTCCTGACTTCCAGGTGCACCGTCGGGACCCCTTGGTCCAGTCGCTCCTACGGGTCCAGAGCCACCTATACCACCCGTATTTCCAGTACCACCAGGCAATCCAGATGCACCTGTCGATCCACCAGGTCCAATCTGCCCCGTGTTTCCAACAGGACCAAGAGAGCCTTGGCCTCCTGCAGGACCACTCGCTCCTCTTTGTCCTAAAATGTAATGCACAATTTACATAAGTAAATAGACAAAACTTCTATTCTACTAATTCTTACAAGATATAAGTGTATCGACAGCTAAGTCTATGATGCAGAGTGGATTAAAGCTGCGATCAACGACGCTCTCGTTAGAAATATTCCTATAAGAATGGCCTTTACGAATGGCTCAAAGAGAGGAACCAATCATTGCGAACCTAAACAGCTTGACAGAAAACCTGTGGCAGGCACAGAGAAATATGAAAAAACACACAATGTAAGTATGGCATCTATGATAAATTGATATATCGAAATAGATGACCACAAAATTTGGCAGAGAAGATATATTTCTTGCCTGTTGCGCCCGTTGATCCAACAGTCCCACCGGTTCCAACAGCACCACTGGGTCCGACCGGACCCTGCTGTCCAGACGATCCACTTGACCCAAAAGAACCGGTAGCTCCTGTCGAACCCGTTATGCCAGGTCTTCCAGGTATCCCAGTTGCTCCAATTGGTCCAGCTGGACCTCCAGTACCAGTAGCACCAATCGATCCGGAACCTCCTAGACCGCCAGATCCAGGCGAGCCGGGCGGACCTAGCACTCCTTGGTCGCCAGTGCCACCCATTCCGCCAGGTATTCCAGTGCTGCCAGGGTTACCAGTCGCTCCTGCAATACCAGTTCCGCCTATTGCACCTCTGCCACCAGTTGCCCCAACGGCCCCAGTGGGTCCTAGTGGCCCAGAAGACCCAACTGCCCCCGAGTCACCCAATGGTCCTCTAGACCCAGTTGCTCCAGTTCTTCCAGGAAATCCAGATTCTCCGGTTGATCCAGGCCTTCCTGTGGCTCCAGTGTTACCTACAGTTGGTCCTCCTATCGAGGTCGGCCCTGGTGGCCCAGGCGGTCCTGCTGGTCCAGTGTTTCCAACAGGTCCCGTTGGGCCACTTGATCCGATTGGGCCAGATGATCCAATTGAACCACTAGCTCCCGAACTTCCCTGTGGTCCAGTTGCACCTGGAGTTCCTGAAATACCTGGCACTCCGGTACTTCCTGTAAACCCATTTATTCCTGCTGGTCCTGTGGCTCCAGTGCTACCTGAAGAACCTAGTGGCCCCGTTCCACCGGGAACACCAATGGATCCAGGAGGTCCTGTTGCACCAGTGTTACCAGTGTTACCAGTACTGCCAGCAGCAGGTGCCCCAGGTGGTCCAGCTGTACCTTGTGTTCCTTGAGAACCTGTGCCACCAGGCAGACCTGGCGAGCCAGACGATCCACTGCTTCCTGGTGGTCCGCTAGGTCCTGGATTGCCAGCTTGACCCGGTGGTCCTGCAACACCACCTGGTCCAGGTGTTCCTGTAGCCCCTTGAGGACCCGAAGCACCACTTGCTCCAGTGTTGCCTGGTACTCCAGTGCCAGGTGGCCCCTGTGGCCCAGGAGAGCCAGTCGCACCTATCACTCCTACCATCAAGCAAACGTCAGAATTGTATACTCTGTTGGTTACTTTTAAATGTTACATTGCATAAATTTATTTCAGTCAATATACAAACAGAAAATTATGCCATTAAAAGAAACGACGATTATCAAGCAACTCAACTACACGCTTGGTATCGAATGTCTCAAGCTTCTAAAGGTAAATGTTCATGGTAGTTGTTTTACTAATAAGAAAGCAGGATCTGTAAAATGCCACCTTTAGTTCAATTAAATCAATGTGAAAATAACAGTTTCAAAGAAATTGTGCTTTTTATAAGCATAGTTGCATAGTCATTCTTTCACAGGCAAATAATGACACCTCCATAAAAGCATTTATTAAGAAGAATCTCAATGTGAAATCATCTCTAAAATATGCGAAAGTGTTTCAATTTTATTTGATTCGAACATTATCATTTCCTAGCTTAATGACATCAGCATAAACCAACCTGTACTTCCAGGATTTCCAGCGGGTCCCGTCGACCCTGGCTGTCCTTGATCTCCCGTTGGTCCAGTTATCCCTAACAAAGTCATACACAGCTTCTTAAAAATTAATTTGAAATAGATCACTTGCTTTAAATTCGTCATGGTAAAATGATAATTAATTCGAAGTTCTTGTAGATATGCACCATCTTTTACTGGTCAGCCTGTCTGGATTTAAGGATATCTCTTTGTAAAGCAAAGAGCATAACGGACCCACGGGTGGTATTCTAAGTACATGGCCCCTCTATGAAAACAAATCACCATTCACAGCCAGTTTTTTTATAGTCGAAAGGATGACAAGGCAGTAATGGCCAAAGACAGTTTTTAAATCGACCTAGTATTTCCATAACCTAGTCAAGTTTGCCCTCTTGTCCGCTCTCTCTTGCACCAATTCACTTATTATTGAAAACCGAAATTTGCTAGATAACCTTATCCAGTTCATCCCCTGCTCCAAACCATGGCCACCGTCACTAACAATTTTCATCGTTGCACCATGCTGTCTATTAGTATTAAACTTGGTTCTGATGCTAGGACGTCGGAAAAGAAAAAACTCTTTTAAGCCACTTTTGCGTGGAGCAGTGACATTTCAAAATGCCTACATGACTTTAAAAGTGTTCCTCGATTATGAACATCGTCTCAGTGATCATTCTGTCTAGAAATATCTCGGTTTGAACATGAATCTACACGTGTGCATGGGATTCCGCCACCGACAACATTTCTAGCAATCTGAGAATCGTTGACTGTTCATGAACCATTTGCATCAAATGGCTTGAACATCAAACATAGAGATAGGCAGATAGACAGCATTGCGACTGTTACAACCATATTTAGGATTCTTCTTACTTGGATCTATTTCGACAGCGATGGAAAACTGCGCCCCGTAAACGAGATTATCGAAGGTAACGTTCGTTCCCACTTCTGCGGTCGTTACTGAAGAAATGTACGATGGGTAACCACTGATGAAGATACGCGGAATAGCACAGAAGACCTGTTCATTTGTTATGCCTAGGTAGTCACCGGTCTGAACGACAAACACGTTCGGCGCTTTAACCTACAATCACACAAACACACAAAAGATGACAATAATTATGATGGATGAACGTCCACACAACATTTGTACCACATCCGAAATGACAATCCTTCGAAATTCTTCTAAGTCGTCAAGAAACAGCATATATACTGGCAGGGGCTTCTATCCCTATACATGGCGGGCGCAGCTTGCGCCCAGTGAAAAATAGGGGGGGGGAATAAGAAGACAGCCAAAATTCACGTCGGTTGGGGGGGGGAAAGTCAGACATGGAGGGCAGCGTTCAATCTAGGCATAACTAGGAGGAAGATCTCCCCAGAAAATACTTCCCCTCCATATAAATTTGGACAAAATGGTAGGTCAAATAGTTTTGTTTAGCTAAATGCATACACTTTATACACTTTGAGTTTTTAGTTAGGCTACTATCTGCATTTTTTAATTACATGAACTGCTATAACAGCTATAATATAGTACCTACCATAATAAAAAAATTCCTATTGCATGATTATATTTATGTTTTTACTATTTTAATAAATAATACAGTCATATTATAATTGAAAATTATAATGTTAATACAAATACTATTTTGCACAACTAAATGGCTTCTCTCCAATGTTATCTTTCAAATTTCAGACAGTCAAATTTGGTCCTTGAACACTTAGTAAAGCAACATCATTATTACGTGGGCTTACAATGTAGGACCTACATTGTTTTTTTTATTGTATTGCATTGTGCTCTAAAAATTTATGTAACGCCTCTCGAGTGCACACTGATCAGTAGCGCAAAACTTATGGCTGCCCAATTTTGGCAGCAATTTCTCCACTGAAATAGTAGAGTAATTTTGCTAAGAGGACAGCTTAAAATGCTGAAATTGCAATGCGAAAATCGCAAAAATTTCTTATGGGGAGGGGCACATTACCTCCCCATACCTGGTCCCTTCATTCCCACACTAGAGGATGGCATGCGCTAGATTACATTATATTGCATACATATAGGAAGGCCGGTTCAGAAAAGGGGGGGGGAAGAAAATGGATTGCGCCCGGCTGCTTAGGGGGGATAGAAGGCCCTGTATACTGGACCAATAGATCCGAGCATAGATATCTATTGCGAATCCATGTAGGCCTAACATGCTTCGACCATGTCAATTTTTCATTGAACTGATCGGGTGTGAGCGTACCACCACCATTCCCGTAGAAAATTTCTTGGCACTAAGGCACTAATGATACTTCTTATGATGCACAATGTGAAACCTGATAAATCTATATTCAGAAACTCTTATTTTAAAATGCCCGTGTTCTTAATTTCCTGCTTTGTACTTTTAAAGCTCTTGCTATAAAATTTAACCGTGACTATTCATTTGCCCCCACAAACTTTTCCATGGGCGCCCATGCACAGCTTTGACCAAATTGTGACACCATAAGATGAACCAAAGTCACAGCATGACAAATGAATATGACAGGTGACTCTGTCTTCTTCAGGTGATGCCTATTCTAGATTCCACACCCGGTGTGATCCAGCCCTTTAATGCCAGATGGTATAGGATTTCCAATACCATTTACTACCATCTCGGCATTAAAGGGATTTATCTTCTTATATACAACTGCACGAGATGAAGAAGACATCGTCGAAGCAACAATCGCAATATATAATAATATTCGCTCACCTTATAGACAAGTCCTGTAGCGCTGTTGTTGATGGAGACCCGGACTTGCCAGACAAGAGTGTACTTCAACGTGTCAGGGGTGGGTCGCCAGATCTGAAGCCTCGTAACGGAGACCGGTTGACCTGCAGCAGCATAGAAGTAGTAGTACGTCAACGTTCCTCTCTTCAGCTGCTTGTCTGTGTCGATGAACGCCTTGTTGGCCCCTGCTCCGACCAACCCCGTTCTGTCTCCTGTGACGTTGTTTCCGTATAGGTACTTCTCACCTTGGAAGTTCAATGTAACCGGGGCTGCAAAGCACCACAGAATCGCGTTAAGCCTTTGACAGACGATTGCACAATACGAGAGACGTCTAGGTCCTATAAAAAGCTACAGATATAAACCGATGTCCAATCCTCATCCGACCCGTACTCCTACTAGTAGCCTACACCTACTCCCAACTAGTACTCCTACTCCTACTAGTAGCTTTTCTTACTTCTAGTAGTGTCCCTACTCCTATTCCGCAATCCGCATGTATGGCACTATTTAAACCTTTCCTGTTCAAATCTTAAAACAACTGTCAGCAACAGCAAATGCACCACTATAATAGTAATAACAGTCATAACAGTAATGCACTTAATATTTGGGTGGACCTATAGGCATCACACTGAGCTAGCAACAGTACATTCGTTGTTCACTTTCTACTGCAATTCATCATAACAGTAAAGCAACGCAAAGTACAAGTAAAACACTCGACTATTCCATTACAATTATGATTCTCTTGCTACTATAATACTATACCAGTGTAGCTACAATGCAGCTGCTGCCGTTATCCACTATCAATATTACTATTACTACAAGACTACTATCTATTTAATAGTATTGCTACTATCATTATTATTGTTGCACTATTATCATCATCATTAGTATAGGCCTAACACTATCAATAATTATTATTACTACCACTACAATAATTTTTATTGTGTTGTATACATACACACACCCGTGTACTGCAATACGTGTGGCTAATAATAATTATTATTATCATAATAATATTTGAGCACTTGGTCTTACTTTGACTGACGGATTCTGGCAGTGTGACTGAAACAAACAACAAAGCACATCAATGCTACGGATTATTGACACAACAAACATCAAAGTACCGGTAAGCCTAAACGATTCATAATCGTAATCTCCAAACTTCTAAAGTGCTACTCAAAAGCCAAGCGCGGGGCACCAGCTTATTCACGAGCGCTGTCAATATGTCAGTGTCATAGCAAACAAAGTAACATGTATATAATATATGATACTGACAACAAAGATCGGCTGACAGTTCAGTACCGGTACAGACTCTCGACAGCAGAGGCGACAAAACAATAATTACAAAAAAACTGTCGTTCTCATCAATGTTCTTGTCTGCAATTCCTTGGCGTTCATCGCGTGCTGTCTGTAGCCTACATAGCATCGCAGTGTTTCACTGTTTCGTATTTGAGCATTTAAAAAGCGCTTCTCTCAGCAAGAACCTTCCAGAAGCGTTTCCAGGGCGAGAGACCTCGAAAGAAAACGCAGGATGTGAGGCGAGAGAACCACTTTCGGAGAGGATGTCAGTAACACAATAATTCCTGATCGTATCAGCATCATGCTATCGTAATCGTAATCGTAATCTCCTAATTTCTAAAGCGCCACTGGAAAGCCAAGCGCGGGGCACCGGCTTATTCACGAGCGCTGCGTTGCGTTAGAAGGGTTGTCCGTGAGAGTAGTCCGTGGTGGTCCGGGTCGAGGTACCGTAGGATCAGAGGGGCGGAACAGCTACTAAGGTGGGTGTCGTCTGAGCCGGGAATTAGAGGATGGGGGATCAGATGAAACATGATAAGAGTTCTTGAAAAGGAGTGTCTTTAGTTTCGAGTGAAAGGCCCGAGGTGTGCTATCATCTGGAGATAATATAACTACGGTCATCTCGTCTCATTTTATTACCATGTATCTATTTTGGGGGTCTTCGCCGGTACAATGATGCCCTCGTTCAGAAATTTCCCGAATTCCGCTTTAACTTCAGCTCTCATATGGAACGGTATCGGACGAACTTTGTGGGTTACAGGACTGTTACCTTTTTGTCGATATGGCGCTTAAGCCACGTGCCTCTCTCTAATTCCTCCTTCTTTCTCTTTCACTCCTCTAATTCCTCTTCATCTCTTCCTCTGTCTATATCCTCTCTCCCTCTTCTCTCTCTCTTCTCTCATATATCCTCCCCCTCACTTTCTGCCAACATTGTCTTGTCTATTGTGACTTTCGCACTCCAAAAAAATTATCTACCCTGTTACTATGCTGCGCTGCAAGACGCAATGTGTGTGCCCGATCAGTTGTAAATGGCCTACAACTCGAGTCTGCGCCTGCGGACCAACATAGACAAAAGGGCAAATGTCAGACATTCCATCAAACCGCAAAGTGAATTCTTCACATGTAGCTCTAGGTTTCTTTTTATGCCCCCTGCAACTTGCTGCAAGGCCAGCACCTCTATGGATGGTTCTATCTGCATGCTTTTCGCTTTCGTCTAGGCTGTGGCTCTGTACGCGTGTCTCCCACCATTACACATCTCACCTCTAGCAAGCACTTAGGCCTACTCCATGTCACGAATGACATGGCCCCCTCCTTTGAGAGTAAATCAGCCTTCGGGCTGTTTAACATGTGTTTATTGTCGCCCTGGCCTCCGGTTAGCCGCCCAGTGGCCCAAAATTGAATGTATGGCCTCACTCTGTTCAAATCCGGTCCTGCGTGGTGTAAGGGTGTAAGCAGTAGACTACCATGGGCCCTAGGAAAGACTATGGGAGTTGAACCCCCCCCCAACTCCCACTGTAATTCTGTCCAGTCATCCACGCATAACCATAGAAATAAAGCCATAGAAATAAAGCCATATAAATAAAACCATATAAATAAAACCTACAAATAAAACCATACGAATAAAACCATAGAAATAAAACCATAAAAATAAATTCACAGAAGATAGAAAAAAAAACAGAAGACAAATATAAAAGGATGTTTGCTCCATAAGGCTGCATTTTAAGTCCTTTCCACCGCATTAATTTAACTTTGGTAACTCCTTAGTCACGACTTTACAGATCGGAGTGGGCTACTGCTGACGACTGAAATGGAGCAAAATAATGTAAATAGCCTGCAGGCCAACTCTCAACCAAGCTGCTATTATAGGCCTATTTAATTATAGTTTGGCTACATTTTCTAATCTAAACTCGACGAAAATCCGCCATAGCCCGTCAACTGTACAAATAAAAAAATGTTTGGATATGCAAGAGCATGCCCGTAGACCGACCAGCGGAGAACGAGCTACTGAATAGTATAATTATATTCAGTGAATACGATCAGTCGAAAGATGATTGAGGCATGAATACTAATGAAGTTTGTGTTTGGAAAATTTAATGTAGGTTAAACACTCGAATTACATGAATATTGAATATTTAAATGTGGGTTTTCAAATGTAATTTAGGCCTATAGCTTACACAGATATGGACAATGGACGGAGACGAGCATAGTCGACGCGCTGCCCGCTGTCCAGACCTGATCGGGAAGGACTCAGTAGGCCTGACTGGTATGGACGTACGCACAAGCCATAGGGGAAGATGGCAAGGCTTCTTATAGGAAATTTTTTAAACTGTACAAACCCTTCCACTTTTGGCAGGCGGCCACTGGCTGAGGCTCTGAAAGGTTCTTACCCTTTTCTTATTGCCTTCTTTAGTGTTTGTACATACCAAGTGATAAACTAAAATTCTTGATTTCGAACAATCTGTTGACCTTTTTAGTATAGGCTAGTGTCTTATTTTAGCCTCCTTTTTTCTATGGTGACCTCAATTTCTTACTTTTTCTTTTGGACTAGGAGCAGGGTTTTAAAAAGAAATTTGTAGAACTGCACAACCAAGAATTTTCTAGGGCGGCTTTGTTTGGCGAAATTTTTTCGTCTTTTCAGAAAATTTTCCCGATAAATGTCGCAAGTCGGCCACAAAAAACTGATGACCTTTTTGCCAATGACTGAGGGCAATGACCTTATTTGCCAGTTGTCACTGCACATGAGTGCTTCTATAAATGCACAAATCCGTTTAGAAATGCACATTTTTTTACAACTGCACGCTAAAAACCTTGCAAGATTGGACACTTGGCCCCTGGAAAATTGACACCTATTTATTCAACTAATACTTTTTTAAAGCATATTTCTTTGCACTAAAACAATAATGATATTAACGATTATACAATGTGAAGCTGAGAAATTTACATTTAGAAATCTCTGGGAAGAACTATATACCCGGTTCTTAATTTCCTGCTTCACATTATTCAAGCTCTTGCTAAAAATTTGACCGTGTTCATCATGTTTTGCCCCTCTGCAAAAATATATATCCGCCAGTGGCGTCCATGGTCCATTCAACCCTAATCAACCTTTCAAGCTTCTCATCCTCAGCGAAACCCGATATATTTATTACTAGCTGAATTACCCGGCGTTGCCCGGGAAATGTTTTTGTCCCCAGCCACGCCTGACCCCGTTCCGACTTCACCATTCTGACCCCGCCTTTCATCGACCCCCGCGTTAAGGCGAAGTAACGAACCTCTCCGCTAGGTGTACATGTCTGGTCGATAATTGAAGAGCTAAACCCGTTAAGTCCACTCGACACGTAACTGAGAAAAACGGCTTTTTCTGAAAAGCCGCTACCATTCACCGCAACATGCTTCTTTCATAAATTGTTCGATAAAGGAAGTTTTTGAAATCTACGCTAATTTTTTCCAATTATTTGCAGTTATGTTCGCATTATTTGCGTCCATAACATTTTTTGTTCCGCGGCGTAAAGATTTGAGCTCAAAATAATGACGTCATGAGTTTAGTGAACATAAAGCCAACGATCGTTTTTATAACAGCGAAATTTAAAATATGGAAAGATTTTTGGATCGCTTTCTTTGTTTTTGTCGAGTGGATCAGAAGAAATAAGGCCAGAATAATCATCAGAAATATTTTCGATATAAGTAAATATCACGTGATCTCAAACCGTCATGCCATTGGTTGTAGGATTCTTGTAGGCAATGGAGGCGATGAACGCGAATGGTTTTCGAAGCGCTTATCGCGTGTGAAGTTAAAATGTTGACAGCTCGGGCTATAAAGTTTATTGACAGCTGAAAATAGTCGCGTTAAACGTCAAATGTGGGTAAGAATCAGTTTGAAAATTTTGGTAAAACGAATCGCTGTCATTTCCGAGCAGGCTCTGGCGAAAAATTCAAAATACATCCATACAAACAGAAAAAATACAAACAGAATAATGACTCTGCTTTATAAGTATAGATCATCAACTGCTCAGCCTCATAGGCCTACCGAGTACCGACTCTTTGGTTTCTGTTGCACCCACATTTGGATCGGCACCGAGCTATTCCAGAAAACCGTCATAACACGACGAGACTCTAATAAATCTGGCGCCCCGAGCTTAGCCTTGCAAGTTTAGCTATAGAGTACAAATTCGGAGTTTAAGCTTGCGATCGCGTCGGTGCGCGCTCTTTGCGCCTCCCTCCAACGGTGCATTGTTTTGAGGGTCTTCGGGAGGCTTTTAGAACCTCTATTCTGCTCGACAGCGAAAGCTGCGTAAAGGTAATAAAAGAGAACGTTGTCTATGCATCACAAAACGAAATGACAAGTCGCCTTTGTCGCGACGTTTCCTTTGTTTGAGACAGAAAGACACACAGACAGATAGACAGACACAGACAAACACACAGACAGACACACAGACATGTATGGAGATAAACAGAGGCAGAGTGAGATAGAGTCGAGACGGGTTAATAACTTTCCGCACGACCGCATTACACAAATACAGCAAATTATGCAAATATCTATGCGTAAATAAAGTTAAGGTCATGAAGCAATTGATAAGGTTACAAGTAAATATGTGATCAGACGGATCAACGACATATTTTATGATGTCACGAATCATTGGCAAGCTCTGCAGAACGTAACATTCATTGGAAGGACTGTGACACTGAAAGATAGCGACAGAGCGATACAGAGAGACAGAGAGAAACAGAGAAACAGACAGACAGGCAGACAAAAACTGACAGAGACAGTGTGACAATGAGAAAGAGATACAGATAGAGATAGATACAGAAAGAGAGAAAAGAAAGAAACATACAGACAGACAGAGAGAGAGAGAGACAAAGTGAGAGACACAGAGACACAGAGACAAAGAGACATATAGACACAGAGAGAAAGAGAGAAAAGAGAGACATAGAGACAGAGAGAGAAAGAAACAGAACAGAGACGGAGACAGAGAGACGGAGACAGAGAGACACATGGACAGACAGGTGGAGAGACAGAATGATTATAGACAGAGACAGAGAGACAAAGACAGGTAGACATAGACATACATGTAGATATACTCACATGACTGTGCATGACCGGATGACACCAGACACGAGGCTAAGACGAGAAGAGATGACGCGAACGTCAAAGACGACTCCAGCCGACGTCCCCCGCCCTATAAACACAAGTCAACTTTTCGAGTCAATGTAATACATTGCAATAAAATTCAGTATAAAAATACACGGCGATATAACTAGGCTATACTTCGTATACGCCCCAATATATATGGCTAGTCTTATTAAAGAAAAAAACAGACTCTTTGACCATATAGAGTTATAGACGGACATGTCACAGTTATAATATCTTCTCAGGACCTGCACTTCGATCGCCGTTGATAGTTCTAGCACAGACATAATGGTATGGACAAAATGGTATTAGGACAAAATGGTATTAGGACAAAATGGTATTAGGACAAGATGGTAGCGGACAAAATGGTAGCGGACAAAATGGTATGGACAAATTGGTATGGAAAAATGGTACAGATAAAGTGGTAGCGGACAAAATGGTATACTAGGACAAAATGGCACGGACAAAAGGAACGGACAAAATTGAAGCTGGATTAAGCTATTTTTATAGCTGAACTAGAGGCTGGATAAATGGGGAAAAAATTAGAAATGGAGGCTGATTTAAGTCAGGCTATCTTATGACTGAAATTGAAGCTGGATTGAATTAAATAACGCTTGGGAAATGGAAGTTGGATGAAGGTAGGCTATTTTATAGCTGAAATGTAAGTTGGACTGTTAAAAACACATGAGAATTGGAAGCTGAATGAAGGCATTTTATTAGCTGAAATAGAAGCTGAAGTGATGAAAAACGTTTGAGAAATGGAAGATGAATATCACGAATTAATGGTTTCTATATGAAATAGGAGCAGGATCCATAAAAATGACGCTTGATAAATGAAATTTGGATAGATGGTTTTCTAGCTGAAATGGAAACTGGATGTATCATGAAACAGATGAATGAAAACATCAATTCAGCTTCCATTTCTCAAGTAGGCCTATTCTTTTCACCAATCCAGCTTCCATTTCTCAAGCTTTTTCCTTCACTCCAGTTCTATTTCAGCTAGCCTACAAAAAACCTCATTCAGCTTCCATTTCGCAAGCGTTATTTTCGTCAATCCAACTTCTATTTTAGCAATGAGATGCCTCAATCCATCGTTCATTTTATTTATAGGCCCTACCATTTTATCCGTACCATTTTGTCCGTACCATTTTACCCGCTACCATTCCGTACAATTTTTTTTCGTACCATTTTGTCCGTACCATTTGTCCCAATAGCCTACCATTTTTTCCGCTACCATTTTGTCCGTAGCCTACCATTTTGTCCGCTTCCAATTTGTCCGATAACCCCGTTGATTGTTGATAATAATTGCTCGTTAAATCTCTTGTCTCGCATGCTAGAATCCTGTGCGCTAGTTAGCTTACGAGGCTACGACTCATAATTATCATAATTTTCTCGGTTTTACCTAAAATTAATGAAAGCTGAGCCATGCGTTTATCACACTAATAAAATATTGGCATCCTTGTCATGTATATGTAATAGACAGTGACTGTCGACTTAATTATAGCCTAATATGCTATAGTAGGCTTTTAAAAATGAAACAGTTGCACGCTAAAAATAGGTCACACGGATGTCGGGCTTGTTGCGGTTTGCTCCAAGTAGACTATAGAAGCTACGAGACTTTTTCTCCCAGTGGCATTGCAGCTTGTCGTGGGCCAAGTAGGCATAAATGCTCTTTGTGTCACTCTATGCTTTCTAAAAACTCGGCTGGTGAGAATTAGAGCCAATAAGCAATGATACGCCAAGGTTTCTTTGTTGTCGAGTCTTTGCGCGATGTCGAGTTGACTTAGCCTACTGCAAGACTAGTCTGTGTATGTGGCCCTGTGTATAAATGTATTTTAGGTTTGCATGTGTGTGTATGTCAAGATAATTATTAGAGCGCATCATAAAAGCAACTCGCAAAAACGCTGCAAACAGAACTAGACCTACCTAACTGACTAGACAAGTAGATTTTTTAGAACAGTTTGGAGATGGTGGACTGGAACAAAGTCAAATAAGCTATATCTGCTATATTATGCTCAGAAGACTATTCGAGGTCAATAGCCTACATGAGAAAGGTATTTCGGAAATCAAATCAATGTCAAGATAGAGATACACAGACAGACAAACAAACGAACAGAGAAGAGAGACAGATACAAAATGAAACTCCAAGTCCTATGCAGCCCTATGCTGCCATCGTTTGTTTCGTGCGTATAGTATGAAGTGTGAGGCGACTAAGCATTATTTTCTCAGGTTATATTCAACGGACTGCCCAGACAGCCGGTTGACGGTTGACGGCAGATGGTTGATGCGTCGATATTTTCCGAATGCAGGTCATTTATAATTAGGCTATGCGATAATTATAGAAAATTGGCAGTTCAGTTGGTTTTATCTTTCTTTTCTAGTCATCAGTCCTAGGCTATGCTGCCTCTGTGGTTCTTTATTGATTTTGGTGAACATTTGCGCTCTTTTCTGCTTCTTTTAAGCCTTGAATAAATCTCTTGAATGGTGCTGAAAGTAGGACAGATGCGTTCAGATTCCGGAAACGAAGTTCGCTCATTCAGCAAGAAGTTTTGACAAAAACTGAAACTCAACAGCAACAATTTTATCTGTTTGGAGGCCTATCGCATAATTATTATATTGTTGGCCTATAATCATAATTTGTATTATTATTAATCAGCAGTTTAACGACATCTTATAGCTACAAAGGCTGTTGACCTCTTTAAAGTTTTCAACGTATTTCCGTTCACTTTTGTTTAGGCCTAACTGTTCAGCAGTTTCTGTCCCTTTTCTCTCTCTTTTTCTTAAATTAGCGCTTGAACCTATAAGTCCTAAATTTGAATTTAATTTCTTTTAAAGAAGTCTTAAATTGACCTTTAAAAAGGTGTGCATTTGAGAAATTGTGTTTGAAATAGGCTATCGACTAAAGCGTTACCCCCCTTATAAAATTATTTATCATTTTATTTCAAATAGATTTTACTTTGTAATTATTTTGTTAAGCGAGACGAACGATTAGAAAAAAAACTGTAGCCTACACAATAATTTCTGTCGACATCAACGAGTTTTTGCAGCCATAGGAAATGTCGATAAACCGTGAATCTTAAACTCTGCCAGCAATGTTCTTTGCACCTCGATTCGAGTACGTTAAAACTGGACCAAGGCCTATGCTACATCATGCATTCATGCCAGTGGCGTAGGCAAGGGGGTTTCGGGGGTTAACACCCCCCCCCCATTGGCTCCGGGAAAAAGATTTTTAAAGGTTATTTATCCATTAAAGTAAGAACAAATAACAAAAAAGGGTATCCGGCCATAACCCCCCCCCCATTATAAATTCCTGGCTACGCCACGGATTCATGCTGTGGTGAAGCCTGAAGAAATTCTTATGGACGTCTCAGCGGCTTTTGACTCCGAAAATGAAGTAAACTCCGTCACTGCCCGTAATCTAGTAGTGCCAGTACAAAGCATGGAAAGCAGGGAGGACAACGATGATAAACTTGCGTGTAGGACCTACACACGAAACAGACAACAGTGTCGTCAAATCGCAACTATCCAAACAAAATAATCTTTCTGTAGAGAGACAATACTTGTTGTTAGTTGTTGAATGTTGCTTAATTTGCATCGAATCTTTTCATCATAATTATAATTATATATCCGTGTGTCAGTGGCAATGTCATATGCGGGTTTCAATTCTATAATTAATATGTCAGTAAGTAGGGCCTAATGAATATTAGTGATACTGTAGGGCTCTGATTTAACACCTTTTTAACGTGTCTTTCGGACGCTATAAGGTTCACGTTTTCTGTTTGTATTAATAATTAATCGAACGGTCTAATTTTCTCACCGAAGGTTTTAGTAGCTGAAGGATGTCGTTAAACTTCTTGAATAAAAAAATACCATGGAATAATAATAACACAGCGTACATTTTCTGAGTTATCGTCAGCAGCCCTTGACACCAAAAAAGAAGACGTTATACTTTGGTATAATTAAAACAAATACTTCACGCTCCTTAGCTTAATTGTTATTCGACATCAGACAGAAGTTATAGATCTTCCATGGCCTATACACAGAATGATGCGGGAGGCCTTCTCCGTACCGCATCATTCGAAGACACAGTAATGAAATAATACGTGCAATTATTTCAAGTCGTAATAGCATTAATAAGCAATATATAAGGCCTAGGCCTATAAAGGAGATCTGTATGTGCGAAGGACGAAGACATGCTTCGGGGAGCGTGCTTTTTCAACTGCTGGCCCCCGCTGCTGGAACAGTCTGCCTTCCACAGTTCGTTCTGCCAACTCTGTAGGGGTTTTCAAAACACGTCTGAAGACATATTTGTTTTCTAAGGCGTACCTTTGACTGAATATATTATGTTTGTGTTTGTAGAGGCGCCTTTGCAACGGCATGTGCTGTGTTACGGCGCCATAGAAATTGTCGTCATTATTATTATTATTATTATTATACTACAATAATCATAATAGAAACGCAGGCAGTATAGGCATTGCTGTGTGCTACACAGTAGGCTAGGCTACAAGAGCATAGGCCAACAATGCAATACGAACTTTGGCTATATGACAGAAAAATAGGCCTAATTCCTGCATTTTATTAATGTTTACTCATTGTCAATTTAAATTTTACTAAACATTCTTACTGTTTATGATCTTCGACTCTAAACTCTTTCCATAAACAAGACACGTGGTCTACCAAGCATGCACTAAATAACCTGCAGTGCTGTTTAGGCGATGTTTGAGCGTGTAATAGGCTACTCAAGACACCTCTCGGGACAAGGTAGAGTTGCAGCAGGACTTCCTTCAAGGAATTTTTAACTGCACAACTCCACTTACAGTACTTCCCATCCTCCATGACAAATTATTCCAAATCGGATGACAATACATTTTAATTTTTTACTGCAAAGCTGCTTTTAAAGCTGCAAAGATTCACTTAGAACTGTCCATTGTGTGTAGAACGGCAGGCTAAAAAAACCCCGCTGAGTTAAGGGAATTACAGGGACGCAGATAGGCTATAGTAGGCCTATCCTCGGGCATTCCAAAGTAGCCATCAAGTAAAGATTCTTCAGCAGCAGAATAGCAAAAGCCTGGATCGAGAAAAATAATGAGGCAGCTTCGGTGGAGTCAACCAGCAACTTCAAGGACAACCTTGAGCAGATGGGATACTACGACATTGTAGAATTTGTAGTAGGCTAGTGGTGGTGGTTCTTATAATACAGATCTTTTGTCTTCCAAACCACTGTAAACTCCGCTGTGTTAGTTTTGCTATTATAAGATAAGAAAATTCTTCAATTGACCAATTAAAACCCTATGTTGGTGTAAATAGCCTACATGGCATAATAAACGTAGGCCTACATCATAGACCCAATTAAAAGTTTAATGTTAAAACGAGCACATAGTCCTTTATCCAATAAAGGTATATGTTCTTGCAATGGCCAACTATGTATTCTGCACTTTGGTTTGCATGACATAACATTTAAATAAGATCCTCCTTAGGAAATGATTTCCTCGTTAGGTTGTTCGTTATACGGATAATCTGATCGAGCAGTCTTAACCCCGTGTGTTGTTATGTTAGTCGTAGGCCTATAATATATACGGCTGTAATGCTATAGGTAGGACTATTCTGAGGTAGACCTGAGGCCTGCGTGGGTCTACGACGACACGAAGCACCAGCCAGCCCAGCCCAGCCCCTGCAGTGGGGTAGCAGAGAGGCCTACAAGTGGGAGTATACGCCATATATAGTATTTTGTCATCAATGTGCTAGCGGTGCAATGACATCGTGATGAATTCGCCCTCCGAGGCAGCTACTCTACATGCAATTACAATGACATCACTCCCCTCACTTCCTCCCCCACCCAGACCCACGTCTGAGCGGACACCGCATCTTCTGACCACTGGACACGGTCCAGTGAACAGGACCAGTGTTTAGAAGTGGACGTCCGCAGTTAGCCATACAAACGGTACAGATCAATTGTGCCTCAGTGCTCGTCTTGGTATTGTTGTCCTCAAGCTGGAATTCTTCAACTATCAAACACGAACCGTGTGGTATTCTACCTATGACAACAGTACTATTGGTCACGCAGAAGACAATCTGAGCAATCAATTAAGGTAGCCTCGAGAGACCGTCATAATTAAGAGGACTGTGTTGGCGACTTCAAATTCTAAACCTCGGTCTGATAGTTTTATTCTGTGCCGTTCCTTTGAACAGAAATGACTGCGAGTCATTTTTTTATATGCAAAGCTTTGTTACACGACATAGGCTAAAGACATCACAATATTATTAGCCTATCCATTATCCACAGTCTTGGCCATCATCTTAGCTTAAACACCATACCTTATGTAAGCCTACATACCAATGCCTACAATAGTATCGGCATTTAAAGACATCTTGTGGCTACTAGAATCGTCGACTCGCACTCCTCCTTTTTCTATTCTCGAGACTGGCACTACGAGTACTATTTGTACTATTTATATACAATACAATACGAGTAGGTAAAATACGTCTAAATGCGGTATAATAGATCTGCGCACAGAGAAGTTGAAGCCTCAGATGGGAATACTTGTTCATGTCAACAAACGAACATAGACGAAATTCTGCACCAATCTTGACATCGTAAAGGTGAATATTATACTGGAGAAATTTGATATTGTATAAAGAATACTATGTAGTGGATAATAGCCTATAATTGATAAAGAATGCAGAATAATGGACTACGTCTCGGATTCACATACAGCACAACATCTCACCAGTGTTAGACAAATATGTCAGGATTAAAATGGTGTTTGAATTGTAAAAATCGATGAATATTTACTAATTATTTTCATATTGACAAAATGGGTCCCTTTTCCCGGAAACAGTGTATATAGACGTCACTGCATTTCACACTGTACAAATACAGACGTGGTTTCACATTACATCTGTCCCAATTAACTAGTCCACTTAACAGGCAAGACATATTTTAGTCACGCACACGGGACAGTCTACCTACGAAGTCTGTGGTCTATTAAAAGACGACGCCAAAACATACAACTCTCGGCTTTGAATAGGCACCCCCGCAGTGTCTACGATTTTAATTAAGTGGGCTGTGTAAACATTGGTCTTCCAAGCCAGATCAGGCTGACAGAAGCATCGACACACCTAATAGCATGCTAGGATTGCAAAAGTCCATCTGCCTGGCTTAAAATACTCACCTTTGAACTTTATAAGAAGTCAACATCCAAGTTCAATTGCACAGTATAGCATAGTATAGCACGGTACTACATATTGCAGTGCCAGTGAGGGTTCATACAGTATATTACAGTATTGTATGGTACAGCATGACTTAGTGTAGTAGGCTATATCACGCCTATTATATCACAGTAGTAGGCTAAATACGAGCGAATAGTCTATATACACTTGTACAGTATAGTATAAAGCACAGCATAGTATGGCATAGCATAGTATAGCATGGTATGGCATGGTATGGTATGGCATGCCATGGCATGTTGGTTATGTTAAAGAATATAGCCTACTTACTATATAGTGTACCCTGCACAATAATTCAGGTTTCTTTCCGACTAGCACGGTACACACACACGTGGGAACGAAGCAGTACTAGCCACATTCAAAAGCGCAGTACATCAGTTAAAGCTCTTTCCTTAGAACTGTCTTGATTCAAAACAGCAATACTTACTAACGAATCAACTTTTTTGTTGGAGTGGGGTGGGAGTAAATCTAGAATAAGGCACGAAAGTTGTTGACAACGTAGTAGAACATGGCGCACCTCTGTAGTTTTTGACCGGCAGACTCATGGATAAATAAATTGGCATTGGCAAAGTAAATTCAGACTAGCATTTCAATTCGTCAGTTCCCGTTGGTAATAACGTCCCTTAGGAGTCGTCCACCATTTGAGTTGCAGTAAACGACGAAACAAGAGCTGCAGCGTTTGCTTGGGATGAACAGAAACGGTGGTTAATGGTTATACGTTTAAACGGGTCATTGGAGTTCATGGACGTGTCGTGTATGCTATGCTGACTGTGGATTCACGGTCGAGTTAACAGTATCAAATGCCTTACGCTGCTTACTGTAATTGAGGCCTGCAGAGAGTCATCATTTCTACACTGCATCTGGTTGGCTATAGTCACGTTCGTCACATCATAACACGAAACACATAATGTACACGAGAATCTATATCTATGTCCATGTTCAAGATTTCTCGTTAAGAATTCCAACCCAGACCCACTAATCTTCTCACTGTCTGCTTTACATATCAGGAAAATCCAACTTAGCACAGTGCTAGTTAATAAACTGGAGCCTTCTGCTCTTTCGATTAGGGGCTTTAGAAGTTTAGAGCTCACGATCAAGAAGACTCTGTTCTGAAGAAGCTCTTGGGAGTTTCTCGTCACAACTGAGATGTATGTCATTCCCAATTTATTGAGCAAAGGAGTTGAAGGCAATAGCCTACACCCTACACATCATGACTTGGTATCCAGAAACAAAACAATACATTAAAGAACCAAGGACGTCCTCTCAAGTCGCCATACCAAGGCTGCTATTCCTAGAGCGGCAAAGTAGGCCTACAATAATTCTGACAACTAAAAGATCCATGCTGTCAAATAGCCGATCTGATTCCAATAAACAGCGAAAGAATCACAACAGCATTCTGAACTGACCACGACAAGCATTGAAAGACACTTTCAATTTCTAGGTTTACCACATACGCATTTTTGTATTCAGAGGCATTTATACATGGATGCATTCTTACATACATAATTATATACATGTATGTAGGTATATATTTTACACATCCCTACACTTATACATGCAATCACGTATTCATGAACGTATGTAGTAAGCCCTACGTATACTACATACATGCATGCATGCATGCATACATTACATACGTAGGCCTACATAGTATTACATATAGGAATAAACGGATGCATACATGAATACACTCATGCACATTTGTAAATATGCAATTACGCAGACGAACTTCGGTCAGTCTCATTGTCCTTAGATCAGTTTTGGTGTCCTTTGAACAGCTGTTGTGTCCTTTCGTCATTCTTTATCCTTTGGTCAGTCTCAGAGTGCTCTTTAGGCTGGTGTCATTGTCATTTGTGTCTCTTTGTCCGTCGGTCAGTCGTGTTATTAGTCAGTCGTGGGTGTCATTTGGTCAGTCGCGAATGTCCTCTGGTCAGTCTCTGGTGTCATTTTGTCCGTGTTTTTTGTAGTATAAAGCACAATGTGCACACAATTTTAAACATGTAGATCTAAATACAAATTTTGGTTCATGCATGCATGTATGTGCAAGTGTACATTCCACACATATGTACATGTATGTATGCCAGACACGAATGCCAGGTATTTCCTACAAATAACAATAACTTCCATAGGCAATGGCATATACTGTTCAAAAACTTTTCAAACTAACCATGATTGTCGTCGAGTGTCTGGCGAAATTTCCAAATCCGACGACGACGACGGAGCAGACGGCGACTCTCTCTCAGACGATTCCAGCTTACATCCGAAAAGAAAACGTCATCGCTGGACAAATAGAACAAAGAAAATCACCAGCGAACTGACCAACGCACAATAATTCAATGCACAGAATCTCGCAGTACAGGATTGGTCACGGATGGCAACAGCTATCTCAGTCGTTCACGAAACTCACACGAGACTGCAGAGAGCGCTCGTCACAGATGGGTAAACACTGTCAAATGCCTCGTGCGCTCGCCGTTCCATGCCGACAAGCAAGTCTACTTTGGGTTTAGGATAGGCGTGTGTGGCGAACCGTGAACGAAATGAGAGCAGATGGAGTGAGAGGCGACGGCAGATTCCTCAGCGGTGTGTAGGCGACTATATTTTTAGCACACGGTGTACCGTGCTCTGAGTCGTACGTACACGCGTTGTATTCAAACGTTATGATGCATCATCATCAGCCGTAAATTATTTTCTCATACAACCGTCGAGCATACGGTGTGTTCACATATTCGGAGATGCGTGCAAGGTGATAAAGGTTCAATGGAATTGCTGTAGACTAGATTAAGGATAGGTCCACAGCTAGACTGTTAGAGCAGTAAGGACGGTGTCTCTAAAGTCTAAACAATGGTAGGTTATGAGCTTAGAGATAGAAGGGGGGTCAAATCATCACCACTGCAAAAGATATAGATCTATTATATCGATACATGTATTACAGTACGATGAGTCCATCGGAGGTACAGGCGGCAAGGGCGAGGACTGGTCATCCGCACCTATAATAATGCCGAGGCTGAGAAAATGAAGTCATTCATTCATTGCGAGAACTTACCTAGCGCCTATTCTAAAGACCTACTCAGAGGCAGGGGCGGATCCAGGGGCAAATCCGGCCATGCCCCTCCCATTTAGAAATTTCTTTATTTTTGACCAGCTATTCTGGCTCGGAAAGTTGACGTGCCTCCCATGAGTAGTTTCGTAGGCCCCTCCTCATGCCCTGTACGTACAGGAGCTTAAGAAGAACACTGTGGGACTAGAAAAAGGTCATCAGATTTTTCGGTGACCAAGAAAAAAAATTTCCCCTGCGCCAAGACTGAAACTTTTGGCCCCCTTCGAAAATTTCTGTATCCGCCTCACCTCAGAGGCGATCCCAGCTTTAAAAATGTAGAATTTGAAAACCTTATAGAAAGCAGAGGAGTTCAGCATGTTGCAACATGTTCATGAACGGCTGCCTCTCGAGCCTCTTCAGAGACTCTACTTCTTCACTTATTATTATTAATTCCTCTTCCCTTTTCCTTCCTCTTCTTCGTCATCATAAAATTCATTTTCTTCCTACTCTCCTCCTTCTTGTTCTTCGCCTTCTATCTTATCTTCTCTACAATTTTTTCCTCTTCTTCTAATTCTTCTTCTCCAGATAATCTGACTTTTTCTTCTTTTCGTTGTCCTCTCCCATCCTCTCCTCTTCCCCTTCTTCTCATCCACCTCTTCTTCATCAGTTTTCTATGTCGCTCGCTCTGGCCCGATCGCCATCTAGCCAGTCACTAGGTGGCGTGTCCTGCATCTCATGACTTCAATTCGGATGCATTCGCCTTGATTTGACGATAGAAGAGAGCGGAGATCGATAAGAGCCTACTGAGATTCCACGGGAAGAGTCTGTCACTGTCTGTGCTGCAATTGCTATCTCTATTCACACAAAAGTAACTCTCGCAGTCTTAATAGGACCGTGCGCTCTGCTTGCTCACTTTACCAGAATGAAAATTTTGCAAGGTTCATCGACGTCAGGCGGTGCTAACTAGGCCAATTCGTCAACGATACAAACTATTGTAGACGCTGTTGTTCATTATAGGTTACTCCAATAATTGTAGGCTATGTTGTAGGCCTATTGCATTTAACCATTAAATTTTTATGAAGCGCCTCTTGTGTTTTCTGGGTGAACCGGTCAGAAGCGCCCCAGAGCCCAAGGCACCGCAGGAAGAAGCAGGTTTTGAATATAGAGAAGGAACAAGATATGGTGCCAGAAAGAATTGTAGAACGACCAGAAGGAGAAAGCTCATACCAAAGAGAAGGAATAATTGAGGCAAATGATCAAGACTGAGCCATCGTAGTTCTAGAGCGATGAACCGAGAGGTCAAGTCTGTTGAATGAGCGAAGTGGACAGTGAGAGGAAGATGAGTGAGGCCGAAGTATAACGTCAGTCAGCAAGAAATACTGCGTTCTTCCGGACCTAGTCTTCGGATATCTGGTCCTACTCGTTAATCTAGTTCAGCACATAATATGAATAATATGAATATACATCGTTTTACCTTCTATACATCCAGAATCCTGGCTCCAAACGTTGTAGTAACTTGAAAAAATGCAGCATTAAGTTATCATTTTCAAGTCGTGTCTCCAGTACAAGTAATATTATTAACGCTGACGTCAGTGCAACAATTATTAATGCCTCCATGTACGTAGTGTGACTAGATGACGTCATATTTAATACCATCTAAACCTATAAAATACAAGTCGTAACAATTTAATGAACCAATTTTCTTCTTATCCACCCGACCGATTTTTTCCAATATTTACAAAAATACTTTTTAGCATCACCGGGGAACACTATCGGGCTTCGCGATCCAAAAATCTTACCGTTTCCCGAGTTTGAAACTTTTAATCTTCTTTCCGAAAGTTAGCGCAATATTTAAGATTGGTCGCCTGAAGTTACAGACTCTTTCAAAAGAATTCATAGATTTATGACGTCATCACTTCTTCACCTAACTTTAAACGGCCGATTTTATAGCGCGCGCTTTCGCAAAATAATACTAAAAACGCTGATAATTATGAATGGTTGATCGCAAGATAATGACAATGGAAACCGGTAATTAATATTACACTGTGCCGTCGTATGTAGGCCATCTGGACTTTATTTAGGGCGGACGGGTTTAGGCAAAAGAACCAAGATTCACCGACAAATGCCGAGCGAAACCGCCCCGCAGAGGCGGCTGGGAGATGGGTTGGGGCGTAAACCTTACATTTCACGGAGAACGCCAGGCCGGGTTGTGGCCGATGGAAGAAGGCGGGGTGAGCAAGGAGGAGTGGGAGCGGGGTCAGCGTGGCTGGGGACTAAAAACCGAAATTTCCCGTGCAACGCCGGGTAATTCAGCTAGTATATAATAATAAAAGATTATAAACCGGTACGTAAGTATGTCTGACTTCGTGCCCCTAAATAGAGTTAACTTTGGCAATATTAAGGAATTATTATAATGCAATGTCACACTATGAGGCCTAATTAGAACAGCTGGGTGGAATGTAGGCCTACATTGTAGGTTACATCCAGCATCACGCCAATATCATATGATACGACATCGTGCGAAATTAAGAATTTTATGTTTAAGTTAAATGGATTATGCACGTAGCCATGTTCAATGTTTGGTGTCTTAATTTCTGCATAATGTTGTCATTAACCTGTGCTGGCTAAAGACCAAAAACTGTTACTTCACGATTATTGGATGTCGATCACGGTTAGGTCATCTGAGTGGACGCCTGTCTTTCCGTCTAGATTCCAGAATGTAAACACGCTTCTTCTTGTCGTCAACCGGTTCTGAATGCTTTTCCGGCTAAATTAATGGCGCCTTATAAATGGTCATATACAATACAATACAGTGCAATACAATACAATACAATCGTAGGCCTATAATTGCATTGCACAGAAATTAATCTAGCTATCAACTCGACCAGAACTAGACGGTCATCACTTGACTGCAGCCAACATTTTAGACACAGCTGTTCAACCGAGCAGATAATATGGTCGCCTTCAGTAATGCTACATGTAGCCTATTTCTACAGAATTGTAGCCTATTGTTCTAATGAGCATATAAAACTAATGCTGGCGTTCTTGGATTTCGACCAAACAGCGCGAGATTTGCTTCAACAGCGAAGGCGAAACTCTTTAGACCGAAGACCATTGCTACTTAATTATTGTGTCTAAGGCCTGATTACACTGGGCAACAAATTTTCATGAAATTTTTGTATCCTACATGAAATTTGCACTTTCCTACAGATTTTAAGGTGCTGAACACGAATATGACAATGAAATTCAATAATTAGCTCCAGTTTCTCTGATATGGGGGGTCCCGTAGCTCAGTGGAGAGAGCGCTGGCCGTTAAACTGAGAGTCAGCCGCGCGGACCCGGGTTCAAGCCTCACACGGGGCAAAAATTTATTTGAATTTTCTGTTAGCTGCCATTGGCGCTTTGCTGTTGTGTTGCTTGACTCGGGTTCTGCCAAAAATAAAAGATAGCCCCTCCCACTACTGGCTTGGCCGAATCAGGAGTGATCCAGTACTTAGGCCATTAGTGTTAAGTTACCGAACCTGTTGTAGCCGAACTGCGTGTCGTGCGAAGCAGGCCGTATTTCGTATAACTTGTACATGTAATCGTTCTGCGGTTTGTCAGATTGAATGTCAATAAACGAAGATTATTATTATTATTATCATCAAGAGTTTCTAACTTTCTATAAATAGAACAATGCGTAGCCTACATATGACATTTGTACCAGTAAATATTCACTGCTACATCCCACTATCTCTTGTATAACTGCTCAGGATTATGTCTGGTGAGCGTACAAGTAGGCCTATGTATGTAAGAGCACTTGCTACACTACCTCTTCAAGACCCTAATCCGAAGCACTCCCGACTACAGCAAGGACACTGAATAGGAGTTTCATGAAGCGCATATGCAATTGCGAGTGAAGGACTGCTCACAGTGCTTCTAAAGGGTCCCTACGCGGTGGCCTGAGGTAGATTCAAACCCATAACCTTCAGGCTCCAAGGCACTGAACATACCCCTACACCACCGTGCGCCACATAGTAGACCCATATAATATATATGTAGTCAGCCAACATGGAAGCTTCCCTGGTATCGTTTTCCATGTCTGCAATGTCTTCTTCAAAACGTTCGTGTGATACATAGGGTCACAGACACCATGTCCGTAACCAAATCCTTGTAGTTTTCTGCCCTGACATTCCAGTGGAAGTTAGTTAACACCAGACGAAATGAATCCTAAGCTTGTTTCTTGTCGCCCTGAAGCAGGTTGTCAAACATCTCATCTCTGACTAGCTATCTGACTTATCTGAGGACCAACAAAACTTCCTTCCTTAATTTCTGTTTCGCCAGGGAATTTGGCAGCCAAGTATTACACTACAGACAAGACTGTCTGGGTTTCAACCATTTCTAGGCGTTGCACATAGCCTACTTCTCTCCGACGCCCAGAGATTTCCTCTCAGGCCAGTTTCTCCTCACTTAGTGCAAGGTCCTTGCTCGACTGTCCAATTCACATAGAAAACAGCAATATTTTGTATAATCCAAGCTGTGGACTCGTCAAGAAAGCCAATATACTTTCAAGTCACAATACAGATCTCATCCATATATACCTGCTGTATTGAACAGAATTCAACAGGTATTTTAGGTTGTCGTAGCTTTCCTTCATGTGGACGGGAATGGATGAAAGCTGGTTTTCAATATGCAGCAGCTTCGCATCGAGACTCAATTTCGTGAAGTCTATGAATAGTCGCCATTCTTGAGGGCCATGTTTGATTCCGAGGGCATTCATCAGACAAACTACATTGAAGTAGAAGACAGGGTCATCTTCCTTGGTGAAATTTTCCTCAAACTGCCCATGACGAGTGTGAAACAATGTCACTCGGGCATTTTCTAGGAGAAGATTCCATTCATTTAAATCTTGATCCAAGTAACTCCGCCTTGGCCTTGGATAGGTCCAGGAGGCGAACAAGATCGTTCAGTTTACCCTGGGTGAGAATGTGTGGCACAGATGATACACCTTGGCAGACGTAAGGATCATCCCTAGACGTCGAAGGCTGCGGAGAACCCGAAGTCGCTTCGTTTCCCTTCTCATCGTCTGAATCAATGAAAAATTCTTTCAGTGGATCCGGAACGGGAAGTCCTTCGCCATGCAGAGTGGGTCGGATTGCACATGATATATTGGTGGTGCGCTATTGACCACTTCCATTTCCTTGTCATGAATGCAGAAGTACGTGGAACCACGCAAAAGTAGTAGTCATATGCATGATTGCTTGGTTCTCTCCAAACCATTCGAACAGTAAAGGTCACCGGCCAATTTCTCGTCTTTTAACTACTATGGAAATTTTCTTGCTCACTGGGGAGGGGTTGCATGGCAGGTTAATGCATTACGACACATTATTGTGTTGCAATACGTAGTTTGAAATACAGCGTTGAGAAAATTAATGGTCATGACCCACATATGTAGGCCGACTCAATGCGTATTGAGACATTTGTACGTAACCATCTCTGTCTCTCCTGAACGAGAGCTAATCGACAAATTTTACCATCATATTCGTGTTCAGCACCTCAAAAATAGTTAAGATTTGCTATTTTCATCTAGGATACATTTTGTGTGTTGACCAGTGTTATATTTAGCATGTTAATAATTATTGTGGCACATGTAGGTCAAGTTATTGTTTGCGTTGATAGTTATCGTTGTGGTTGTCTCGGAAGGAGACGCAGTTGAATCGAGGGCGATGGTTTCACGATTCCACGCATATCTCCAGCAGTATCGTCCACCTTCCGAACTCCAGTCGGGGGTTCAATGATAAAGCGTTGAACAAGAGCGCCCAGGAAGACGAAGAGCTCATGACGAGCCAAGACCTCCCCAGGACACGAACGCTTACCTGTGTAATCAGATAAGCTTCTTGTACTTTAGAGCAGGCGTACATATCAATTGAAAACCACAGAACTTCAAAACAATGTGACGAAGCTAACAAACGGCTAACTCAACTTTAGGGATGATAAGAACAATGGTTATCAGCGACAAGGATACGATGATCAGGAACAGTTGGAGTAGGCCACTCCATCCAGTCCACGGAGTTCATAATCTGAAACAGGACATCGAAAAACTGGAGAAAGTGCAAGAAACGTATTTGGGCTACAAGCTATTGAGCAACTGAGAAATGTTCAAAACACTGGAGAGAACGAGGAGTAGTGATTATCACTGGAATGGAAGTTTGTGGTAGTTTTGTGAATTAGCAACAAGCAAAGCAACTTGAGGACACAGGAATAAATCATCTAAAGAACCAAAGGGTACAACGGGGCAGAAATTCTTCAGCGCAAGAGTCATAGACTCGTTGAATGGTTCTGACAGACAGTGTTATCTCAATGGACCCTGTCGTGGCATTTAAGAAGCTGCTAGGGAAATGGGTCACTACGCGTTTCAGCTGTATTTGCTGTGGTTGTAAAACAGACTATCGTAGTCTTCTGAACCACTTAAAAGTTAAAACCTTTGTTACGTTATATGTTAGGCTGGTTCTTGTTTTTCATCCGACTACCAAAATGTATAAATTCGATGAAAAATATTTCCTGACGAAATAGAAGCGGGATTTATCGCGTGAGGGTTGGTTATGGCTCAGTGAGGGTCGGTTAGGGTTAGTTTTAGGGTTAGTGCAGTCATTCTGCTGAAATTGAAGCTGGATTGATGAACAATGATTTTCAATGAAAAATTGATGAAACATATTTGCTGACGAAATAGAAGCGGGATTTATCGAACAAATTCTTGCCTAAAGAGAAGCTGGATCGATTAAAAGGATTCTCGGCAAACTAGAAGTTGGATTTATTAAAGATAACAACGCTGCAACGTTAGTTCTTGGTGTCTTGGTGGTCGGATAAAAAAACAAGTAGCCTACCTTAAGCTAACTGGAGAAGTGTAACATAGCCTGCAAGGCCGTAGCTAGGGGGGGGGGTGTTTTGGGTGTTTGAACACCCCCGAAATGGAAAATGGCAAAGAAATTAATGCATTTACGAATACATGATGTAAAGAGCATGAAATAAAACCATGAAAACACCCCCCAAAATAAAAAAATGGCAAAAAATAAGTAACTAATTGGCTAATTGGTCATATTTTGTGAAAATTTCGTCCGATGACTACTAAAAAGGTCATCAGTTTTTTTGGAAGGGAAATTTTTGAAACACCCCTCGAAAAAAATCCTGGCTACGGCCTTGGCTGGTGGTGAGGGATTTGTAGGTTAAACAGGCCAATTTGAATTTTATCCTGAACTCAACAGGAGGCCAATGAAGAGCATACCAAAAGACACTGTATGCATGAGTGGTTGCATTACCGGTAATTAGGCTAAACTTCTGCCAGCAGATAAGTTTTACTACTTAGGCCTAATTTAGATGTTAATAGTCATGCAGCCAGTTTAATTTAGAATTGAAAAAAGTCCAGATTTGAGAGCAAATATGGTTTTACATCAACTACAGTACTGGGATGAGGTAGGAAGTATCGTGATGTCCTCAGACCACAGCAAAAAGCCATTCTTAAATAATCGCGGATAGACTGCGCCCCACGCTAAAGCAATATAATATGGCAACTGCAGCCCTTGGTTCGCGTACAGAACACTCCTATGATCATAAGCTACATCATCTCCACCCATGGATGTCAGGGTACGTCGTTCTAGACTTCCTGTTGGCATGCAAGCCATATAAGTATCCGCTCTATGACTATGACCCTTCGCGACCGTTTTTGGACCTTTCGTTCATTCTACTGTTCATTGGAAATAAAATTACAGAGATTTAATGTGCCAGTGTTGGACACTGCTGCACGTAAGTTTTTTGGCAAGAACTAACTAAGTAGGCTAGTTCCAGGTTCTTGTCCTCATATGCTTAGCCTATAGGCTATAGGCCGACATACCGTATTTGATGGATACGCTTAGAAACGGATTACGTTTGTATTGGCTAACGCTTCCTAAGATGCAACAACGGTAGACCATTGGGTTGCCTATCTGCATCCACCCAGCAGACATGACAAACGTTGCTATGGTTACGTTACTAATAAGGATAGGCCAGTTGATTATGACGTTAACTTCTACCTAACTCTCATTTTTATGTTTAGGCCTATTATTCATCTTTTTTGTCACTGACTTCGGTTTGTGACTCATGCTTTTTTTTAAATAAACGAAGACATTATATTATATGGACGTCATACTCATGGTTCATTCCATTGAGATGCATAATACAAATCATATAATAATAGCAATAAATAATATAATAGCCAATAATATGACTGTGGAGAGATTAATTAGTCTCTGTGTTGAAGTTGTCGATAAAAACTGCATTAATACACCGACGCATATATATATATATATATATATATATATATATATATATATATATATATATATATATATACAGGGACATATAACGCTGATTTTATTAACGACAATCATTCCAGAATTACGTTAACGAGCGTTACGTGACGTCATGTTAGACAGGATCAGGTTTCATTTTACAGTCCAAGTTTAGCCTGCGCAGGACTAGGCTATACGCTGTGTCCAGGCAATATAGGCCTACGTGGCTACGCCCAGGGCTGTACTGGTAAATTTTGAGGTGAGTACACGCTGACCGGGAGAAAAGCCGACCATTTTTGGGCCCGAAATTTTCAGCAAGCTCAAATGTCGTCAATTTCACATCCGAAAAAACTGATGACTTTTTTAGTCATCCGGCCGAAATCTTCAGTAAATGTCACCAATTTTCCGTCAGAAAAAAACCGATGACCTATTTTAGTCATTCGCTCCGAATTTCAACCGAATTACCAAGGTCGTAGCTAGGGGGTGTTTTGGGTGTTTGAACACCCCCGAAATGGAAAATGGCAAAAACATTAATGCATTTACGAGTACATGATGTAAAGAGCATGAAATAAAACCATGAAAACACCCCCCGAAATTAAAAATGGTACAAAATAATTACCTAATTGGCTAATTGGTCATAATTTATTTTGTGAAAATTTCGTCCGATGACTAATAAAAAGGTCATCAGTTTTTTGGGAAGGGAAATTTTTGAAACAACCCTGAAAAAAATCCTGGCTACGGCCTTGAACATAGGCATATGAGACGCTACAAAAGATGTTATGTAAGTAGATAGGCTAGATACATATTATTATGAGCTATCCTGCCTTATGAAAAAGAAGCAAAACATATGAAAATGAATAGTTGTTGCGGAAGTGATATGAATACGATAGCTGTACAAAGAGGAATTACATGTAATTTGAAAATGTTGGGAACACAAGGAGAAAAAAGTATTGTCGACTGGACGGATGTCTTACCAATCGAGAAAGGCATGATCCGATCCTTCAGGATTAAACAATTGTTGTCATCTAGAAATCGCTCTGGTCTGAATTCATTCGGATTCAGCCAGACCTTAGGATCCATGTGAACACTGTACAGATTAGGTAGGACCTACAAACATAAGTAGATTCAAAATGTATTTTGAGTAAGATGACGTGATCACCTGTGTTGCTTGGTTCGAACAATGTGTAGGCTACAATTAATTGGATAGGCGTAAAGTGAAAGCAATAATTAAACAGACATGCAAAAAGAAACATACAACATACAGGATATTATTTTCTCCAATATCGTGGCCTGAAGTGAACAATTACATCATATGCATGCATTTTCAGCAACATTACACTGAAAACCAAAAGAGATGGAAGAGACAAAACGGGAAAAATACGGAAGAAAGTAAGTAAGGAGGGAGGATGAAGGAAAAGAAAGAACAGGAAAGAAAACGGAATGAAAACGGACTAAGTGCAGATGGACGGATGGACGGATGGAAATACTATAGCCTATTATGATTGGATCTAATGAGGTGAATGAGGATAGGAAAAGTAGGAACAAACCATTAAGACAAGACAAAAGGAAAAAATGTATGAAGATGTACCATAGTCCGGGCATGAACAAAGTATCCATTGATCTCCGTATCTGTGAGAGTGACGTGAGTCTCAGCAAAAGGCGCAAGGGTTCGAATCCTCATCGTCTCAAGAACCACTGCTTCCAGGTAGACCAGTTCGACTTTGTCGTCGATGGATGGTAGTCTCTCTCTCGGCACCACACCATCGATCTCATTTCGCAGTCGTTCCTGAACAGAGGGATTGTTCGCCAAGAGCACCAGAGACCATAGGATTGTGATTGAAGTAGTGTCTGACCCAGCGACGATGAGATCCCTGATTGTGTACATGAGCTGCTCGCGATCAAAATGAGGTCCTTCCTCAGCGACATACCTCTTGACCAAACAGTCGGACGTTCCCCCATCATCATTATTCAAACTCGTCTCCATCTCTCGCTCCAGAATACTCATCAGCTCCTCGTGTGCTCTAGCTCCATCCACCAGACGTTTTCCATAGAACGGAATGAACCTCGTGATTGGAGCAATGACCAAGGCCAATTCAAATGCGTCCTGATATTGATCAATGCATTCCCTGATCCGACGAAAGATTTTCTGTCTTTCGATCGAAGTCCTTTCAAAAGTCCGACCGAATATGAAACCGGAAATGACATTGGTGATGCTGATTTTGATGAGTTCATCCGGGTTGAATGGCTGACCTTTCATGCCCTCGATTGCCAAGACCAGGGCGTCCAACTCGGTTGTGATCCTTCGCTCCGTAAGGTTCTTTATCCCAAATCCAAACTCTTTCAGAATGGAAAGAGTCAGCTGACGGTAGCGCTTAAAATCAGCGTCGAAATGTCTCATCATCAGTCCTAAAGACAATCGTCACTGTCTTCATTCAAGACAATCGTCAGTAAATGCTTCATTTTCAATTCTAATTAAGACAGGAATTCTACGTTACTTTCTGAATTAGAGTTGAATAATGTGATGAGATGTTTGTTCTTTCAAAAGTCTAATTAACTTAATCTACTTTGGATTTCTGTGATATATTGCTTGCAATGCGTATGCCATTTTAAAATAAAATAAAGTATAAAATGCTATGCTGTGCAAAATTCTAATAATAATGAAATCCCTGAATGTTTGAACCAACACTGACAGTGGTTAAAACTTTATCGTATCATTTTAATTTGTCAAAAATTAAGCAGTGAACTAGTGACTAGTCTACCTTTGGCGTTCCTGTTAGTGTACGTTTTCTCAATGAACTGATCGAATCGATCTGCAAATGGTACGCCATGCTTCAGCAAAGCCTCTCGAATCGCATCTTTGCCGTTCAGTACCAAGCAGTACCTGATCAATTGAGTATACTATATGTAATTGATCATTTAATTGCAAAATTACATGGAGTAGTCCTATTGTATTCTTCTTCGTCAATCTATCATGTCATGTTCTCGAGCAGTCAAGTCTCGTAAGATCCATTAGAAATGTATTGGAATGACTACAAGCTAGCCAGAAGTAGTTATGACACAGAACACACGTCTCCTGAACCAACATAGACCCTTGTCATGCATTTTTAATCCCAGGCAATACATTGCCTTTGCTTAAACTTATCGATACTGAAAGAATTCAGATTTTAAAATGTCTATTTTCTGCCAGGTTCCATAATAATTTGGCTGAAGCCTGTGCTCTCTTACCTTCTGCCAATGTAGAATCCGAACACAGGTCCCAGTTGTTCGGCCTTTCTCATGAACTGCTCCGGAAGATTAGCGAAGTCTCTTATGAACGGAATTGAACCAATGAGAGGCAGCGACGGCAAACAGGGTGGAAGAGGTCGAGTACGACCTTTGGAATATCCACGCAGCTGACGGAGGAAGACGTAGAAGAGAATGAAACCCAAGAGAAATACGAACACCTCTGCCAGAGTCATATTTCAGACTATAAAACATCAATCTAGTTGATGTAGACTACTTCGATGCATGAGTAATGTTTAAAGAAAATTTATAGTCATGTAAGAAGAGTCTGAACCCAATAGATTTTAGAAGAATTTTTTAAAATCACTTCTTCACCAGGCACAGCACAGCTGCTGACTTAACCAGCCTATAGGCCTACACAACCATCCTATGCATAACCAGCCTATACACAACCAGACTAGAAGAACAAACAATATAAGGTCACTGAGGCACTGATTAGGGCTACTCAATTAACTCAAACAGAAGAAACTAGAAAAATTGCCGGTGTCACGAAATAGAGTATCCCCCTTATTAATTGTATCCCCCCAAATTAAAAAGTCAAAAAACCGCTTCCGCGTGTATTTTTTTTCCCAATTTGATTTTCATCTGCTTTGTTTTTAACAGGTATGTTTATTCCTACTGGATAATTTGTTTTGCCCTGTTTTTAGAGTACTTGAAACATTTAAAACACTTAAGAACACTCAGATTCACTAAATAAATTCTAGTTGCCTTTATCTGAGCATTGCTTAGGACACTTAAAACAATTAGAGTCACTTAAAATTTTGATTACAACATAATTTTTTTTATTATGCGCATTTTTCAAAAAAGGGATAGAATGGTTTATCCCCCCCCCCCCGGATAGTATAGACCGGTTAATTCCATCTGGGGGGATAGATTAACTCATCCCCCCGGATAGCTTTCAGGGGGTACTCCGTTTCGTGTCACCGGCTTCTACAACATTTAATCAAGTTTTTTTACTGTTTACCTAGACTTTTGACAGCATTCGGGTTGAAATGTAGTCCTGTGGAAACTTTTGGAAAGTGACTGTGTCCACAGGCTGAGATAATAATATTACTATGAGCAAGTGAAGGATACGTGGTCTACGCAAGACTGAAACGAAATTTATTGTAAAAGTATTTGTTCCATTGTATTAACCAGCGTGAAGTTCCCATCCTGTTAATCTAGATATGGAACCTGAAGGCTAACGAACTTAATCTCTCCATATTCACGGAGGGAAACTGAGTTTCATCATGAAGCATGCCCTCCTGTGGCGTTGCATGATGCAGCAACAAACTCACTCCAGAGAGCGGATGAATTGTTGCTCATCATTTTCGTAGGCTAAATGTTCCTCGGTTGAGTCGCCACTCCAACGTGAGTAGACCAGATCCAGGCAGGCTGATCATCCCGGCGTTGACTACATCAGTCATCCGTCTTCACTCCATGACCCTGTCTATTTAGGCTAGCCCAAAGCCGGATGCAGTTTAACGTCATACCCAGGACATAATCTTTAAACTGAGTTTGCTATCGAATAAATATGGCATCACATGCCAACAACCTCATGGACGTGTTTTATAAATAGACCCAAGCCTGCAAGCTCCTGTGGCCTGTGTTCACACGAAAGCAAAAACGAAAACTAAACCACACAAATGACACAATGTCTAAAATGGCCATTTTGGTTTTTTTCAAACATTCAATAGACTGAAGGGACGAAGAAAATGGAACGTCTCTTCAGAGAATGGAAGGATGACATCGCGGAATGGTGTGGAAACAGATCACTGCAGCGATTGACCCACATAGCAAGAGAAAGAGACAAATGGATGGATATGATCAAACGAGCATCAAGCACTTACGGGCGATGAACCCATGGACATTGATGATGATGATGATGATGATGATGATGATGATGATGATGATGATGATGATGATGATGATGATGATGATGATGATGATGATGATGACGATGACGATGACGATGATGAGATGATGATGATGATGATGATGATGATGATGATGATGATGATGATGATGATGATGACGATGACGATGATGAGATGATGATGATGATGATGATGATGATGATGATGATGATGATGATGATGATGATGATGATGATGATGATGATGAATAGACTGTGGAAAGCTTTTGCTCACCAGTTACTGTAGAATTTAACAGCTTGTCTCTTGCTCACTGTGTGCCTATAGGTTGTATAGGCTTGCATCTGATTGTGTAGTCCTAGCAATACTGCGAATGAATCTCGAGGCAAGCAACAACGAATATCTCTGTTGACAGTAACCTAAATAAATATATGGTTAAGTATAACCATGACCTAGTCGTCTTCAGACTAAAGTCCGTTTTTATGGCCTAGTTGTATTAAAAACAACTATATAGGCCAGCTCAACGTCAGCAGGTGCATTGACTGTCATATGCGGATGCATTGACTGTCGCTTGGCTCAGTGCTTTCTGCTGTGTTTCCAGCGACTAACAGCGGTTAGACCGCGGGCGTCCGCAGCGGGGGCGTCCGCAGCGGGGCGCAAGTGCGCCCCTGGATTTTTAGCATATTTGCAGATAACTTTAGTTTAGTCCCTATGGTACTTGTCGGTTAATTCACCTGCATACACCGAAACCCATTATACGCAATTTTACGTGCAGAAATTAATTCACCTGTCGGTTACATCGCAAATTTAATAGATTCGCTGTGCGCATTTAATATAGACATTGAAAGGAACTGCTCAAATTAGGAACATTGACCTTGATCCAGCTTCCACTTCACATATAAAAATAGCCTTAATCTAGCTTCCATTTCAGATATAGAAATATCTTCATCCAACTTCTATTTAAGGTATAAAAAATATTATCTTTATCCAGCTTTCATTTCTCAAGCGTTTTATCATTAATCCCGCTTCTTTTTAAGATATAAAAATACCTTAATCCAGCTTCCATTTATCAAGCAATATTTTCATAAATCCAGTCTCTGTTCAACCAACAGTTATTTTCATCAATCCAGCTCCATTATACGCAAAAACATTCTCATCAACCAGGCTCCAGTTTAAGCGAGGATGCTTTCATCAATCCAGCTCCAATTTAAGCAAGAAGATTTTCATCCATCTGGCTGTAGGTTAAGCAAAACGTTTTCATCCATCCGGCTCCAATTTAAGCAAGGACACTTTCATCAATCCAGTTCCAATTTAAGCAAGGACATTTTCACCATTCCAACTTCTATTGTATCTTAAATGGATGCCGGATAAATGATAAAACACTTGAGAAATGGAAGCTGAATTAAGGTATTTTTTTAAATTCATGGCGTTCATGGCGTCCGAAGTGATATAAACACGTGCTATAAGTCCATCGGATGTCACCATGCATTACATTACGTCAGTAAAAACATTGAGTAAAAGTACGGCAGATTCCGCAGGTGAACTAACCGACAAGGTACACAGACAAAAATTCTGCAGGTGAATTAACCGACAAGTACCGTCCCTATTTGTTTATGATTATTGCAACTCGATTTTCCACGTGATTATTGGTACGTTCTACAAGTTGGACATATTAGGCCTATAGGCTATCTTTCTTTGGACGCATAAACATATAGGTATACATGCAGAATTCTCTCGTGGTAATAAGGAAATTCATACTGTTAACCCGATACGACAAAATGCATTCAGTCATGTCGCCTAATTGCCAAGTAATTGGTATCGTGCATCCTCTAACAGCGGCTCTTGTGTTTCAGGCGATCACTGCGAGATAACAGGTCCAGCCGGTGAAACGCGAATAGTCAGTCACACATATAGCCTAGGCTATACACACAAGTAGACTATTTATAAACAAACCTATTTGGAAAAAAGCTCTTAAGTGCTGTAATATGCCGAGCAAATTTCTGTCCAGTGTAACGGCCTCTGTTTTCATAGACCCTGGTCAAATCGGATCCATTCAATGACTGGAGCGACAGTCTCTGACTAAGAAATCAGCTTCTTCCCTTAGATGTCATCCAACACGCGTTTTGACACACTTTAAATATCCGCTAGTTTCGGAACTGGTGCATTCCTATGTTACACATAGGTGCTATATACTGCTATATATATATATATAATATATATAGTATATACTATAGAAAGAGGTGCATTATTATTGTGCACGATGCGTTGACTCAGTCATGGTCAGGGCTGTACTGGCAAATTTTGAGGTGAGTACACGCTGATCTCGGGAAAATTTCGTCCTCTCGGGAAAATTTCGTCCATTTTGCCGTCTGAGAAATCTGACGACGTTTTTTTAGTCATCCGGCCAAAAAACCATCTTAAACAGCCGTGTGCGCCTGATTTACTAGCGTGTACGGCGTATACCCTGCTTTTTTTCCCCCGTTGAGATAGGGCCTACCTTTCGCATTCTTGTTAGTGTATGTTTTTTCAATGAAGGTCTCGAATCGATCTGCAAATGGTAAACCGCGCTTCAGAAAGGTTTCTCAGATCGCATCTCGGCCGTTTAATATCAAGCAGAACCAGCAAAGATAAATTATAGGCTATTAATTTTTATTGACACTAATTTATTATTTTTAAATTTGATTAATGCATAGAATCGATATTCAAAACTAGTTTATCATGCTCTGTAGAACTTTGTCATTTCTCGTTGGATGTCTGATACTAAAACTGATCGACCTTTTGAATTTTATTTTACTGCACTGTTCTCCAACATTTTGGAAAATATACCGACAGGCAGTTTATTTTAAAAACAAATGTGAAAGAAGGTGAGCCTCAAAAGGAACTGTATTGATCCAGCAATAAATAGTTTCCGAATAAGCTGATTGCTCAGCATGGCACGTTGAGTGACATGATGTTTGCAGGTTTCCATAGTGTGCATTGCACGAAGACATCAAATTTTATTGCAACCATAGAGGCAACGGCATGCAACAACAAGTTCCTGAAATGCAACTTGTGTAAATTCGGCGATCCACTTTGGTCATTTTGCACTGTTAAACTTTAACCATTACTCGTTTCGTGTTCAATAGGCCTATCTAAATGAATGCTTAATAAATGCCATCTTTGCAATCTCATCTCGATCCACATTGTCCCCCGCGTCATTGTTTTTTATATCTAGCATTCAACCAGAGCAACATATCAATCGCACTTCCTCTGTTTCTCAGTTATCTCTCCTAACTCTTCTTCCAGTCTCTGGTACAATAGACTCGCGGCTCAAAAAGAATCTATATCGAATCCCAATCTGTCTATCTACTCCACTTCTATAGACCTATTAAACATAATGGATTATTTGAGCAGAAAGTGCCCATACACAGGTGCTAGTTGCTACAGGTGATTCTGGGTTTAACAAACCATAACAGCTTGCATGTAGGCTACACCAGATATGGTGTTTGAGTCTATGTAGGCCTACTCACATGCAGTCATCTGAGGCAATGCCACCGTGCCTTGAGTTTAGAGAAGAGATCGGGATTAAAGATTGTCTACGGTATGTCTCCTTCCAGCTTGCATACTAATTTAGTGGTTCGAATGCTGAATTTGCAACCAAGCGATCGGCATCTCAAATACGTTTGCAATTAACTTAGGTTGTTGATGCTCTCTTACCTTCTGCCAATGTAGAATCCGAACACTGGTCCCAACTGTTCTGCCTTTCTCATGAACTGCTCCGGAAGATTAGCGAAGTCTCGTATGAACGGAATTGAACCAATGAGAGGCAGCGATGGCAAACAGGGTGGAAGAGGTCGAGTACGACCTTTGGAATATCCACGCAGCTGACGGAGGAAGACGTAGAAGAGAATGAAACCCAAGAGACATACGAACACCTCTGCCAAAGTCATCCTTCAGACTATAGAAAGAATACGTCAATTTTAATTACTATGGTAGGCCTAATAATAAAGATTATTGGCTCATAAAGTTCTGTTTCTCTAACTTTAGATATGGCAGTTTACAATAGTACTGGCCACAAACCTGTCCAGGCAGATTGACCATTATTCGATATCGAAGGTAGCCTAGCTGGCCAAATAACCTTTCGAACGTGGTTGCGACTTGGGTAAATCATATCAAGCCCAGCGAAACGCTGTCGGCCTAGGTCTATTGGTTGATCAATCCGTTTCGACACACGAGAACAAAGTTTAAAATTAAATTTTATTGTCATATAGGCAATGCACACTTGAACAAATCTCTTTACCAGTAGAAAGTTGTAGGCTATGTCTTTAGCTCGCTGCTTTTTAACAAAAATTATAATCCTACCAATGCTACTAGTGTGTTTTCATGCAGTTCACTATTACTGTGTACAGTACCCCAAATAAATCCCTAGTTAGCCGTAGACCCTATGCAAGCTAAGGTCTGTTTTGATGGCCTAGTTGCTTTAGATTCAACGCGACCAGCTTGGCGACCGGCGACGACCATTTCGCACAGAGTCCAATTGTGCGTTGACCTGTGTTGAACTGGGCTCAACTCTCTCCGTCAATGGTCTCATGGCGCATTGCTATTTTAACGAGACCTTCGTCCAGCTGTTGAATTGAGTTTCCCCCGTAATATTCGTATCCCCCAGATGAATGGAAGTTGAAAAAGACACTTTCGTGTGTATTTATTTTTACAAATTAACTTCCATCTGCTTTGTTTTGAACAATGACACTAACAGGCATGTTTAATCCCACTATATAAATTTTGCTTGCCTTGGTTTTAGAACACTTGAACATTTAAAGCAATTAAGAACACTTAAGAGTCACTAAATAAATTCTAGTTGCCTTGCTCTGAACATTGCGTAGGACACTTAAAACAATTAGAGTCACTTTAAATTTTGATTAGCCTGGTTTATGCCACCGGATAATCTATACTGGTATATTCCATCGGATTGGGGGAAATATATTAATTCATCCCCAGATAGCTTTAAGAGGGGACTGAATATTCCATGACACCGGCAGACTTGGTAACAGTTACTTCAAAATAATCGGATACCGCGATTCCATGACCTAGTTCTCTATGTAACCTGGCGAAGTTTTCTCACTGTTCTAAAATTAATTATTAGCATACGAACTAGATCTGCAGGCGACCGAGAAAACACCTTGCGAAGTTTGCTTCAACATAGAAGGCCGTACATGTGCACTCTATGAGCCACCGGTTAAAACACCTTCTGGAGTCATTTCCTATGGCCTAGCTAGTTGTAGCCATTGTAATAGATCCAGTTGTTGTTTGCAGTAGTAGTTATGCTAGTTGTTGTCTTGGAAGGAGACGCATCTGAATCGTGGTTGGTGGTCTGACGAATGCTCGCGAAGCATCTACCGTGTCGTCCACCTTCTGAACTCCTGTCGGGGGTTCAATGATGAAGCGTTGAACAAGAGCGCCCAGGAAGACGAAGAGCTCATGACGAGCCAAGACCTCTCCAAGACACGAACGCTTTCCTGTGTAAAGAAACACATATTAAGCTTATGTGTCTTTAGTAAAACAGGAAGCGTAAATCTTTATTTGAAGAAATGAACTGTCATGCAGTCATTTGATACAATACAAAAGGTGATATTTTATTTAGTCAGGTAGGCTACCGTACATAAATATTGGGTTCGAAACATTCATTTGAATTTTGAGTCGGACAGCTCACAATCGTTGCTTCTTACAGGCTCTAAATTATTGTCAATACTTGACCAAGATATAATTAACTTATGATCTGATTTCCTTACACTCACTCTACACCGGTAGCGTCTATATATGGGCAACTTTCGGTAAGTGCATCTATTCCGTCACCCGATATGGGATTCGGCATCTTTCTCTGGGCAAAGGGTTTGCTCTGCGCAGTCTGTCTTGGTTGTCAGACTTCGATTTAAAGCGCAACTTTTCCAGACATATTTCCTCCGTTGATTCTTTCTAGTCTCATCGAATGACAATCTGGCTTTTTGACCAGGACCACTGGTTTGATATGCACACTGGTTCTGTCTAGGGTCCACTGCATGGTGCTTTGAGCCTACTGATTTCAACCTTTACTGTATATGCTCAATAGCAATGTCCTTTTGAAACAGAACACAATCATTATAAATCAAACGCTGGAAGTTTTAGAACAATATTATAGTCTGCCTCTCTAAATTGGGAAACAATAAACTGAACTCCAGAGCTATTTCTCAAAAGGCTATTGGACATAAATAGAAGAATGTGAATGCAGCATCATAGATACCCCATCCAAGCTGCTCTTCGTTTTCTTTAGTGTTCTGACCTTAGGCAGATCAAAGATTCCACGACACCTTTCTTGTCTATTCTGTGCTTTTTTCTTGATTTCTTTATATCATCGTCCCTTTTCTCTGTCCATCAACCAATCCATCATCATCTTTCCAAACTACTATTGGGCTTATGCATCCTCTTTTGTTCCGAGAGAACAATGAATGACTAAGTTAGTGCGTAATTGATAAATTCACAGCACAAGAAAACGACAAACAGTTGACGAGTTGGGAGCACAACTGAACGGACTCTTACCAATTGAGAAAGGCATGATCTGATCTCTCAGGATTAAACAGTTGTTGGCATCTAGAAATCGCTCTGGTCTGAATTCATTTGGATCAGACCAGACCTTAGGATCCATGTGAACACTGTACAGGTTAGCAAGGACCTACAAATGAAACGCATACCGGCACTGACGATGACACTAAGAGGCATAAAAAGGAGATCTAAAAAATTATAGGTAGGCCTATATGCATGTATTGTTGGCCTAAAACTGTGAAACATACGCAATACACACACATTATTTTACTTAATAATTACGCACATGTATTCAACTTACTTCGTTGTGAACCCTAAAAGTGAAGGGAGAGGCAAAGAAGAAAGAAAATTAACTAAATAAAGAAGGAAGGTAGATGATTATACCAATTATTTTATTATTGAAAATTATAAAGACTTTATGGATTAACGAACGAACAAGAAAACAATAGAGGGTGAAATCAAAAGAGTAAGGGAGAGTAAGAGAGAAACAAATGAGTAGAATGAGTGAATATGTACCACTGTTCCGGCTGGTATAAAATATCCGTTCAACTCCGTATCTGTCAGAGTAGCGTGCATTTCAGAAAGAGGTTCCAGGGTTCGAATTCTCAGCGTCTCAAGAACCACTGCTTCCAAGTAGACCAGTTCGGCTTTGTCGTCGATAGTTGGTAGTCTCTCTTTAGGAACCACACCGTCGATCTCATTGCGCAGACGTTCCTGAACAGAGGGATTGTTGGCCAAAAAAACAAGTCCCCACAGGATGGTAATAGAAACAGTGTCTGTACCTGCAACGAAGATATCTCTGATTGTGTACATTAGCTGCTCGCGATCATAATTAGGTCCTTCCTCAGAGATGTACCTCTTTACAAGACAGTCGGCTGTTTCCCCATCATTGCCATTCAGGCTCTTCTCCAACTCTCGCTCCAGAATACTCATCAGTTCCTGGTGTGCCGTGACTCCAACCTTCAGGCTTTTTCCATAGGACGGAATGAATCTCGTGACTGGAGCAAAGGTCAGGGCCAATTCGAAAGTTTCAAAGAAATGGTCGATACACTCCCTGATCCGCCGAAAGATTGTTTGTCTTTCGATCGAAGTCCTTTCAAAAGCCCGACCGAATATGAAACCGGAAATGACGTTGGCGACGCTGGTTTTGATGAGTTGTTCTGGGTTGAATGGCTGACCTTGCATGTCCTCTATTCCAGACACCAGAGCTTCCACCTCGACTGCGATCCTCCGATCCGTGACGTTCTTTACCCCAAATCCAAACTCCTTCAGGATAGAAAGAGTCAGTTGACGGTTGTGTTTATAGTCGGCGTCGAAGTGCTTCGATAAAAACCCTAATCACAATTTGCATCATTATCGTTGACGACATACAGAAATACTTCGTTTAAATACATCAAGAAATACATCATTTTCACCACCGCGCCGTGACGGCGCGGAAGTGTAGGAGTAGGCCTATATTCTATAACTTGGAGCGGAATGTTGCGGGTTCGAATCCCGTCACACCGCCCCGTAGGGCCATGGAGCAGTAAGCAAGTCCTTCACTCGCATTATTCATGCATCCGGCGTGAAACTCCGATTCAGTGTCCGCGCTGTAGTCGTGAGCGCCTCTAAGTAGGATTAGTCATCTGTAAGGGGCGCTATTACTAGTACTCGTATACATACAAGAAATGCTTCATTTCCATCTACAATAACGTCTCAGTATTCTTCAGTATTTTCCAGATTAATATCGAATGTGATCAGATATTTATACGTTCATGTTATATACATGTAGCATGTAGGCTAGTCATGCGTGCGCTTGATTGCTTAGCCTGTTTACTTCGAAACTATTTCTTCCATGATGCATAAGCTTATAGGCCTAGTTTAATGTCGTTTTGAAAATAAATACCGTGCAGCGCAAAAAGTAGCCTAGGTCTATATCCTGCGCAATGTTAAAATGCATTATGATAACCCTGAATGATTAAAGTTGTTGCTTCAATAATATGAATTCCTTTATTGTGTTATCAAAGCAGTGAATTACCTTTGGCGTTCTTGTTAGTATGATGTTTTTCTACAAAGACTTCGAATCGATCTGCGAATGGAACGCCATGCCTTAGAAAAGCCTCTCGCATCGCTTCTCTGCCATTCACCACCAAACACAGCCTGTAATTAAAATTGTTATTATTTTCTCAAAATTGCAATATTCGTAATCGTAATCGTAAACTCGAAATTTCTAAAGCGCTACTCGAAAGCCAAGCTCGGGGCACCAGCCTATTCACGAGCGCTGCGTTGAGTTAGAAGGGATGTCCGTTAGACGGTAAGAGTGGTTGTCCGGGTCGAGTTACCATAGGATCATAGGGGCGGAATATTGGGTTTCAGCATCGTTTAAAATTCCTTTCACCAAAAATTTCTTATGTGCTGTTCAAGATCTGTCATTGCTCGTTAGAACCGGTAGGCTATAAATATCTTAGTTCTTATACCGAAAAACAGTGGTACCGTAGTAGCCTATAGTATAGAGCCCAGGTTTTTGTGAATGGCCCTTAGAATTTGATGTTTCTGGGTACTATAAATTGCAAACATTTTGACAAACTCACCGACAATCGGGTTTTATTAATTAGATGTCAAAGAAGATGCAGGTACTTAGAATTATAGATATTTTATGTCATGGCAGGCAATGGCCGCGTGCACAATGATAATGACCTTTCATAATATAAGCTTAACTCATATAAAGAACCCTTCACAATTCATCGCAACATCAGCGCTAACATCAGTTATAATTATGTTCTTAAAATGCAAGTCATACAAATCAATGGCTATTATCATTGCAGTCCAGATACGGCAAAACTCATTATTTCAGTCTAATTGCTCTCTCGATTCCATAATTATGAAGTAGTCCTACGTGGATAGCTATGTCTGTCGGATATGTAGGGCTATACTTTTTCGAGTTTTTTCACTAATAAAATTTCCCGAAATTTCATCTCTTTGCTTCTCCTTGACTCATTGTAGTCGTTATTCTTTTCTCATCTCCGTTTGAGTCTTTATCTGGTACCTGACCATAATTGTCACACTTCATTTCAACACTATCAGTTTTTCTCTTAGCTATTCTTCCGACTCTGGATCAGAATAGTCATTTCTACTAACGCTCACCCCTACTAACAGTGCTAAATAGATCCCATTCCCAATTCTCTCCTCAAAAGTGTACCGTTGCCTTTGTTGACACATCTCTTTTTTCTTTGCACTCCTGATCCATCTAATAAATTTTCATCTTCAGACAGATTAAGAGGTTTCCGCAGGGTTGTGCCATAATTTAGGCATCGTACATTCTGGTCAGAGGTCGGCATTTAAAATACGGTATATCTATATAATAATAGAATTAGCTTAGGCTACATAATCTTATGCTCTCTTACCTTCTGCCAATGTAGAATCCGAACACAGGTCCCAGCTGTTCTGCCTTTCTCATGAACTGCTCCGGAAGATTAGCGAAGTCTCTTATGAACGGAATTGAACCAATGAGAGGCAGCGACGGCAAACAGGGTGGAAGAGGTCGAGTACGACCTTGGGAATATCCACGCAGCTGACGAACAAAGACGTAGAAGAGAACGAACCCCAAGAGACATACGAACACCTCTGTCAGAGTCATCTTGCAACCTAAACAGAAAACATCAATCTTAATTGCTATAGTAATAAGACCAATTGGACTCTACCGAGACTCTACCATATACTGGTCCGCCTCCTATCCGACTATGACGCCATGGACTGTGGTCAGCATAGTTGTAAAAATCATTTCTTCAGTTTTGTATTTTTGTGCATCTTTTTTTCCGTTTGTTATTTTTTGTGTAACTTTATTTATTTATTTACTGTTTGATATTGTTTTCCTTATTTTCATTTTTTCTGGTATTCCTTACGTTTTACGCCAACTCTCAAGGATTCATCTACATGTAACTTATGTCATTATATAATTGTTTACCTTAATCATTTAAAAGATCGCCCACATGTAGTAGGTCTCTACAAGAAATGAAATTTATAAGAGTTGTTTTGATATAAACTTCTTAGGCCCATTTAAGTAGCAATTTTAAGTAATCTGCAATGTGTGATTTAATTAGTAGCCTACACATCCACAGCCTTTAGGCCTACTTCTTATTAGATTTTAATTGGGTTATGTCGATAAGCATGAATTTATGCAGATTTATGTTCACAATTTAAATTTGAAAAGAGTTCAATACCTTTACCTTATCTCAATATTACTTATAAAACAATTTATAAAAATATCTGTTTTAGATTAATGTCACTTATAATAATGAAATTTGATCTACTAATAAAATTGTGTAATTTGCGATAAAGATTTTTAAAAATTGCATAAGCAAGGTTTTAAAGTTAAAAATGCAGTTTAAGATTATTTCCATTTCCGTTTTTTGTCGTTTAATTCGGTTTTTAATTTTTTTCGAAAAACGACGTATTTTTTAATCTAGTTTCCATCGTTTTTTAATCTATGGTAGTCAGATAACTCTTGGCTCTTTTCAAGCAAGTTCTGCTTTGACTCTGTCGACCATTCGATCCTTCTTCAGCGCCTCACTGTCTCTTTTGGCTGACTGATAAACCCCTAGAATGGCTTCACCCTTTTTTATTGATCGCACAAACTGTGTCATATCTGGCTCCACTAGGTCTCGCTGGGTCCCTGTTCTTTTTGGTGTACCCCAGGGATCGGTTTTCGGCCCTTTGCTCTACATTCTGTACACGTCAGATGTTAGCTCCCTGCTGCGGTTATGTGGTCTCTTGCATCAGCTATATATGCTGGTGACATTCAGGGATACGTTCACTGCCGTACAGTAGATGCAGTGGACTCTGCTGGGCTGATATGCTCTGCCATTGATGCTCTTTCTGGCGACCTTTGAGTGACACTGTCTTGACCAACGACTCAGTCTTTCACAGCATGTCAACTTGGTAACACGAAGTTGCTACTACCAGCTCCCTCAATTGCGTGTTGCCCCGCGGTCCCTGTTCCATGATGACGCTGTGGCCTTGTCCACGACTTCGTTACCAGCAGAACTGATCATTGCTGCTCAGTTCTTGCTGGTCACCCATCTAGCTTAAAAAGGCGTCTTGTTCGGGTCCTTCGCTCTAGCACTCGGCTTATTGGCCATATTCCAAAACATGTGCCCCCCATTTCGGCTTACATTCGTGATTCATTCATTCATTCATTCATTCATTTCAGACATTTATATAGCGCTTCTTCAAGAGTATCTACTCAGAAGCGCTCCCGACCCAACCACGGCTAAAGAGAACAGTCTTAAGAGCAGAGTAGAACGCGGTCTCAAAGGCTCGAGGCATTAGACGTAGCTCCACAGGAAGCCCATTCCAGATTGTAGGGCCAACGACAGAAAAGGCACGGCGCTGCATAATAGAAGTGCGTGATCGAGGGACAAGAAGCTCACCTTGTTTAGAAGAGCGTAGAGAGCCACGGCGCTGGACGTTTAGGGTGGAGCAGCAGAGCTCCTGCAAATAGACAGGGGCCACATCCGCGAGACAGCGCCAAACCAAGGAAGATATCCGGTAAGTGACCCTTTGTGAGAGAGGGAGCCAATGCAAGACATCCCGCATATAGTCAGTGACATGGCCGAATCTTGGGATGCGACCAATAAGGCGTGCCGCAGAGCGCAAGACCCGATCCAAACACCCAACCCGAGTCACCGGAAGACCCACAAAGAGGGCGCTGCAGTAGTCCAGACGAGAGATGACAAAAGCGTGGATTAGCGTTAAGGCAGCATTGAAGGTTAAGGAGCGGAGCACCACTCTAAGCTGACGCAATGATGTGTTACACTGGCTTCCAGTCTCGCAACGCATCTCTTATGGAATAGCAGCACTTGTCTGGCGGCGTCACATTAGTAGTGCTCCGTCCTATTTGTCTGATCTTTGTCCGACAGCCTCCAGTCGAGCTTTACGCTCTGCGGGCAAAGGGGAGCTGCTGGTCCCTCGAACCCGCTCTGCTACCAGACAGCGTCGAGCCTTCTCGGTTGTTGACCCGTCCATATGGAATGATCTCCCGCTTGCACTACGCTTACTACCTCGGAATAATTTGCCTGCTTTCTAACAGTTGCTCAATACCTATTTTTTGACCGTGGCCGGACAGGGAGTGCCTCTGAGTAGTCTTCTTGAAGAGGCGTAATACAAATTTTTGAAATGAACGAATGGATTATGACTCTTGTTATGAGACGATGTTGTTAGTGTTTTTAGTGTACCCAACTCCCCACATTAGCCTAATTACGATGCACGTAGACCTATAGGCCCTAATTACCGGTATTGGCTTTTAGCCACCTATAACATAGGCCTAATCGCCCCTATCTTCAGCTGGAGATAGTAGGTCATACCTGCTACAGTTTAAAAGTTTGTTTAAGTACTTCACTGCTAACACACCAGACAGGAGATTCTATCCATAGTGGGCAGACGATCCTTAGGTGGCGTTACGATGCATGATAAATGAATGTATACATAGTCAAGCAAGGAGAGTTTGAACACAGAACCAAACCTACAATCAACAGTAGCCTACTGTGTTTACACAAAAACGAAAAACAACGAATGTCTAAAAATGGCCATCATAGATTTCGTTTTGAAATAGGTAATAATTAATAAACGTGTGGAAAGATTTTGCTCACCAGTAGAATGTAGCCTAATAGGTCTTTACTCTTTAGTTCGCTGTCTGATCCCGTAGGCCTGTTAATCCTACCAATAGGCTACAACGAATGAATCTCGACACGAGAAACTACGGTATGAATATCTCTGCATACAGTAACCTAGATCAAATTGATGTCTAGTTGGACCTAGCCGTCTACTGGTTAAAGTCTGTTTTGCTGGCCTAGTTATTTCCGTAGCGACTCAATGTCAGAGCGTGCATTGACTGGCAGTGGACCCAGCGTTATCTGTTGTGTTGCCAGCGACCTACATGTAGGCCTAGAGTGGTTGCAACATTTTCTATACCGTTAAAATATGCATCGATGCAGTTACATAACTTCACCCTTGCCACATCTGATTTTCTGGTTTTGACATCGGTTGCGCCTTCGGCGGTTGATGCCCTATGCATTAATATGCAATGTCGTCTGAAATTTAAATAAATGGAGGGGTAGGGTGTGGGGAGTGGGGACGCCGACGTGCTGATGTGATGTAGCTACAATAGCGGTTTCAAACAATATCTTTTATTGTATTAATTTCCTCCCTCCCCCCCAAAAAAGACACGAAAAATATCCCGTGGAAACAACTCTGCAATCTTAATGCAGCTGTTAAGACTCCAGTAGGCCTATACCCTATTTGTAAGGTTATTTACTAATCAGGTTAATATCATATATGTAGGCATAGCCTACATTAAACAATTTCTATTGTTGCAACTTGACCTTAATTCTCGAAAAATGTGAATAATTTATAAGATTCTAAACGGACATTTTGAAGATAGCACGAACTGATAAAAATGGTGGCTGGTCTAAATTGTCCGTATATGCTAATTAGAGGAATCGTTAGAGAGGCCCAAACCAGAGATATGTGTAATTAAGCCCACCCTGGAAATGAAACCAGCACTAATACTGAGTCCTTCTATATTAAGCTTACGCATTATCGGGTAACCACAGAGCAACCTCAAAGGACACACCGACCTCAAAAGGAGGCGCACCCACACGTGGTGTACAATGTAAATAATGTATCCCAATTCAGTCCATAGCTGTCGTGGACGCAAATCTAGCTATAACATACTGGCGACCGTTTGTAGAGAAATAATTTATTCATATATATTTTTTATTCCTTTGTTTTGAAACTAAAGTTATGTGAAGCAATGAGTTGCACTATGTTTTTTAGTGTATGTAGGTAGGCTATTCGCCTTCTCTCTCACTAAAAGCACGCACGCACGCATAAGCGAGTGCGCGCGCACAACCACATTATCCGTCGCATGTGCGTACACATTAGAGGTATCAGCTGCGTATGTATTCTCCAGCTGTAGCTCACATGCCCTGTCAATTCAATACTTCAATACTAATATCCCATACCCATGGGCGGAGTTTGGTTTCCGTTCTTGGAGGGGATAAAGTCTTCTTGGGGGGCACTAACCAGGGAAAATTGGGTCTTCTTGGGGGGCTTAGCCCCCCCTAGCCCCTGATAAACTCCGCCCATGCCCATACCTAGCCCCGGACGCATATTAGCATTCTCTAGGCGATTTCGTAAGCCGGTTAGAGGAATAGAATGATTACATTGTGGAAGAAGCGAAGACCATAGGGGGGAGAAGGTAGTTGACGTTAGCAGTTATTGGTGAAGCTGTAGGCTATTAGCTTCACCAACAACTGCTAAAGAACCAACGGAAAAATCTTAAGAATCTAATGACGACACTAACCCTAATACTAAGCCTAACCGACCCTGACGACGCAAAAATCTGAAGAATCTAATGACGACACTAACCCTAGCACTAACCCTAACCGACCCTCACGACGCGAAACCTTACCCTATACGCGAACGACACCATGCTTAAATTTACCTATAAAGAGCCGTAAAGTGACACATAATTACCTGTCGAAATGTTCCTCCATACGTAGGGTAATTATTTGTAAGAAATTTGAAACGTTTTACATTGCAATTCGTGTAAAATCGTGAGAGCCTGCCGACGCGCACGTGTTGTTGACAGTTTAGAAAGGGATGGTCAGAAATTGTACTCCACAACCTTCTCCCCCCTATATGGTCTTCGCGTCTTCCACAATGTAATCATTGTATTCCTCTATAGCCGGCTTACGAAATCGCCTAGAGAATGCCGGACACCAATCATTGCATACAATATGGACCAAGATTCCTCCACTAGTGAGTAGTGAGTGGAAAGATCTTGATATTGTACAAGCAGGGAACCCCACATCCCAATGAAACTTACACCACAGATTATTTTAATGTAAAGTAGTTAGTAGGCTCCAATGTATCGGTGTAGGCCTAATGCAGAATGCAAAACAGGTGGCGTAGGGAGTTGCATGGACTCAGACCTTTACCATGCGTTTTTGTCTGACTGCGATTGTCTCCCTGCGACTAGAAGAGAAGAGCATTACCATAGAATCTTCTACATTAATATCTGTTAAGTGTAAACTTAGTGTAAGTCACAAATTCTTGTCAGCTGCTGTTGATTATGATGTCTCAGTAGGCTATAGAAAGCGAACATTGGAAGAGGAGAAAAGAATCTTCAATGCAAAATGAGAAACCGATTTTTTTATACGTGGAGATAGCAAATAGGCAATCAATGAAATACCTCTTCTGCAGTGAAGTAATGAAACCCTAAAGTGACAACGCATAAGCATCATTTTCACCGTCACGAATCTCATCCCCATGCCAAATTAGAGGGCGACTCGTTTGTGTGGAGAAGTTGAAGAGAAACTGTCGACAACAGACATCTTTCGTGGCCACCGCAGACTCCAGTATACCACTTCCATCAGTACCCTATCAAAAGTTTCCTCCAGGTCCACAAAGTAACCCCTGTTACCGCAGAGGGGTTGGGTCAGGGTGGGCCGGGTCTGGGTACGGGGTGAGCGTGGCGTTGGGAAGACGAAAACCGCAACTTACCGAGCAACACCCGGAACCTCTTAGGGGTGAGTCTGGGTGAGTTATGAGTTGGACGGGTTACGGGTGAAATGTGTATTATGTCCGGCAGAGACAGGGGTGGATGTGGTAGGAAGCGAGTAGGGTGGACCCGTGGTGGGCCGGGATGATGCAGAGGAGATGTGAAGGCTTGGCGGAGGCGGGTGGGTTTGGGGTAGGAACGTAGAGGTGTGGTGTGTGTGGGGGCTGGGTAGGGCGAGGGGTTGGGCGGAGTCCATGGGCAGGGTGGTAAAGGGTAAGGGCAGAAACAAAACTTTTCCGGGCAACGCCGGGTATCAACAAAGCTAGTATTGAACAAAACTGAAACACGAAATATTTTAAACACTGCATAACATAATTTTATTCAAAACGAGCCAATAATATTATGTCTACATCAATAAATTTTGCTTAGCGACGTTAGGTTTGCATATGCGTAGTCCTATGCACACTAAGAGATGAACGTGATTTACAAAGAAGTTTTAAATTTTCAGATTATAAGCGTAAGTGGTTTATACATAATTAGTTGAACTGCTCTAATCTGCATATATAAGGCTAACGCAATATTTAGAAAAACTGTGCGAGACTACTCAAACATTAAGTGCTGAACTCTGCATCGACGGCTGAAACAACTTCTGGAGTCGTTTCCGATGGCATAGTTGTAACCATTGTAATAGATTCAGTTGTTGTTTGCTGGGGTAGTTAACCTATCCTTGTCGTTGTCTTGGAAGAAGACATATCCGAATCGTGGTTGGTGGTATGACGAACGCACGCGAAGCATCTGCCGTGTCGTCCACCTTTTGAACTCCTTTTGGGGGTTCAATGATGAAGCGTTGAACAAGAGCGCCCAGGAAGGCGAAGAGCTCATGACGAGCCAAGACCTCCCCAAGACAGGAACGCTTTCCTGTGCAAAGAAACACGCATCAAGTGACCCCGGTTACACTTGTATTGCAAATCATTGTATTGAAAGTAACGAACTGACATGCGAGCATTTGATACACTAGAACTGGCCATAGGCGTATGAGGCGGGTGTCCAGGGACAGATTTCGAGCGAGTCTGCTTTTCGGGCAAGAAGGCCCGGGAAAATATTAAACAAACTATACTTGAAGTTCAGCGCTCATTGTCGCACCACCTTATCTGCCAGTTCCAATTTGCCCAAATCGAGCCAGATAGGCTATTGGTTCACAACCACTACGCATAGGGGTGGCAGAAATTTGCGGTTAAAGTTCTGAATTCACGGTAACATTTGTAAGAAATGGCGAAAATCGAAGAAAATTTACGAGCCGAAAATTTGCCCGAAAATCGCTGCAATTCGTGGCATTTGGGAAAATTCACAGCATTCAAGTCAAGTGTAACAGATCACGGAATTCACGGTTTGAATGACATCAAAAAGGTCTGCTATCCTAGCCATGGAGCAAGGTAGACGCGATAAGCTTGCGACCATCAAAATCGAACGTGCAGCTATAGGCCAGCATGTTCTGCAACTGCAGACATACACCGGTTCGGTTCTTGAGACTTTCAGCAAGTTTAAGCAGGACCGATGAGATAAATTCCTGTCATGACCCTAGGCAGAGGATTCACGGCGGAGTTTATTAGGGGCTAGAGGTTAAGCTTCCCAAGAATGCCCAGATTCAGCTTTTTTACCGTTAAATGGTTTTTTCGGAAGAAATAGCTCTTTTACTTCAATCGAATGACTAAAAAGTCATCAACTTTTTTGTCCGGGAAAAAAGAGAATTTTTCATGGGATTTCAACCCAAAGACTAAAAAAGTCGTCAAACTTTTTGCCGAGAAAATGTTGCCGGCGCCGCTCGTTCTGAACCAATTTTCCGCCCCAAGAAAACCCAAGTTCTTTTTAAGCTCCCCCAAGAACGGAAACCAAACTCCACCCATGTTTCACGGGTCCCCAAACTAACTGGAGGTCAGGCGTAAATGAGGAAAAAATTAGAAGCAAAAATTCAAATAAAGGTTCTGGGCACGGTTTACGATTTTAATGGCGGCAAATGGCCTACCTATATTATTATATAGTTTGTATTTAGTTGGGTGTATTGAATCTATTAATAATCGTCTTCACTTCTGGATGACCTCTAATCGCCTCTTCCTTAATACCTTCAAGACTCAGCTTGAAATCGTTCTGCTCTCTGTAAGATTTCTAGATCGCTTTATAGATGGTTAAATACGATAGCCTATATACCATGGAAACAATATAGGCCTACAATGGTGAATTTTGAAGCTTAAACTGATTGTAATTAGTGTAAGAACTATTATACTTTAAAAATTACACTTGATAGACTCTGCATATGAGCTAGGTCTAAAATGACCCGGTCTGGATCCTAAAAGTTGCAGAGCCCAAGGTATGTGTCCCCTCCGCCCTTCATTCTTCCCGGGTGTGGGCGCAAGAACAGAAACTCTGCTTTTGTACAGAGACATAGGCTTACAAGGGCACGACGTCAATTATTCCGGATTTATTTTTGGGGGCAGTAGCAAAATCTTAGCCCCCCCCCCACTGCTGAAATGTCCCCATCGACTGTGAACATGAATATTTACTAAGGTACATAGGTCAAAGCGTAATTTTTCTCGACCCATTTCATTCGTTGATTCTTCCTTGTCTAATCGAATAACATTCTTGCATCCGACTGCAGCCACTGATTTGGTATGCACGCTGCCTCTGTCCAGGGCCACCCTTGACTGGTTGTTTGAGTCTTTGTAATTAGGTCCATTGCTGTACATACTCAAATTACAATGTCCTTTTGAAACACGAGACGCTGATTAGAAGTCCATCCCTGAATGTTTTAGAACAACATTCTACCTCTCTTGTTTGGCAGAATAAAATTGAACCGCAGAGCTTTTTTCAAAAGGCATTTGGACATAACAGAAGAATGTAAAGATATAGATATCCAAACCAGGCTACTGTGGGACAAAATTCTCCTTTGTTCATAAAGAACAATGAGTGAATAGTGCGGAAGTGGTAAATGAACAAGACAAAGAAACGTTAGGTATATGCCAACTGGATAAGAGTTGGGAATACAATGAGGAAAAAACTCCTGTAGAATGGACGGACTCTTACCAATTGAGAAAGACATGACCTGATCTCTCAGGATTAAACAGTTGTTGGCATCTAGAAATCGCTCTGGTCTGAATTCAGTTGGATCAGACCAGGTCTTTGGATCCATGTTAACACTGTACAGGTTAGGAACGACCTACAAACGAAACACATACTGGCGATGACACCTTTAGAGGCATAAAAGATTACTGTAGGCTCAAATGCCTGTATAATGCCAACCTGCGAAACATACGCCATAGGCCTACACAGTATAACACATAGTCTAATTTCACTTAATTACGAACATACGCGCAATCCTCATGAGACTGTCATTATGAACCTAAAAAGTGAACTAAGGGATTTCGAATGAAAAAAATCTAGGCCTATTAAGTACGTAACCTAAGGAAGGAAGTTAGATGAACTTGCTAATTAATGAAAATCGTAAAGACTGAATGAATGAGTGAACAAACCAGGAAATAGTAGAGGACGAAATCAAGAGAGCTTAGTGATGGCATTAACTAGGACAAGGGACATACAGATAGACAGAGTCTGACAGAGTCTGATAGAGTGTGACAGAGTGTGACAGATATGCAATACATGAGTGAATATGTACCACTGTTCCGGCAGGTATAAAATAGCCGTTCAACTCCGTATCTGTCAGAGTAGAGTGCATTTCAGAAAGAGGTTCCAGGGTTCGAATTCTCAGCGTCTCAAGAACCACTGCTTCCAAGTAGACCAGTTCGGCTTTGTCGTCGATAGTTGGTAGTCTCTCTTTAGGAACCACACCGTCGATCTCATTGCGCAGACGTTTCTGAACAGAGGGATTGTTGGCCAAAAAAACAAGTCCCCACAGGATGGTAATAGAAACAGTGTCTGTACCTGCAACGAAGATATCTCTGATTGTGTACATCAGCTGTTCGCGATCATAATTAGGTCCTTCCTCAGAGATGTACCTTTTCACAAGACAGTCGGCTGTTTCCCCATCATCGCCATTCAGGCTCTTCTCCAACTCTCGCTCCAGAATACTCATCAGTTTCTCATGTGCCCTGGCTCCAACCTCCACGATTTTTCCATAGTACGGAATGAATCTCGTGACTGGAGCAAAGGTCAGGGCCAATTCGAAGGTTGCGAACCAATGGTCGATACACTCCCTGATCCGCCGAAAGGTTTCCTGTCTTTCGGGTGAAGTCCTTTCAAAAGCCCGACCGAATACGAAACCGGAAATGACGTTGATGGTGCTGATTTTGATGAGTTGTTCTGGGTTGAATGGCTGACCTTGCATGTCCTCTATTCCAGATACCAGAGCTTCCACCTCGACTGCGATCCTCCGATCTGTGACGTTCTTTACCCCAAATCCAAGGTGCTTCAGAATGGAGAGAGTCAGCTGACGGTAACGCTTATAGTCGGCGTCGAAGTGTTTCGTTAAGAACCCTATATAACAATTTTCATCATTTTCATTAAAGACGTCAAGAAATACTTCGTTTTCAAACCCTTACACCTCTAGGGCTGCCAACCGTCCCGGATTCGCCGGGACAGTCCCGGAATCGGCCCTTTGCGTCCCGTGTCCCGGATTGATCTCAAATTGTCCCGGAATTTGAAGAGCATTCATTTCAACAAATTATGTTCTTATTTTCGCATATTAAACTCAACAGGTGGCTTGGTGAATTTTACTTTCTTCGCACTATCAGACCTGACGCTGCTGACTCGACATTGGATCGGATGTTGGGCAGCGATGGTCTACTTTATGCCTAAAACCCACTGTCGTACGTGGCATAATGATTGTGTCTAACGAACTGTCATTTCTCGCTTCCAACGCTTTTGTGAGAGAACGCAGCATTAGGCAACGAACAACCCGTGATCTGACATTGCCCAGCACCGACCTCGGAACTCGTGACGAAAATAAAGTTTGACATGACATGTGCTAAGTTCTACGATATCGCTCCCACGAGGTGATCCGGAATTGCTTTAAATGGCATCAGCTCAGCAGCGTTACAAGTTTAAGGGAAGTTCTGCCCTGACGTAGCACACCCAATAACTGGCATCTGCAATCTGCATGCACTAAGGTTAATAGGTCTATTTGTATACTATGAATATCGCTCGTGCTGGGCCATAGGCCTAAGTCTCGATCGTTACCCTGCACGCAGCTCAATGGAAACTGAGCAAAATTTTTAAATAATGACCACAATCTTTGGATGATTCGATTGTAATTATCAACGTCTGATTTCAGCCATGTAGAATTGTAGATCCTGTACTAGTCTGATGAAACATTCGTTACATATTGCATATAATTATAGGCCTACACACTAAACAGTGATGTGGACAGCGTGAATTGTCAATGACATATTGAATGACTGCGAGCGTCCCGGAATGGCAGAACCAAAAGTTGGCAGCTCTATACACCTCCGCGCCGTGTGGGACGTGGTTGTGTAGTGGTATGTTCGGTGCTCATACATACTTAGGCTACAAGAAGTGCTTCTTTATCATCTGCAATAACGTCTGGAGATGTCAGTAGTTTCCAGATTAAAGCCTAATTTGATCATGTCTTTATAGCCTGTTCATGTTATGTAGCCTATAATCATGCTCGCACTTGATTTCCATAAGTTTACTACGAAACTATTACTTACATATGTTTAAAGTCGTTTCGTAACGAAATACAGCTGAGAATAAGGTAGGCCTACATGTATATGCACTTATGCAGCACAATGTTAAGAAGCATTATGACGCATTATGATATCCCTGAATAGAGTAGACTAGGCCTAGTAGTTGTTTCAATATCATGCATGTTTTTGTTGTGCATTACCTAAAGCAATGAATTACCTTTTCCGTTCTTGTTATTATGATTTTTTTCTGCGAAAATTTGGAATCGATCTGCAAATGGAACGCCGTGCTTCAGAAGAGCCTCTCGCATCGCTTCTCTGCCGTTCACCACCAAACACAGCCTACAATTATTATTATTATTATTATTATTATTATTATTATTATTATTATTATTATTATTATTATTATTATTATTATTGTTATTGTTATTGTTATTGTTATTGTTATTGTTATTATTTTCGTAAATTGAAATATTGGGTTCCAGTTTCGTTTGAAACTGCTTTCGTCAATAATTTATTATGTCTTATTCAAGATCTGTAATTGCTCGTTAAAACCAGTGGACATATCTTAGACCGAAACAGTGGTATCACAACCCAAGTTTTAGTGAATGTGGATTAGAATTCGATGTTATAATAATCTACCACGAATCACAAACAGTTTAGAAAATACGGTACACTGACGATCGAGTTTTCTTAATTAGATGTTAATGGAGATGGAACTCAGAAGTAGCCTATAGATATTATTCCTGCAATGTAAAGTGTCCCACTTTGAGCTCAACATTGTACTTATGGTACGCAATGGCCAAATGCATAATGAACATTCATAGAACTCATATCAAGGATCCTTCAAAGTTGTCGCAGCATAAACGGTTTTACTACATCACCCTCGTGTTCATAAAAATTAATGGTTATTACCATTGCAGTCTTTCATACGGCAACAATCATTATTTCAGTCTGATTGCTTTCTAAATTCCATATGAAGTAGTCTCCAACGTGGGTAGGATTAGCTATGTCTATCGGAGATATTTTTATAGGTTTTTTTAACTAATAAAGTCTCATGAAAATTCATCTATTTGCTTCTCCTTGAATCGTGGAAACCCCCTTTTCGATTCTCACCTTTCACTGCATCTTCATTGGGGTCTAATCATTGCCACCAAATCAACTTATTAGGCTACTCCCTTGTCCTAGTTAATGCCATCACTAAACTAATCAACCTCTCTATTGATAACTTCCTTGCCGCCGTCAAAACTCTCTTGCCATCCTCGAGAAGTTAATCTTATCAAGGAACCCTTTCTATGAAACTCTAGACTGCCCTTGTATCTCATCTAGGTCTAACCAAATGCATCATTCCTTGCCCGGCTGTTCCCTGTCCTGCAACTCGATCACTCCTCAATTCCAACATTCAAGTTTCAATAAACAAAACTTCACAGAAACTCTGCTGGTCTCTGTAAAACAACTGGTCACTTCTTCATTCATTCATTCATTTCGAGAATTTATATAGCGCCTCTTCAAGAAAGCTACTCAGAGGCGCTCCCAGCCCATCCACAGCTAAAAAATAGGATTTGAGATACTTAAAAATGCAGGGGAATTTAGCCTAGGCATAAGTCGCAGGGTCAGTGGGAGGCCATTCCAGTTGCAAGCTGTAAGCTGTAACTTCTGCTGTAAGTCGTCAACAAGTTTCCTGCCTCTGTCTCCTCGAAATCTCTGTCACTATCGACATCATTGATCAGGTCCAACTTCCCCGTCGTTTATGATATCCGAGATCCATATTGGGATTATATCCGGCATCTCTGACATGGTTCTACTCTGACTCCATGCAGTCTTACCTTTATCTTCCTGCTCGTATACTCTGCCAAAAACCGTTGGAAACCATTCACAAATCCTGCTATTCATTCCTTGTTTAGCGTACCTCAACTTCCTCAATGTTCCGACCTAGGGACACATCTCTTTAGTCTTTGCATTCCTCAGCCATCTAATGGCATCTTCATGAGTTGACATCCATCTTAACGCAGACGACAAACAACACTTCATATATCCACCTCTCCGGCATTTTCTCTACCTCCATTCTATGTGGAGACTTACTATGTTTATGTCCTGCAGTCTACAGTGCTTCAGCACTGTCAGAACCGAATTTATAATCCTTTGCCTTCCACATCAGATGAAAATAATTCAAACCAGTTCATGCGCCTTGAATCATGGAAACCCCTATTCGATTCTCACCTTTTATTTTCGTCAGTTTTCCCATTACCCAACAAATCTTCATCTCCCACTTTCACCTCCAGCTCTCTTGCGCTCAACATTGGTAATGTTTTCATCAAATCTCCGACTTCTCGCACGGCAGCTGCAGTGGGTATTGAGTTATAGCCTACCAATGCAGCGCTTTGCAAATTGTGGGAAAATTCGGAGACACCTATGTAGCTTTAATGGGCACGCCCAAACAATTTAAATATTTGACGGTTATACACCAGACTGTACACAGTGTGAGAATTGTGGAAAAATAACTGAGGGGGTTGGCCTATGTCTATGATAAACTGGGAATTGGGATGTGAAAAACAGAGTTTACTATGGGGCACTAAGAAAGACTGGGGGTTGAAACCCCCCAACCCCCCGGCAATTCTCACCCTGACTGTACATGTACATGGATCGACACAGTCATTGCCATTCTTTTAAGGCCTTATGACCTTAAACTTAGCGAAAAGGACAGATTAAGATGAAAACTGTTTGCATTTTTCTACAAGATTGGGGGATAATCGGATACGTTGTCGTGCTTTCGTACCGGAGATCGGCATAATTAAGTTGCCGTATATATATAACATCGAGTGAGTTTAAGCCAATGCTCTCTTACCTTCTGCCAATGTAGAATCCGAACACAGGTCCCAACTGTTCGGCCTTTCTCATGAACTGCTCCGGAAGATTAGCGAAGTCTCTTATGAACGGAATTGAACCAATGAGAGGCAGCGACGGCAAACATGGTGGAAGAAGTCGAGTACGACCTTTGGAATATCCACGCAGCTGACGAACAAAGACGTAGAAGAGAACGAACCCCAAGAGACATACGACCACCTCTGTCAGAGTCATCTTGCAACCTAGAAAATATCAGCCCTGTTCAAAATGACTGTCGCAGACTTCGTTTTAAGGATTGAGCCTGTGTGGCGCATTGGTGGATAACACACTAACATGGAGATAAGTGGTGCGGACAGTGGCGGCGCCAGACACTTTTTGTAGCCAGGGCACAGCCAGGGCAGTCATACAAGTAGCCAGGGCAGAGGACGAGTGGCGTGCTCGGTAGTACGCATGCAGTGTTTAATCTAGTCTCCATGCTTTGGGGGGGGGGGGGGAATTCGGGTTTCTAGAGAGGGTGAAAAAAGTCCGCTTTGGCCGGACATTTTGAGTGGTCGCCAAACTTTTCTGAAGACTTTTTGTTAGTCATTTGAACAATGCCGAGAAAGCTGCCATTTCGGCTACAAAAAACTGATCTATGACCCTTTTTAGTCTTTCGGTCGAAATCGCACGAAAGCATATAATTTTAACTGCAAAAAATAACTGATGACCTTTTTAACCAACACGTCCACCATATAGGCCTACTTATGTATGGACACAAGCTCGGTTTTCTGGGTGGAGGGGAGGAAATTCTTACACAACATTGACTTTTCTGATTTTTCTGGGGAATGGTGCTTATTTAAATGTATACAACACGTCGCGATTTTTTCTGAGGGATTAATTCCTGGGGTAACTTCCACCCAGAGACGTCTAGATTAAACACTGGGTATTACGGGCTTACATACATGTAGGCCTATAGGCTAATTTGGCTCCCAGTGAAATCACCCACCCTACACTATTAGAGTTGACTGGTCAGAGGGTCAGATGGGCGAGCCATAGAACCGAGCACTTTTTGAGATTTGGAAAGCAAATCTTATAAATCTTATAGACTAATCTCAGTGACTTTGCAAATCCTCTTTAAAGTAGCATTTCGAAAGCAAAAAGTTCAGCAATTAAAGTAACTGTGTCAGGTATGTGGATAAACAGCCACAGAAGATTTCCCTGATAGAGCTTTTGCCCTGTCAAAAATTTCCCATGCCAGAATTTTACCTTGCCAGTTTCCTGCCAGAATATTTTCCCTGACAGAACTTTTGCCAAAATCTTGCCCTACTAGGACTCTTGCCATGCGAGAATTTTGCCTGCCAGAAATTTTGCCTATAAGAACTTTTGCCAAAATTAGGCTATGCCCTACCAGAATTTTTGCCCTGACATAGCATTTTCCTGCAAAATGCTCCCTTTCAGAATTTTTTCGCAATTTTTTCCCAGCCAGAACTTTTGCCCTGTCGAAATTTTGTCTTGTTACAAATTTTGCCCTGCCAGAACTTTTTCCCTGCCAGAATGTCTTCCTGCCAGAACCATTGCTCTGCGAGAATAATGCCCTGCCAGAATTTATGCCCTGCCAGAATTGTTCTCTCCCAGTACTTTAATCCTGCCAGAATTTTACCCTGCCAGAATTTCTGCCCTGCCAGAATTTTACTCTGCCAGAACTTCTGCCCTGCCAGAATTTTACCCTGCCAGAACTTCTGCCCTGCCAGAATTTTACCCTGCCAGAACTTCTGCCCTGCCAGAATTTTACCCTGCAAGAACTTTTGCCCTGCCGGAATTTTACCCTGTCAGAACTTCTGCCCTGCCAGAATTTTACCCTGCAAGAACTTTTGCCCTGCCGGAATTTTACCCTGTCAGAACTTCTGCCATGCCAGAATTTTACCCTGCCAGAACTTTTGCACTGCCAGAACGTTTGCCCTGCCAGACAGCAGACGGTCGTCAACAGTAAGAAACAATATGCCCGAACAAATTCTGACAGGCAAAATTTCTGGCAGGGCAAGGACCAGGGCAACGACCAGGGCAAAGGCTTTTTCACCAGGGCATTTGCCCTGCCATGCCCTGGCGTAGCGCCGCCACTGGGTGCGGAGTTCGACTCTCGAAGCCCCCGTAGGATAGACGTGCTTTGTAGGCTGCCATTAGCGCCGCTGCATTGCAGGCTGTCTGCTCTGTTAGTAGTTAAGATTGATGTGAATTAAAATCACTGCCTAGGTATGCACTGTAACCGGATTGTTGAGCAAACGAAAATTACATATTAAAGAAAGCCAATGAACGATTGGACAGAGTTTATGCCTACTCACCAGAAGCTGTGGACGGTGTTTAACTCTATTTCACGATGTGATCCTGCCGCAACATACCACTAAATCTCCAAGTAGGCAACTAAAAGTTTCTATAGGTTGCAGTAACCTAAATAAATCATTAGTTAAAGTACGGCTGCAGGTCAAAGTCTGCCTCGATGTCGGAGTTTTTTCTGTAATAGCTCTGGCTGCTGTTGCTCTAGCGACGATTCTGGCCTCTGTACCGTTACTGGATTCAGTGGGCTCAGCTGAGGCCGATGCGTTTTCAACGGTTTACAGCTGCGTCCAGGGTCAGGTCAGAGTGGTTGTCAGGAAAAAGGTTAAGAGAGAAAGAGACGATGATTCTGCTGTTTGATAACGATGCCTCTGTCTGACCTTGAAGAAGTCATTTATTCCAGTTGATATTCTGACTTTCGGTTCTTGGATAAACCGGCAATTCTGCTACTGCTATTTTCACTATTTTCCATTCCAATGTGCGGTCAAAGGAATAGGGTGACACAAGTAATTTTTTACAGCACATTGCAACCACTGGTTGTTGTCTTGTTGAATGAAACTATATAGTCCTATATAAAATTTATATATATATATATACACTGTGAGCCATAAAAAACCGGGCCACTTTATGTTTAGCTATATCTCTGTCATTTCTTTATCGATTTTTACACTTTTTGCATTATTTTAAACAGGAATCAATACTCTAAAGAGCAGAAATAAACATTATCGATTTCATCCTACATGTATGTTAAACTTGTCTTGCGAAACTGAAGACACTAAAAAACACGTGAGAATCGATCAATGCTGCATTTTTACTACTTAAATGCAAACAATTTTTCAGTGCCTTTATTTGTTTAAAGTTTGTGTTCAAAATGACTTCCTTTTTCACGTACACATTTTGCCAAGTGACGTCACCACTGATCAATTGCAGTGTCAATAAGATGTTGTTCCAGATCGTTCCAGACGGATACGAGACACTGCCGAAGTTCAGTTATTCGCGGTAGTCAGTTCCTGAGCCCGTCGTCTTTTTAAGCATTTCAGTTCCAAATCGTTATGAATAATGCGTCTGACCGTCGTTTGTGTAAGATTCAGCTCTCTCGCGATTTGTCTGGTTGAAAGATGTGTTTTAGGCTTGTCTTCCTGGCTCTGAACCAATTAATTGACAGCGGCGATATTATCTTCAGTTCGCGACGATTTTGGCCGACCACTTCCCGCAGCGCGTTCAACTGAACCGGTAGTTCTCAACTTTCGCAGAAAGTCATCTAATGTTTTTCTTTTCCCATTCTTGTTCGGAAACTCCTTAATTAATCGTCTAGAAGAATAATTTTTGCATTCCCGCAGATTTTTAATTAAAATTTTATCCTCAAAGCTCAACATTTTAAAATTTTAACTCAAATTTTCAACCATCAACTTTATTTACATTATGCTGCGAAACGGATATGACGTCATCGCGCAAGTAAATAAGTAAATCGTAGAGATTTAATTTTTCTTTCAAACGACACAAAAATTATAAAAATTGTTAAAATACCGACCGAGATATAGCTAAAAATAAAGTGGCCCGGTTTTTTATGGCTCACAGTGTATATATATACAGGGTGGCCCAGCATAAATGTCCCGACTTTGCACGCGTATAACTTCGCCAATTTTTAACATTTGTTTATACTTAATGCATCAAATTAAAGGTATTTCACTCTAGTATTAGCTCTAAAAAAGTCGAACTGATACTCGTCTAGGTTTTAATTATATACGTGGAACAGCGCTGGCTACCTTTTTTGTCATTACTGACGCATTATGACGCCGTTTCCCTGGGAAATTCTATCGTTTTTTGCTAAAACGCGCGTAGACACGATCATTTTGGGTGTTTGTAGGGTCCCTACCATGAATATCTTCTAATCGCAAAACCAAGTCCTTTCAATTTTGCCAACAGCCGTGCACTGCCATGCGCCACTTCAGACGCTTGCACGCTGCCAGCCGTTTCTTTGCGTAAGAGTTGGAGAGCTCGTTGAACTTCTCGTCGGCGAATTACTTTAACTTTAGGCCTATAAATTATCATCTTTTCCAATACGTTATGCAGTGCTTCTAAGACTGCCTGTTTTGCGCTGAATTTGCATGCAGGGCCTGCCCTGGTCATTGTCTTGACTGCAATTGTACGCGGACACACTAGCAATGTTAGCCGATGTGAGCGCCGTGCGCTCCGTTTCCCATGGTTGCGAGTAGAAAGTCCTGTTTTATCAATTTTCCGTAGCAGATAATACAAGGTATTGTTTATTCCATCCTCTATTAGAATATTTGTTAATCATTTCAAAGAATTAGATCCCTTATCAGTTCGTAAAATTAAGATCGAAACGTGATCATCGTCGGTCAACGGCTCCAGGTTGCGTCACAAATGACAACAAAATATGGTAGCTAGCGCTGTTGCGGTCATATAAATAAAACCTAGACGAGTATCAGTTCGACTTTTTTAGAGCTAATACTAGAGTGAACTACTTTTAATTTGATGCACGAAGTATAAACAAATGTTAAAAATTGACGAAGTTATACGCGTGCAAAGTCGGGACATTTATGCTGGGCCACCCTGTAGGCCTATATAGGCTATATATGGTTCACTATCGATAAGGCGACTTCGAAAGGGCGACCATCAAAAGAGCGACTTCAAAAGGGCGCCGATTTTAAAGGCGACTGATCAAAAGAGCGACCATCAAAAGGGCGACCGATCTAAAGGGCGACCATCAAAAGGGCGACCTATTGGCTGAAATCGGTCGGTGAAAGACGGTAGATCTAAGAAAAATACGCAAACAGGCTGTTTGTTTACTCTTTTTGTCAATCTAAAGGGTCAACATCGAACGTTCTCAGTGGTTCAATGAAAAGGGTCGATGAAAGACGGTATATGTAAGAGAAATACCGACTGAGGATTAGGTAGCCTATGCTTATTGTAGGCCTATCTGTCATAACTACTATGAATGGTCAGTGGTCGGTATTTACTCTTTAGTTCAATTAAAGCGGACGGCCTACATAAAAGAAAAATACGAAAAAAGGCTTTTCAGGCCTACGCTATGAGTAGACCTCTATATCGCTTAAATGGAATCTGGATTGATGAAAATATTCTTGCTTAAAAGGAAATTGAATTGATGAAAATATTCTTGCTTAAATTGGAGCTGGATTGATGAAAATAGTTTTGCTCAATTGGAAGCTGGATTGATGAAATGTTATTACTTAAATGGAAGCTGGATTGATAAAAATATTCTTGCTCAAATGGAAATTGGATTGATGAAAATATTCTAGCTTAAATTGGAGCTGGATTGATGAAATGTATTACTTAAATGAAAGCTGGATTGATGAAAATATTCTAGCTTAAATGGAAGCTGGATTGATGAAAATATTCTTGCTTAAATGGAAACTAACGGTTCACACAAATTCTACAGACGCCGTTTTATAAATGATTAAATATGATAATAGGTCGCCCTTTTGATGGTCGCCCTTTTGATGGTCGCCCTTTAGATCGGTCGCCCTTTTGATGGTCGCTCTTTTGATCAGTCGCCTTTAAAATCGGCGCCCTTTTGAAGTCGCTCTTTTGATGGTCGCCCTTTCGAAGTCGCCTTATTGATAGGATACCGCTATATATATCAGGATAAACCGATGGGACATCAAGCGCATAATATGCTGGGTTGTAAGCATGAGTCAGTGTTGGTACCTTGTGCTTTCAGCTCTCTGAGCTCTAGCGCGACCGACATGATCCATTTTCATTGTTGATTTGTTTCATCAAGGCCGTAGTCAGGATTTGATTTCGGGGTGTGTTTCACCAATTTCCCTGCCTAAAAAACTTATGACTTTTTTTAGTCGTCTGGTCGAAATCTTCACAAATTGTCACCAACTAATTTTATTTTTTACATTTTCCATTTCAGGAGTGTTTTCGTGGTTTTATTTCATGGTTTTTACATCATGTGCTCGTAAATGCATTCTATTATTTTTTATTTTCCATTTCGGGGGTGTGTTCAAACACCAGCGGCGCCCGCAGGATTTTTTTTTTGTACGCACAGAAATTTTCGAAGGAGGGGCGAACAGGGAAAAATTTTCGTTAGGACGCCGGAAAAAATAATGACCTTTTTTTTTTTTAGTCGTCAGCCCAAAATTTTACAAAAACATACCTTTTCTATCCGCCCAAAAAACTGATGACCTTTTTTTTTTTTTTTTTTTTTTTTTAGTCGTCAGCCCAAAATTTTCCCAAAAACATACCTTTCGGTCATCGCGCTGTACGCACTTGCCTATATGCGTACGTCTGCGGGCGCCGCTGCTGTACGCACTTGCGTAAGTGCGTGCGTTTACAAAAACATACCTTTTCTATCCGCCCAAAAAACTGATGACCTTTTTTTTTTTTTTTTTTTTTTTTAGTCGTCAGCCCAAAATTTTCCCAAAAACATACCTTTCGGTCATCGCGCTGTACGCACTTGCCTATATGCGTACGTCTGCGGGCGCCGCTGCTGTACGCACTTGCGTAAGTGCGTACGCCTGCGGGCGCCCCTGTCAAACACCCAAAACACCCCCTAGCTACGGCCTTGTGTTTCATGTCGGTTTCTTGGCACAATTGAAAGGGGTGGTTTGCCATTGCCTTCCTCTGGTTTTGCTGCCGTGCCCGTTCGTTCACTTACCCATTAGGCCTACAGGAAAGTTACTAACGGTCTGCACCACGTGAAGGTGGGCACGGAGGACTTTGGTTCATAGATGCGTCGGTCAGGTCACCTTCCTGCTTTACTTTATGCAACTAAAGTGGCTGAAGAACCTTAATTAGCATACCAAGTCTGAGTGATCAGTACGCCCATAATAGCAGACGTAATAATTATAGACTCTAGGCCTACTAGTATATCTGTCTCAAAGACGCTGATCAAGTAAATAAGTAAGTAAGTAGGCAAGTGTATCCTTTATTATTAGGCTACTTCATCTGCGAATGCGCAATGGGACATCAAAATAGATCGTTGAATCAATCAATCAATCAATCAATCAATCAATCAATCTTTTATTTCCTGAAACCACCGCATGAACAATTTTAGCAGTAAACAAAGGTATCGAATAGATTAGTGGTCAATGATTAATGTCTCCAACTTTTTTCGCAATAAGCTTATCAGTTATTATATTAACGCGAGTAGGCCTACGTCTTTGGCTCACTTAGGCTACAGCAACTGCACTTGGCGCACACTGGTCTGATCGGCCCTAGCCGCCCTATAGATCTATTATTGAATCGACGTCCCTTGATTCAAGAACCGAGCAAATCAGAGCCTTCTATTATAAGGTTCTGGCCTTCTGGGCCAAAGATCCTCCCTCTGAAATTCTTTGGCCATGGTGTAAGAGCACACCCTCGGTCCTTGGAGTACACCATGACCTAGGACAGAATACATAAGTTGGTAGAGGGTTCCATCAGTCCGGTAGCGATCAAAGCGACCAAACACCAAAATAAACAATATGAGGCCCAGACCACGGCCTACTAAATTTAGTCGGTCGTGCACACACTCACATAGAATCAAAGATTTTTAACAGGGACGCTATGAAATCTTTGGATAGAATCGTACTGATGATGTTTGAGATGTGTGTCAAGTTAGCAGTCACATTCAGATTCACTTTCAGCAACCATATTCGATTCGGTTGTGACCTCCCCAATAAGGCACACAATACAGCTACCAGCGACATTGTAATTTCCCTTCGTAAATTCACACACTCAGACCCTATCAATACCTTAACGCTTAACAGGGCATATTATCAACCATCACCACTACCTAGTACAATAGTCGCTAGGGCGTTTAAATCATTATTGTGCCTATTGTAGCCTGCCAAACTTCGCATATTATCGACCGTCTATTTCAATGCATGAAATATGTCAAGTTTGCCACTGAAAATAACATACTTAGACCCTTTCCATACCTTAACGCTTAACAGGGCATATTAACAACCATCGCCACTACCTAGTCCAATAGTCGCTAGGGCGTTTAAATCATTATTGTGCCTATTGTAGCCTGCCAAACTTCGCATATTATCGACCGTATATTTCAATGCATGAAATATGTCAAGTTTGCCACTGAAAATAACATACTTAGACCCTTTCCATACCTTAACGCTTAACAGGGCATATTAACAACCATCGCCACTATCTAGTCCAATAGTCGCTAGAGCGTTTAAATCATTATTGTGCCTATTGTAGCCTGCCAAACTTCGCATATTATCGACCGTCTAATTCAATGCATGAAATATGTCAAGTTTGCCACTGAAAGTAACATACTTAGACCCTTTCCATACCTTAACGCTTGACAGGGCATATTATCAACCATCACCACTACCTAGTCCAATAGTCGCTAGGGCGTTTAAATCATTATTGTGCCTATTGTAGCCTGCCAAACTTCGCATATTATCGACCGTATATTTCAATGCATGAAATATGTCAAGTTTGCCACTGAAAATAACATACTTAGACCCTTTCCATATCTTAACGCTTAACAGGGCATATTAACAACCATTGCCACTACCTAGTCCAATAGTCGCTAGAGCGTTTAAATCATTATTGTGCCTATTGTAGCCTGCCAAACTTCGCATATTATCGACCGTCTAATTCAATGCATGAAATATGTCAAGTTTGCCACTGAAAGTAACATACTTAGACCATTTCCATACCTTAACGCTTGACAGGGCATATTATCAACCATCACCACTACCTAGTCCAATAGTCGCTAGAGCGTTTAAATCATTATTGTGCCTATTGTAGCCTGCCAAACTTCGCATATTATCGACCGTATATTTCAATGCATGAAATATGTCAAGTTTGCCACTGAAAATAATATACTTAGACCCTTTCCATACCTTAACGCTTAACAGGGCATATTAACAACCATCGCCACTACCTAGTACAATAGTCGCTAGGGCGTTTAAATCATTATTGTGCCTATTGTAGCCTGCCAAACTTCGCATATTATCGACCGTCTAATTCAATGCATGAAATATGTCAAGTTTGCCACTGAAAGTAACATACTTAGACCCTTTCCATACCTTAACGCTTGACAGGGCATATTATCAACCATCACCACTACCTAGTCCAATAGTCGCTAGGGCGTTTAAATCATTATTGTGCCTATTGTAGCCTGCCAAACTTCGCATATTATCGACCGTATATTTCAATGCATGAAATATGTCAAGTTTGCCACTGAAAATAACATACTTAGACCCTTTCCATATCTTAACGCTTAACAGGGCATATTAACAACCATTGCCACTACCTAGTCCAATAGTCGCTAGAGCGTTTAAATCATTATTGTGCCTATTGTAGCCTGCCAAACTTCGCATATTATCGACCGTCTAATTCAATGCATGAAATATGTCAAGTTTGCCACTGAAAGTAACATACTTAGACCATTTCCATACCTTAACGCTTGACAGGGCATATTATCAACCATCACCACTACCTAGTCCAATAGTCGCTAGAGCGTTTAAATCATTATTGTGCCTATTGTAGCCTGCCAAACTTCGCATATTATCGACCGTATATTTCAATGCATGAAATATGTCAAGTTTGCCACTGAAAATAATATACTTAGACCCTTTCCATACCTTAACGCTTAACAGGGCATATTAACAACCATCGCCACTACCTAGTACAATAGTCGCTAGGGCGTTTAAATCATTATTGTGCCTATTGTAGCCTGCCAAACTTCGCATATTATCGACCGTCTATTTCAATGCATGAAATATGTCAAGTTTGCCACTGAAAATAATATACTTAGACCCTTTCCATACCTTAACGCTTAACAGGGCATATTAACAACCATCGCCGCTACCTAGTACAATAGTCGCTAGGGCGTTTAAATCATTATTGTGCCTATTGTAGCCTGCCAAACTTCGCATATTATCGACCGTATATTTCAATGCATGAAATATGTCAAGTTTGCCACTGAAAATAATATACTTAGACCCTTTCCATACCTTAACGCTTAACAGGGCATATTATCAACCATCGCAACTACCTAGTACAATAGTCGCTAGAGCGTTTAAATCATTATTGTGCCTATTGTAGCCTGCCAAACTTCGCATATTATCGACCGTCTATTTCAATGCATCAAATATGTCAAGTTTGCCACTGAAAATAACATACTTAGACCATTTCCATACCTTAACGCTTGACAGGGCATATTATCAACCATCACCACTACCTAGTCCAATAGTCGCTAGAGCGTTTAAATCATTATTGTGCCTATTGTAGCCTGCCAAACTTCGCATATTATCGACCGTATATTTCAATGCATGAAATATGTCAAGTTTGCCACTGAAAATAATATACTTAGACCCTTTTCATACCTTAACGCTTAACAGGGCATATTAACAACCATCGCCACTACCTAGTACAATAGTCGCTAGGGCGTTTAAATCATTATTGTGCCTATTGTAGCCTGCCAAACTTCGCATATTATCGACCGTCTATTTCAATGCATGAAATATGTCAAGTTTGCCACTGAAAATAATATACTTAGACCCTTTCCATACCTTAACGCTTAACAGGGCATATTAACAACCATCGCCGCTACCTAGTACAATAGTCGCTAGGGCGTTTAAATCATTATTGTGCCTATTGTAGCCTGCCAAACTTCGCATATTATCGACCGTATATTTCAATGCATGAAATATGTCAAGTTTGCCACTGAAAATAATATACTTAGACCCTTTCCATACCTTAACGCTTAACAGGGCATATTATCAACCATCGCAACTACCTAGTACAATAGTCGCTAGAGCGTTTAAATCATTATTGTGCCTATTGTAGCCTGCCAAACTTCGCATATTATCGACCGTCTATTTCAATGCATCAAATATGTCAAGTTTGCCACTGAAAATAACATACTTAGACCCTTTCCATACCTTAACGCTTAACAGGGCATATTACCAACCATCGCCACTACCTAGTACAATAGTCGCTAGGGCGTTTAAATCATATTATGGAAGCTGGATTGAAGAAAATAGTCTTGCTTAAATGGAAGCTGAAGTGAAGAAAATATTCTTGTTTGAATGGAAGCTGGATTCAAGAAAATATTCTTGTTTAAATGGAAGCTGGATTGAAGAAAATATTCTTGCTTAAATTGAAGCTTGATAAGCCAGAAAATATTCTGGCTTAAATTGGAGTTCGATTGATGAAAAATAATAGTAATTTAAATGGAAGTTGGATTGATATTTAGAATACATTTTTGCTGCTTCTGCTTTTAAACTACTAAAAACCATTGTTTTTTTAGTTCAGTTTGCGCCGTTATGTCGGCGCCGTTTTATTACCGCGCCGTTTTGTTACCGCGTCGTTTTTGTCGGCGCCGTTATGTCGGCGCCGTTTTGTCCTGCGCCGTTTTGTCAGCGCACCGCTTTAACAATCATTCAACACAAGACGTTAGGCAGACGAGAATCGACATAATTGGCAGACGATAATTTGAAGCGACAAGACGGGGAGTCGGGCCAGAGATTCGGAAGAGAAAGGCGGCCATTGGTATTTGGCGCCTTTCAGTCGTAATTTCCGAAGGCGCCGGTGATATAATTTGTGTATGGAAAGCGACACGACGTCGGCTTATCCCACTGCAGAACTGAAAATCCTGGGGAATTGAGTAGCTTGTCAGGTTAAGCGTAAACTTTGCGAAGTTTGTGTGACATTTGGCGAGAGTGAAGTGACGGCGATTTGCGAATCGTGGTATGTATGTATATTCGTTTAATGAGCAAATACAGGTTGGTAAACCGCAACCTGGTACATTGAGTCAGACAAAAATTACCTTGAAATTAAAAATATTAAAGGGAGTAATCAGTTATTGGAATTAAATTGAATTGATAGTTAAGACTATGCTTTAATAATATGTTTGAAAAGGACTCAAGAAACAAAGTTTCGGTCATCTTTGCTCGGAAGTTCAAAATTGTGCATACGGGCCCTGAGACCTGGGCGATGGTTGTTCTTTGGCAGGAAAAGACTTCGAAGAACGTGGAATTCGTTCCTGGGAATCCTGGCCACTGCATGCAGCAGTCGGTCTTTAGCCAAACCGACTCGCATTGCAACTGTTGCGGCAACTGATGGGAGATAACCCATACGCTGTGTTCTTATGAGCAGTCTTTCGAGTCTCTGTCGATCAGCGGCTGTAGTAAGACCCACCAGGCAGGAGCAGCGTAGAGCAGTTTAGCAGCAGTTGTTACCTCCGTTACGGCGTACATGGCTGTTGGAGGTAGACCATTTGCTCGTAGTAACCTCAGTGCGTAAACAGAACTTGCACAAGATCCCAGGACCTCATTGACTTGGAGTCTTACACTGAGGTCGTGTTGCAAGGTGACACCTAGAGTCCGCATTGTGTCAACGCGTTCAATTCCATCAAGTATTGGGATATAAGCATCTGCTCGTCGTCGAGCTATATTCATTTCTCTGGACTTGGTAGTATTTTGTCTAAGGTTGTTTCGCTCAGCCTATGTGGATACATGCTTCAATTCTTCACTTATAGTTGAACGCATCCGTGATGGTACTATTAAGTACGTGTCATCCATACTTCACAAGTATGTTCTCATGATAGAAAGCTTGGAGGTCTGATGCATTAATGTCAAATTCTGACGGCCCCAATCCGACCCTTGGACCACACTAGCATTAATACTGGCCTCACCAGAGGACAGGCCACAGAATTTGGTAATATGCTTCCGTCCTTGGAGGAAGTTTATTAACCAGTTATGGCATTTCAAGGCAGGAGAGTTTAACAGCGAGTGAGGAGTGACGGACCGCATCGAATGCTTTAGAGAAGTCCAAGGAAATGAGAGTGACATACGGACTGGTAGTGAGCATTGTAGTAACATGCTGAATGGTGGCTATCAGAGCGGCAGTAGTGGAGCCGGTTGGCCTGAATGCGTATTGATCCTGAAATTTTTGAGACATTGGTGGTACAACAAAAGCCGGATAAATAAAGCGATGTACGATTTCTTTCTCAACCATTCTAGATAGAACTGGGGTAATGGAAATCGGTCTGAAGTCTGCAGGTGACACAACATACTTAAATTTGGCCACTGGATGGATTATAGCCATTCGCTATTGTACTGGAACATGTGATAGTTTGATCGGTCGATTAATGAGGTGACTTGGAGGTTCGGTTGCGATTGGACCTTGGCAGCGACGAGACGGAGTGGAGAAACTGCGACGAGACGAAGTGGAAGAGACGAGTAAGTGACTTGGAAACTCCAGCGCTTACGGAACGACATCTACGTAGAGAAACAAGCGAGTGGTTGGAAAACAATAGCGCGCGCAGAAGCAACGACACGGCAAAGTCAACGAATGACGGCAAGCTGGGAAAAACGACCTCCCTTCCTTCTTTCCATCCAGTCAATTCCCTGTGTTCAGGACAAGGACTTCATTCATTTTTACACGGGCCACCTAACCTCCACCAAACACACCTCGGCAACCCGTAGGGCCGACATGTGTTCTTGAGGGATAATTGAGGGTTAGGAGGGGAGAGAACATTTTCCCCGAAAACCCAAATTTCTCGGGTGGCGTTCTGGTGGAGGTCGAAATGTGGTGTGGTGCTGTGGGTATGGTGGGGTTGTGGCCGGAGCGGGTCGATTCCTTAATTTCTCGGTCAAAGCCGAATACCCCAGCTAGGGGGCTATGGTGGGGCGGATTTTAGGGAAATATTGTTCAAGAAAGAAAAGTTCACGGGTGACGTCCCAGTGGAGGTCGGAGTTATTAGTGGCGTGTTGTGGGGGGGGATGTGGGTGGAAGAGAGGTGGGGAAAATTGGGGAGGATTTCTTCTCCGAAAACCAAAATTTCACGGGTGGCGTTCCGATGGAGGTCTGAGTTTGTGGTGGCGTGTTGTGGGGTGCATGCGTGAAAGATATTTATTTGCGGTCGTCGCCAGCTTGGGGTAAGCAGATTCAGACCTAAAGACGGGTTGCCTATTGTTCGCAATGGGAGTAGTCGGCTTACTCCTACATCGGAGTTGGAATAACGTTATATCAAGCCATGCATACGGAATTAACCCAGTATTCCCGAATAGGCCAGATTTTTGCCACGTGTAAGAGTTATATCCCCTTGTGCATATCGCCCATAGAGCACTAATTCCACGACGCCGCTCCGCGCCGTCGACATTTAGAAGGCGCCGCCGCCGATTTTTGTCTGTCGGCGCGCCGCCGCCGCCGACCAAAAATTACCGGCGCGCGCGCCGCCGACACTGTCAAGTCGGCGCAGAGCTCTGACTGAAATATACGGTCGATAATATGCGAAGTTTGGCAGGCTACAATAGGCACAATAATGATTTAAACGCTCTAGCGACTATTGTACTAGGTAGTTGTGATGGTTGTTAATATGCCCTGTTAAGCGTTAAGGTATGGAAAGGGTCTAAGTATATTATTTTCAGTGGCAAACTTGACATATTTCATGCATTGAAATATACGGTCGATAATATGCGAAGTTTGGCAGGCTACAATAGGCACAATAATGATTTAAACGCCCTAGCGACTATTGGACTAGATAGTGGCGATGGTTGTTAATATGCCCTGTTAAGCGTTAAGGTATGGAAAGGGTCTAAGTATGTTATTTTCAGTGGCAAACTTGACATATTTCATGCATTGAAATAGACGGTCGATAATATGCGAAGTTTGGCAGGCTACAATAGGCACAATAATGATTTAAACGCTCTAGCGACTATTGGACTAGGTAGTGGTGATGGTTGATAATATGCCCTGTCAAGCGTTAAGGTATGGAAAGGGTCTAAGTATGTTACTTTCAGTGGCAAACTTGACATATTTGATGCATTGAAATAGACGGTCGATAATATGCGAAGTTTGGCAGGCTACAATAGGCACAATAATGATTTAAACGCTCTAGCGACTATTGTACTAGGTAGTTGCGATGGTTGTTAATATGCCCTGTTAAGCGTTAAGGTATGGAAAGGGTCTAAGTATATTATTTTCAGTGGCAAACTTGACATATTTCATGCATTGAAATATACGGTCGATAATATGCGAAGTTTGGCAGGCTACAATAGGCACAATAATGATTTAAACGCCCTAGCGACTATTGGACTAGGTAGTGGCGATGGTTGTTAATATGCCCTGTTAAGCGTTAAGATATGGAAAGGGTCTAAGTATGTTATTTTCAGTGGCAAACTTGACATATTTCATGCATTGAAATAGACGGTCGATAATATGCGAAGTTTGGCAGGCTACAATAGGCACAATAATGATTTAAACGCCCTAGCGACTATTGTACTAGGTAGTGGCGATGGTTGTTAATATGCCCTGTTAAGCGTTAAGGTATGGAAAGGGTCTAAGTATGTTATTTTCAGTGGCAAACTTGACATATTTCATGCATTGAAATATACGGTCGATAATATGCGAAGTTTGGCAGGCTACAATAGGCACAATAATGATTTAAACGCCCTAGCGACTATTGTACTAGGTAGTGGCGATGGTTGTTAATATGCCCTGTTAAGCGTTAAGGTATGGAAAGGGTCTAAGTATATTATTTTCAGTGGCAAACTTGACATATTTCATGCATTGAAATATACGGTCGATAATATGCGAAGTTTGGCAGGCTACAATAGGCACAATAATGATTTAAACGCCATAGCGACTATTGGACTAGGTAGTGGCGATGGTTGTTAATATGCCCTGTTAAGCGTTAAGGTATGGAAAGGGTCTAAGTATGTTATTTTCAGTGGCAAACATGACATATTTCATGCATTGAAATAGACGGTCGATAATATGCGAAGTTTGGCAGGCTACAATAGGCACAATAATGATTTAAACGCCCTAGCGACTATTGGACTAGGTAGTTGTGATGGTTGTTAATATGCCCTGTTAAGCGTTAAGGTATGGAAAGGGTCTAAGTATGTTATTTTCAGTGGCAAACTTGACATATTTGATGCATTGAAATAGACGGTCGATAATATGCGAAGTTTGGCAGGCTACAATAGGCACAATAATGATTTAAACGCTCTAGCGACTATTGTACTAGGTAGTTGCGATGGTTGTTAATATGCCCTGTTAAGCGTTAAGGTATGGAAAGGGTCTAAGTATATTATTTTCAGTGGCAAACTTGACATATTTCATGCATTGAAATATACGGTCGATAATATGCGAAGTTTGGCAGGCTACAATAGGCACAATAATGATTTAAACGCCCTAGCGACTATTGGACTAGGTAGTGGCGATGGTTGTTAATATGCCCTGTTAAGCGTTAAGGTATGGAAAGGGTCTAAGTATGTTATTTTAAGTGGCAAACTTGACATATTTAATGCATTGAAATAGACGGTCGATAATATGCGAAGTTTGGCAGGCTACAATAGGCACAATAATGATTTAAACGCCCTAGCGACTATTGTACTAGGTAGTGGTGATGGTTGATAATATGCCCTGTTAAGCGTTAAGGTATTGATAGGGTCTGAGTGTGTGAATTTACGAAGGGAAATTACAATGTCGCTGGTAGCTGTATTGTGTGCCTTATTGGGGAGGTCACAACCGAATCGAATATGGTTGCTGAAAGTGAATCTGAATGTGACTGCTAACTTGACACACATATGTTTGAGTGGGTTATATTCTATAATGACTCGGTAGCAAGTAACTTTTTTTTGGTAAATTTGATGAAAAATATTTCCTGACGAAATTGAAGAGGGATTTATCGTGTGAGGGTCGGTTAGGGCTCAGGTTAGGCGTCGTGAGGGTCGGTTAGGGTTAGTTTTAGGGTTAGTGCAGTCATTCTGAAGCTGGATTGATCATTGATGAACAATAATTTTCAATGAAGAATGGATGAAAAATATTTGCTGACGAAATAGAAGCGGGATTTATCGAACAAATTCTTGCCTAAACAGAAGCTGGATCGATTGAAAGGATTCTCGGCAAACTAGAAGTTGGATTTATTAAAGATAACAACGCTGCAACGTTAGTTCTTGGTGTCTACCGAGTCATTCTAGAACGTCTACCGAGTCATTATAGAATATAACCGTTTGAGTGTTCCAAATAAACCATTAGGCTACTTTCATTGAAGTCACAGAGTAAAGAGTAAATAAAGTGAATTAATTAGCAGTGTCAAAAATCCATTCGCCGAATGGCGGAAACTTCTTCCCTTAAGTAAGTTACTAACATAATTACTTGAAGAAAAACCTTGAACGCTGACCTAAGTAAAAAACAGATGTCCCAAACCATTTTTTATTGAAATCAAGCCAGATTCAACTCCTTTATTTGGCAATAAATAAAATGTTGGTTGGTTTAATAAGTTAGTGTAAATCTGACATGACATGCTACAGAGGTTCTGCAAAACATCATTAATGGAATGTTCTGTAAACGGAATTTACGCAGAAGCTTTTACAGAAATTCAATTAAAATACGTGACACTGCAAAACTGCACTATAAATGAACTGCATTCTCGCAGCAGTTACCCACAAAAGGTATATACAAGATTAATAGTAAACAAGAGATAATTTGGTAAATTGTGTTTTAGTGTCGTAAATTATTCGCTCGCTTTAGCAGTGTTATTTTAATCAGTCCAATTTCTTCTAGTTTTGCAAGAATCCTCCTTTATCCAGCTTCTATTTAGACAAGAATTCATTTAATCATTTCTATTTCTATTTAGGCAGCAATTATTTTTCATCAAAAGAACTTCTACTTAATTAAAAATTATCGTTCATCAAATCCCTGCAGCTTCAACTTCAGCGAGATTGTTTTCATAAATCCCACCTCTTCTATTTAAGTAACAATTATATTAATCAATTCAACATCTATGTAGTAAGAATATTTTTCCGGCAATCTGATTTGTACTAAACAAACGCTGAAACCCATGGATGCAATTGCAAATAATTTACAATGCTAAATACATGTTTACCAATAATTTAACTGAATCCTACCAACATTAATCAAAGCTCCAAATTGGAATATCGTACAGCAACAATATCAAGTCATTCGAAATTATGTACAGCAACATCAACATATAATCAGCAATGCAAAGAACAGTTCTAAACCCAGTCTCAGTCAAATATCGCCTCCAGAATACCTCAACCGCTTACAGCAGGTCTTATGAAAGGTAAGTATCATTAGTACTAAAATGGTGATACTTAGTCTCTTCGTATACAGATTTTGCGTACCAACACAATTATGCATTTTGTGGTATAAACAAGCAGTTATTCCATAAACAAACTGAACAACTTCCATCGTTCTGTAAGAATTAGAAGTCATTAGACTCATTACTCACCACAGTCATAGAACTTTGTAAACAATGAAGCACAAGTTAGAAGCTAACCCTAGGGCACATAGCTTACACCAGTGACCAGAGTGCTGCATTAATAGAGGCTTTTCAGAAATTCCACATTTATGAAGAATACATTCTATTAAACAATTGAAAAGCTGTACTCCTGACTTGACTCAGCATGTGACTCACTACAAACTGATGCCCTTTGCATTAGATATTACTTGATTAAATGCTGGTTAACCTACTGATATTATCTCTAATGTTGTTTTGCATAACACCAAGAAATGTCACCAATTCACGTTCAATTATGTATAATGCATAATGTGATAAAATACCAAATAGTAAATCTGTACTTTCTTCTTGCCCCACAAAGGCTGCATCAGAAAGATCAGCTTATTCATTGGAATTTATACGTATGTACAAATTCATCCTTTGACACAGGTTTGAACATCGGGCAACAAAGTTTGTCCAATCTCACTTTCCACTACTAGTCCTCCAGTCTTACCCTTAAACATACACAAACACCCACGTTGTCTCTTCCCAGACTTCAACTTTCCTTTTTCATTCAGGGATCCACTTTGTTGATTTCTACTCTTGTCGATGCCAATCTTTTCCTCAGTGCCACAACAATAATAAAAATTCTTTGGACTAAAGTATCACAAGATGGTGCATGTCCAGACTCCAGCTGTCACTCAGGTCGATATATACATTAAGCCATTTGGCATAAAACAAAACCTGCTTTCTAAGTAGGACATTTGACCAAAATCAGACGTCAGTCACTCAACTTGAGGCATCGCAATAACAAGCTTGGAAAAAGTTACAACTAGTAAGTAAAAACCTACGAATAACAGGTATAAACACACAGAGAGATTGTCGGAACTGACAAGACCACCGAAATTCACTACCACAGCAGGCTAAAGGCCTGCCTTGGAGACACGGACAAATAGGAGCATTTTTGGTCTACTGGTAAAGTAATTAATTAGTTAATTAATTAACTGCTTTATCGATGATTTCGTCCACTGTGCAACACGATTAACGTCTGTGTAATATACATAAATTTACATCTTTAAACATCACCATAATAGCATTGATAAAAGTTTACACTTTACAGAATTGCGAATACAAAAAAGACTACCACTACCCGTGAACATAAATAATTGTGGAGTGCCTATTGCTCCACAAACTGTAACCCCAATGTCATTACCAAACGAGGTAACATCATAATACTCAACACTTGTGCAAAACGATACTATGTATGTATATACTTACTTTGGAAACAATAAATAATTTTGAATTTGAATTAAGGAGAGTGCACTCCTTTTGAAAACAATGTAGACAATAATTATCCATCGTATTTGAGATCAAAGTCAAATTGGATCAATACTAACCACATAGCCAGGTATACTAAACGCCATACATAGTGAGCTTAATAGTCTTTATACATTAACCACTTAGGGTAAGGAGGCTCAAACCAAAACATCATGAGCTCCAAAGCCAATGCTCTAACCCAGTGCTGGTCAACCTTTTTGACACCACCAGCCGCCAAAGACCTTATTCCTGAACCCAGGGGCCGCACCGATAAATTCAAAAGCAATGATCAAAATCAATTTAAATCAACTCCATTAAAATTTACTATGTACTAATAATATTGAATGCGCTGTTGAAACTGAATTTTGCGTTCACATTGTCAAATAATGTTTATTTACGAGCTAGTGGCTTTATGAGTAAATGTACGTGTGTGGTTTTGTTTTCCTTAATTTTCCCAACATTTGCAGAAATTTCACTAGGTTACGAGGGTCACTTAAAATCAGCTCGTGGACTACAGGTTGGACAGCACTGCTCTGGCCAATCAGTACATGTCCCACATATTTTCCCACAGCTGTCGTTCTTTTCCTAATATGTTTCGTTAAAACTTTTCGCATCACGTGCATACACAGTCTTACATCTGACTAGAAAACGGCTCACAAGACGAAAAAGTTGACTTGCGGTCTTGTGCCAAACGTCTCGTCGACGCCAAAAGATGGCAGCACAAAACGAGACAAAGCGTGTTAAGTTCGTAGAGACAATTATATTGTTCGCCAGATGTAGTCGTCGCCCACCAGAGGGCAGCACCTCCTAGTAGGTGAGAGTTGAGTCGTCCCATTCAAGGTCACGCTTCACGACCTTACCCGCCTCTCCCTCCTCCCCTTCCTCCTCCTCCGAACCTTCAGCCTCGTTCTCGTGAACAGTCGTCTCCTCCTCCTCCTCCTCATCTTCGCTCTCCTCCGTGTCGTTGCCATGGAAACTACACTCGTCTGCTGGTTCATCGTACATCTAGAACATCGATATAAATTAATCAATCCATGAGTGCCCGAAAGTAGTTTCGCAATGGGGCAAAACACAATGGCCACATTCACATTTTTGTAAGAGCATGAAAAATGTTAAAATTGAGATTAAGAACATGGGCATTTTTATAGAGTTGTTAAATTTATGTAAAATTTTAAACTTTATATCATCATAATTATAGAAAATGACATGAGCATGCTGTAGATATATCATAATAAATTTTTATTCTCATTTAAAGTTAAATTTCTCAGTTTCACTCTATGTATCATTAGCGCTTTATTGCAACGAAACTTGTTAGAAAATCAAAAAGCAGTACTAGTTACAAAAATTGGTGTCAATTTTCCGCTGGGAGCCAAGTGCCCCATCTTTCCCCTATATGCAAAGCACCCATGAACACTCCATGTATTATAACCGCTCGTACATATTATCACTGCAATTGCAATAGTACATTTAGATAGCAATTCTCCAAAAGTAAAACAGATCAGAACATAGGCGCAACCAACCTATGGGACCCACGGGACGCGTCCCCCAACTTTTGAGTGGTCCCCTAACTTTATTATTATGGTCCCCCCAACTTTCAGGACGTGATTCACTATGGTCCCCCAACTTTTAGGACGTGATTGCACCTATGGATGAGAAGCACTTTCTACGCCATGGACGTCTTGGGAGTAGTGGGGGCTGGGGCAAATGTGCCTCTGAATTGGATGAAAAAATCAACTATTGATACCTACGTCAGCACATTTGATGAAATAATATTTATTCATTCGTCACTAAGAGTCTAGGACAGGAGAAAATCAAGCGGAGTAGGAAAGCAAAAAATGCCAGATCTTTAAATTATTTTAATGACAGCTTTGCACATGTCAACCAAATACAATGCTTAACAAGCTGACCAAGTTCTGCCCCCTGAATTTTCTGCCTCCTACAAAAACCGAAATGACATCCACTGGTTGCAATGGCACTACATGAATTGCAATTATGTAATTGTAATTATTATTATTGTTCCGTGTTAGCATATGTCAAAGTTCTGTCAAAAAGAACGTAATGTATTGTATGTATTCAAGTAAACTTAAACTCAAACTTAAACTAAAATCTCCCAAATTTTATCAACACCATACAAAAGCTCCAAGAAGGAGATCGGCTTATATTTATAGGCGTTATATATGTCTGGTCATTTATATATGTCCTTCGTAAACCTGGGAGTCACTGCACAATAGCCTGGTACTACTGTTGGCAGCACTTAACATCACTGACCTCTTGTTCCATGGGGTTGACTGTGATGGTCAATGCCGAGTTATCCCACTCCATTTCCGGTTTGTCATCAGCACCAACATCCCCAGGTTGGCCCTGAACAGTGCGTAGTTTGATCGCTCCGAGCACAGTCAGGATCACCAGTGTACCAACACACAACACAATCATTATCGCCATTCCAAGACCTGGTTAGAACAGAAATATAATCATACAAAGTTCTGTATGTGATTCGGCCAGAGAACTTATATAGCACCTTATAAAGGCAGTACAATAGTTACTCAGAGGTGCTCCCAGTTGGTGGAAACGAGCATTTTAAAAAGAATTGGTGGAAAAGGACTTTTTGCAAAGAGTTGGCGGAAAAGACATTTTTTAAAGAATCGGTGGACAAGAACATTTTCAAAAGAATTTATGAAAACTTTAATTGGTGTAAGAAAACTTTTTCAGAGTGTTTACAGAAAGTGCATACGGAATATCTGGATAAAACAAGAAACCATCTAATGGCGGTAGGGGGCATAGCACAACCAGACCAAAGAAAAGGCACAACTCTGTTTAAATGACAAGGTGCATGCAAAGGGAACAATTAATCCACCTCAATTAGGAGACTGATGCCTTAAAAGGACAGCCAAATCTGTGGAACAGCACAGCTCACAAAATTAGCCCATACATTTCCCAAAATTTTATTCCATGTCAGTAAAATATGTTATTTTTCAGCTACAATGGACTGCTCCTCTGCTACACTCTCAAGGTCAACACCATTCAGTAGAAAGCGTTGGTAAATTGAGAATAGGATGCAAAGACACATTCCTTGGCTGCCAAACAGATCAATCGGATTGCTGTAACTTCTGATCGTCCGTTTGTATAACAAAATGTAGTCGTTCTGCACTCTGCAGTGTGTAAGTCTGAAATAAGCAAAGATTATTATTATAACCATGAAAATGAGAGATGCTGACCAATCTCTTTGGAGTTGAAGGAGACGGAGCTCATTTTTGTTGGCTTCGCCAACTTATGGATCATGGTTTGAAGAAGTTTGTCATTTCCGTGAGCGTTTGGAACAATGGTGGCTCTTCTGTCCAAGTGGATAACTTCCAGCTGTGAAAGTCCACAGAAATATATATTAACTAATTGTCAGTGATTAGGAACAATGAAGAAATATATTCATCAGACATAAAACCGTGTTGCATCTTGGACCTCTAATAGATCTATCAAAGATCAGTCTTGATTTTCCAATGGATTACAACCCTGATAGTAGTGAAATCATAAATCATTGAGAAGCCAATGAACCTGATCAAGCATCTTTTTGCCTCCCATTAGTCACATTATTCCCAGTGTGCTTCACGTGTGCAAGACCACGACAGCAGAAATTTTTTGAGAAAAGCAAAGGAGGAGGAGGAATTACCAACTAGAATTTGAGATCGAGTAGATCAGGACAGTGTATTCCAAAGAGACGGACCAGTTGAGGCAAAGGACCTGGACTAAGCCATAGCTGTTCTAGTATGAGGAACTAGATCAAATCTATTTGTGGAGCCAAGTGGATGATGCGAGGAAGCTTAAAGAGGTCAGAGTATTACACCGGCTATATATAGATATTAGTACTGCATGTGACAGTGCGTGACTATATGGTTCTCTCTAATTCATTTAGTTGTTTGATGGCCCCACAATGGATCATACTATCTTGGAACAGAATAATAATACAATTCTTGACTTCAATGTCACCTCAAGTGACCATTGACCAATGTCTTATGGATTGTGATGACAGCACGAGAGAGTTCATTACTCATAATCATAATCTCATAATCATTAGATTCTAGTGAGTTAGCCATACTGACCGCTACGTCCAGTCGATTGCTGACCAACTGACCGGTCCACTCTGTGCATCCAACGGTAAACGATCGCTGACGCAGTTCATCTGGTTGCACGTTGACGTACTCAACGGTTGACAGGGCTCTTTCGTAGCTTGACATTACATCAGCCCCTAAATGCCAAATAGATTAACATTGGTGGAATCTTGATCAATGGCATTCTTAATGATGATGATGATGATGATGATAAAGCTCCCCATTTCTCTACACATTAATGTATGTGTACATACAATTAGAAAACAACAAAAACAGCAACAGCAACAACAACAACAACAACAATAATAATGATAATAATAATAATAAAAATGATAATAATAGCCCATTGCTATTGAAACGTGTTGAGCCCCATCAATCGTGCGGGTCGGGAATGCTTGTTGGAGTTGGGCCGCCATGCTGCCGCTTGTTTCTGGCGATCCAAGCGAGATAGTCTACCTCTTCCAGAGGATTTCAATCTGCACACAGCATTTCAACGCCATTGCTTTTATAAGATCCTTTGCACCACACCCGGGGATGAGAACAACGCACTCTAACCTTGTACACATTTCTGTTTCTAGTTTAGTTTAAAGGTTGTGTGATCTTTTAATAAATGTTGAAATCAAATAATAATAATTATTATTATTATAGTAATTAAAATAACAACAAAAACAAAGATAATAAAACAAATTCTTTACTGCAACATCACCTCAACACCACCTTTCACAAAATAATTCAAGTTGTGCCAAAAAAGTGGCTTGGTCGGGTTACCGGAAACACACCATTTTTCTGGCCTAATTACTCTTTAGAGTGATACTGCGATACACACAGGCAACCAGTAGCACACTAGTTAAGACACCACAGGGAACCCTAAGCAACTTAGTCCTGAGGTTGAAGGATCACATCAAGACGAAGATGAAAATGATGATGATTCTTAACATGATTGTGATGATGATGATAATTATGACTGAAAATAAATGTGACTAATAAATAATAACCTGTTCATGTATGTAACTTCTAATGCAGAAGGCATAGTGCACCAACAGCAATCCGTAATCAGGTGAATACCCAGAGCATCTGTCCATGAGACAGACAGAGAGGCTGCAGCCTATAGTGGATAAGTAATTTGAAAGAGGTAGGTTTTAAGTTGAGAATGAAAGGACTTCAACTGAACAGAGCACAAGACACAGGAAGAGAGTTCCGAAAAGTAGATCCGGCGAATGAAAACTCATTCATCAACAACAGTTCTTGATTAAAATATGACAAGGCAAGGATAATCTGATGATCTCCTTGAAAAATTATAAGTCTGGAGAATAAGAACTTATTTTAAGTATTGAGGATGGTAACATAGTGATGTCAAGGATGGGAAAGAATAAAATAAAGAACAAAGTGATAATGGCAAGCGATGATGATGTAATGTCTCGTGCCTGAAATGACAATTCCATCATCACTGACATCAACCAGGAGACCAAGCTGGCTGAACAATCCGCTTGGAAACTGGAGATACTCGTAACTGTGGTTGAGATGAGAATCCATTTGAACGAGACAGGAGTCAATCTTCAACCGATTCTCACTCGTACTGCCATCGTCTTCATCATTCACCTAAAAGAATTTCACAATTTTGGCGATTCAGCTATGATCATCTTAAACATGGCAATAGTATCAAAAATACTCTACAGAATGTATATATATGCAGTGCTGTCCACATAATATATATATATATGTGTACTTTATTGTACTAGAATACATTTGTTTAGATATGTGTAATTTATCGTGGTACTCGCAAGTTTGTACATTTTTCAATATTTACACAAAAATATGCACACCTCCATATTATGCAATGTAATGCAAATTTTTTTAAATTTGTATAGTGCCGTTCGAATCAGTGAGCATTGAGTAGCACTTCCAGTGCGAGTTTCATTTGAGTATCAGAGAAATCCATCTAAAAACTATTTCTCGTTGCTCTTCAGAACAGAATATTCTTATAAGCATTGAATATTTAATGAGACAGACTGTCCAAATTTGATAATTCATAGGAATTTTCATGAAACCTATGAGTTTAATTTCAATTGCCTTATTTCAATATTGATTAAGATTTCAAATTTCACAATTTTGCTTATTTTCAATATTGATTTTAAGAGTTTGAATTTCAATTGCTTATTTTCAGTACTGATCAATATTTTAGTTTTAAATTGCTTATTTTAAATACTGATTAATGTTAGATTTCAATTGCTTATTAAAATACTGATTAATATTTTAGATTTCAATTGCTTATTTTCGATACTGATTAATATTTTAGATTTCAATTGCTTATTTTCGATACTGATTAATATTTTAGATTTCAATTGCTTAAGTACTTTCATTTTTGTTAAAAACAATCTAATGCCAGTAAAAACTTCAAAGGTGAACATACTTTCTCCTCAGTAGTAGTAGTAGTATTCGGATCATTTTCGTTAAAGTGAGCAAGCGTCATGGATAGGTTAGCAAACAGACCGACTCCCTTGGCAAGCTGGTCCTCACCAACTGACAGATGGCTAACCGGGGCGCTCAGCACAAGCGTTGGCTTCACAAATTCCACCACGGTTATCAGAATGCTGCTCGTAGCTATCATCAATGGCTCGTGATTTGAGCAACTGAAAACAGATAAGTTTCACTATTAATCAATTGAATCTGTGATTGTAATTGCTACAGAACTGCTAGCACTGAGTACTCCAGTAGTCCTTGACTAAGGGCTATGAATCCTCCTGAAATTGTGTGTGGGGGTCCATCAGTAGTGACTCCTTGAGTTATCAGAGCAATGTTTGTTTTCTGATGAACTCTGTTCTTAATTGCTTCAACATTGTAATCGTAAACTCTGAATCCAAAAGAGCTACTAGAAACTAAGATCAGACCACTGGCATTATTACGATAGCTGTTATGAGTTGAGGGTATTGTCTAGAGCTTCAAAGTGAAGAAAAAATCTGTTTGCTAGAAGACAGCATTGACAGAAGCCCAGTTACTTAAAGCTATTATTCATTCATTTCAAGAAATTACATAGCGGCACTTCAAGAAACCTACTCAGAGGCGCACCCAATCCAACCACATCAATACAGATAAGTCTTAAGGAACCTGAAAAATGGGCATGAGTCATACTTAGGCAACAGGTCTACCTCCAATGGTAGACAATTTCAGACATAAAGACCTATTATATAGTAGGTCTACAACAGAGAAAGCAGGAAATTGACAGGTTGAGGTTCTAACACGAGGGACCAAAAGCTCCAATCCACATGATGTTAGATGTAATTTAACGAGATATTTCATAACAAGCACAACAATGAACAGAAACAATGCTCAAGACAACAATGGCACACCAACCAACACACATGCATGCACGCACGTCTGACTGGAAGAGACAATCGGAAGACGGGAAGACCAAGAAGGCACGTGCTCAAATCTTTACCCAGTGCTGTATTTTTCAGTGTCAAACAGTTTGGAATGAGTTGTGAAAAGAGAAGAGCACACACGTCTAATGATGACTGTCCAGAGCCGAGGTTTACACACCATTGAATTGTCTCTGTATCCCAGTCTGCAGGTGCACCATTAACTCAGTGGGTAATGTTTAATGCATCTCTAAATTACCCATTAAACGATAATACTCATATATATATCCAGCTGGTTTAAGCAGTGTCTCTATGTTCCTGTACTACGCACTACACAGCGGGTAGGCTTAATGCATCACGAAACAACCCATTAGAGTACACGACGATACTCATTTAATCGGTACATATGACTTAAACGTCCTGTATGAACTCACGTTGCATGCGAGTTGATGCTGAGAGGTCGATGTCCAGTCACAGGTTTTATCCTTGTGTTGATGTAACTGACGCGTCGCAACAGACTCTGAACGGACGACACCGAAGTGCCACTGATCGTCACCGAAGACATCTCACTGTTCAGCGACACCGACTTAAGAAACACATCATGAAAGTCTTTATGCATCCGATTACGATCGGTTGGACTCGTTCAACTATCCTCCACCTGCAATGTCCTGCATGGCGTGTGGATTACTTCATAAATTTATTCACTCGTTACAGAGATATAGACAGTAACAGCGACCCTTCAAGGATACCACTCAGGAGCACACCCGACCTAACCACTAAAAACTGTTCTGTTTGGCCGTGCTGGAGTCGGGAGCGCCTCTGAGTAGTTTCCTTGCAGAGGCGCTATATAAATGCTTGAATGAATGAATGAATGAACCCCCGGCAAAAAAGGATGGTTTAGGTCACTTGCTGTGGAAAGGATTTCCAACATCAGTTCACTACGCCAGTTTCTCTCTGGTAGTCTTTTCTCATCTTTCTCTCACCTCAAATCCTGTTGTTTCTCTCAGGGTCGATCACACTGGGAGTGCTTCTGAAAGGCTTTTGCTGGCGCTTTTAACATCTGCTCCATAAAAATCAGAGGAAAAATTGGAAAATGTAAATGATTTATATGTGTAAAACAACAAATAGGAAGACAAAAATACCTAAGGCCAGTGTATATGACCCTGAGCATAATTTGGATAAATTGGTATTTTGTTTTCATCACATAAATCACATGCAATATCATAATATTTAATATGTAATCTAGTGTTCTGTTATCACTCGTTATTAACTACAAACCTCCTTACATCACTGCAGAATGTTCAATCACCACACAGTCCATGTCAGGCCATCATAGGTGGTGGGTAATATATGCAAAGTGAAGGTTCCAGCCTCCCCAGAGACATCTATTGATGCTTAGTCTTTAGATAGCAACTCTTAATAAATGCATAATAATAATAATAATAATATAATAATAATAATAACAGTAGTAGTAATAATAATAGTAATAACAGTAGTAGTAGTAATAACTTAGCAATAATAATAATAACAACAACAACAATAATAATAACAATGTCCTATGTTGAAAGGGTCCCTAGGGATCTAGTGGGACCGGTCTACTGTTCCCATCTACTCAGTGTTACTCACATTATAAGCGCTACTTAAATATCATTGATTGAATGGTGCTATATCAATTTCAGATTACACTGCATCTTTGTTCGAAATCACTCGCACAAAAATAACTCGTGTTTTAGTCACCGTTCCAGTTTCCATGTCATCCAGCCGGGTGAAGTCCAGTTTCTCCTGGCAGCTGTGGAGACAGTGCAGGACTTGGTCAGTTTCAGTTGCATTGACAAGGATGGACAGTCCAGCCAGCTGACCATGAAAGTGTTCACCCATGCGGTGATCCTTGCCTGTTATAATCATCATACAGTGACAGATTTCACGCTAACTTTCTTTCATATGTATATTAATTAATAATTATATGTGTCTACAAGCAGACACTAAAGCATCTTGTAGTGCTTATTAATAGACAAACAAAGGTATAAATAAAACTAGTAAAACAACAATGGATAAACAACATAGATACACAAACAAATAATATTATATGTACTAAGAACATCATAAACATAACAGTGCATGTAACACAGTATGTTCGCAACGCGTTGAATGACTGTCATGGATGGATGAGTGCGTAATACTGAGTATATGTGTATGTGTATATATCCATGTGAGTATAATGCAAAGGCGTGTATGGATAAGTGTGTGTGTGAGTGCAGATATTTATACATGTATTGTATGTATGTAGCAGACCATACAAACGTATGTACGCATGTAAGTAAAACATTTACAATGTATGTACAGACATACATGCAAAATTATGCATGTACCAGTAAAATGATGTTGAGCTTACCGTGCCAACATAAAATGATTTTAACCTTACCGTGCCAACATGCTCCAATGACAAGTTTTGTCGAGCGCACAAACTTTGTCGGGTGAAGTGGCCAGTCGTCGATGATGACGGGATTGTGACGCGTCTCCACAAACCGTCTTCCATCGACGTATAAGCGAACCTGCGTTAGAAATACGCACAACAAAAGTTACTAATTAGAAGCTAATAATTAGAAGCTAATGATTAGAAGTTATTAACTAGAAGCTACTAATTAGAAGTTATTAATTAGAAGCTACTAATTAGAAGATATTAATTGGAAGCTACTAATTAGAAGTTATTAATTGGAAGCTACTAATTAGAAGTTATTAACTAGAAGCTACTAATCAGAAGCTACTAATTAGAAGCTATTAATTAGAAGTGCCTACTAATTACAGTCAACCATTTATCGTTAATCTCCTCTCACCAGCAAACCTATTCAAAGCAAATTTATAAACATCTTCCGCACCTCAGGTAGGTCAAAGCTGATGGCATACTGATGCCAATTTCCATCGCACACCTCCTCCAGTTTCCAGCGCCATTCCGTCGGCTGGAATCGGCTCATATCTGCCTCACCAGTCGACTCCTTCCTCAGCAACAAGATCAGGTGACAGTTGTGGACGAAGATGGAGTAGTGATGGCGGTTCATGGCTGAAGCAGATGACAATAGTATCAAGACAATCAAATCTAATAATGAGCTGTGACTCTTGAAACGCTGCACATGAAGAGCATTGGGCTAATGGGCTTTCATGGTTGACGAATGGAGGCCTTTGTTATTCGCTACCCACATCAGTTCATTCGTTCTTTCGTTCAATGCTTTGATGGCATTCAGATTCAAAAACTTGAGACATCATATTTTCCAACTTGCATACCCAGTTATTATCCACCATAACTTGTTTCTGACCAGTTTTTCTTGTCTATAGGATTTTGACATGACTTTTCCAATGCATTATATAATACGTTTTCACAACTTCACTCTATTTCAGTACTTGCCTTATCGTTTTCATGTTATTATTGTTGTTTGTAGTTAATGTAGTTGTCGTTGTTGCTACTTCTTCTTCTACTTGCATTTTTACTACTTCTGCTAAGTACTTCCACTTACACCTCCTCCTTGTCTTTCTCCTCCCCCTCCTCCTACTTCTTCTTCCTCTAATAGCATTTATTATAGCATGTAACATTGCAACATCGGTAAACATGAAACTGAGGTGTGAAGCAACCATGAACGAAGGACTTGTAACACGAGCTCCCTATACAGAAAACATCTCAAGTGAAGGTAAAACATATACCATCAGCATTCCAAGTCAAGTGCTCTAACCACAGGGGCGGATCCAGGGGGGCCAATCCGGCCATGGCCCCCATTTAAAAATTGCATGGGACGTGGCCCCCCCATTTGGTTTCAACAAGCCATTAAATAAATGTAGTGCGAGAGAAAAACAGGACATCAGGCCCCCCCTATTACAAAATTGCACGGGACTTGCCCCCCCCGTCGATTCAGCGGTGGATATTTCCCGAAAAATTGGTCGATGACTAAAAAAAAAAAGAAAAAAAAAGGTCATCAGTTTTTTCGGCGGGTGAAATGGTATTTTTTTCCCGGAAAATTGGTCGATGACTAAAAAAAAAAAGGTCATCAGTTTTTTCGGCGGGTGAAATGGTACTTTTTTCCCCGGAAAATTGGTCGATGACTAAAAAATTTTTCTCCTGTCTCACAACACCAAAAAATTTGGCCCCCCCTTCGAAAATTCCTGTATCCGCCCTTGTCTAACCATGCACGTGCAACAGCGCCACCCACCTTCTCCATCGGAGTGACACAGGATCTGCTCCTTTTCATAACCTGACGCACTGTTCTCCGAATGCTTCATCCACGTCAGAAACGTGAAACGACTTCCAAGGTCCGGTCGTAACTTTTCCGCTGGAATCAAGATGGCGTCCTCCACTCCGTCAAAGTCCAAGACGCGATTCAGACCCTCGGCCTCCGTTTCATTCTGACTCCAGAATCCGAGCGAAGGCAGATCAATGAACTCTTCAGATGCACCTGATTTAAATTGGTAATGAATATTCATCAGCAAAAACAAGACATCTTAAAGCAGTCATGAATATTCATCAGCAGAACAAGGCATTTGCAACCGGTCATGAATATTCATCAGCAAATCAAGCATTTATTATAATCAATTAATCATTAACAATATCATTTTTATTATTAAATACTATTTTTATTATCATAATTATTATCATTATTATTATTATCACTAAATATTAATATAATTATTATTACGACAATTATTATCATTATTATTATCATTATTATAATTACTATTATTACTATTATCTTTATTATCATAATTATTTACAAACATTATCACTATTATTTTCATTGTTAAATAAAAAATTTATTATAAACATCACCATTACTATTATCATTATTATTATTATTTATTTTTTTAGCGCCCAAGATATATATGATCCGTCAGGCTTTAAAAACAATAAAATAATAGTAAAAGCTTTTTTATAGGTTCTCGTCTCAAAGGTGCCTCTAAATGTAACGACATTGAACTGTTGCGTGCATATTGTATTATTATTATTATTATTATTATCATTATTATCATTAATATTATTATTGTTATTATCATCACTATCATGTTTACAGTTATTTGCAATTTTATCATCATAAATGTCATTTAATATAGATAAATCCCAGCCTAGCTCACCACAGAGTTTGAGTTGTGACTCCACAGAAGCCGTGTCTCGTTCGCAATCTCTCTCGAGATGATTTGAGTCGAGTTTAACGGTGATACCAATCTCAGTGAGATTACAAGCAGAGTCACAGAGATCCAGCTGAGCATGTGGAGCGAGCGTCAGGAGATGAGTACCAACAAGAAAGTCTATTCGCTCAGAAATATCTTCAGCAAACATAATTATAATGTCATTCAAGTAATGTTATTTTAGAACAAACAAATCTATAATAGTGGTTATACTAAAGAGGTGTCAATCCAAAGCCTGGAAACATGAGAAGGGTAACTTTATATATCTACACAAAAACATGCAGTGCCATCATACATGTATACAAACATGAGAGATGCATACGCTTGTGGTCCATCCGGCTGGGTTCTACAAGTCTCTCAAGCCTTTCTTCTTTGTTCGTGGTTGGGCTGGGAGCGCCTCCGAGTAGTTTCTTGAAGGGGCGCTATTTAAATGCTCTGAATGAATGAATGAACATGTATGCATATAGGCCATATAATATAATGCTAACATACACGTAAAGTAAACACACACAAATACATACATACATGCAAACAAACTATTTCTAAAGACTTCCATTTGAGAGATATGTTTGCTTCCAAGGACAAAATCCATGACCTTTCGGTCATTTTTAAACACCGTTCTTTCAATCAACGGGCCACAAGAGTGGGAACCTTGAAGAAGCGCCAAGTCAAGTTCATATTGATTTGAGTGATTGATTGCTATCCATAAATTATAAGCAGTAAGTAAGCAAAGTGGAATAAGAACAAGAGCAGGATCGAAGTGTTAGCGACTTCATTTTCTTAGCCTCAGCATATGAGTGCAGCTAGTCCTCTCCCTCACCGTCTCATCTTCCCACCAACAGTGTAAGGTCGATGTACTCATCGCAGCTGAATTCGCGAATGAATCTAATGAGTCAAAGCCATAACTGACCTGTCCATCGAGGAACACAGACGGGGTTAACAGCCACTGTGACTGATGCAGAATCCGACAAGAGACCACCGCAGTCTTCGGCTGTCACCTCAAAGACGTGGCTCTGCTTCTGCTGGTAGTTTAGTGGCTCCGTATTGTGAATAAAACCTACACAGCAAATCGTCCATTCATTCAGATGTCGGAAAATCGTACCGAAAATATATCTGAATTAAACAAATAATTTAGCAAATGGAAATCAGTACTTACTACTTACAATAGTGTTGCTGCTGCATCCTTATCCTTTCAAAGATTTGGAGAAGGTGGCCAAACAAAGTCAACTGACTGAATCAGGTCAACAGCTGGTAGAACACCAGTCACAATTATCTGAACATTTATCCTCCGACCCACCCCCTCATCGCAGTCCTGACTACTGCCCACTACTATCACTACCATTCCTAATACACTTCCACTATCACTACACTTCCACTACCACTACACTTCCACTATCACTACACTTACTATCACTGCACTTCCACTACCTCAATTGCTGCACTTCTCTTACCACCACTACTACTGGTGATAACATAAAGGTTTTGTCAAGCCATGTAACAGTGCAAATGTACATCACACATGCCTATATATTATATATATATAAAATTATGCAATTAGGATACCATGTTCTGTGGCACATTAATTATTATTCAGGGCAGTAGTGCTGCTACAAGTGCATTAAAATAGTTGGGCAGCTGCAAGGTCATTCCATGTCCTTGACATTTGATTAAATCCCCCAAAAACGATCGTGCAAAACGATGGAGTTCATCGACTTGCACATGTGCGTTCGTCGTATCTCAGGTGACCGCCAACAAAACAGCCGACCGTGAATAACGACAAAGCCACAGAGACTCGACCGTAATTTCCACTCTGCTCGCTCTGCTTTGTTCGGCAAATCTCCTGACCACTGGACGTCTCTTACAACGCATTGTTATGTCTTTCGACTTTCGACAAGCGGCTTTAGACGTGGAACTATGCACAACAGATGGATAGCTGTCTGGTTATGTCGCTGTGTGATCCGCATAAGTAAGCAAGTAAGAATATGCTTCATTAGACTACCAGCAAATGCATAGTAGTTTACAGAAGAAATAAATAAGAGAAATAGTTATTCAAAGTAATACAACATTTTCATGATAGAAGTTCTGTTTACAAAGGCATCAACTCTAGGTATAGCTAGATCTCGTGTGGCCTGGATTGAGTATTGTATTATTATTATTATTATTATTACATAAATTTATTACGCGCGCAAGGTCACACCAAAGTGTGAATCTGAGGCGCGGATAGTTAGCCGCCAGAGGAAGATGCAGTTAAAGGTCCATGTGCTTGAAAGCCAAAGAGAAATAGTGAGTTTTGAGCCGTTTTTTGAAGGTAGGGAGTGAATTTGAGCAACGAAGAGAGAGTGGAAGTAGATTCCATTCTTTGGGAGCAGAGGCATGGAATGCACGCGAGCCCATAACAGTTCTGCATCGAGGTTCAACTAAAAGACCCATGTTTGATGATCGCAGGCAACGAGGAGGAATATAAGGAGTAAGCAGTGACTGAAGGTAGGGAGGTGTTCCGGTAGAGAGGGATTTGTAGGTTAAACAGGCCAATTTAAATTTAATCCTAAACTCGACAGGAAGCCAATGCAGCTGATGAAGTAGAACTGAGAAACTTGATCGTAGTGGGACACGCAGCACAACGCGAGCTAAAGAATTTTGGATGCGTTGCAGCTATGTAGCTCATAGCCTGAAATGCCAACAAAAATCGCATTAGCATAATCAAGGCGAGAGGAGACAAGGGCGCAAGCTAAAGTCTTCGACATATCCTTAGTCAGAGCCGACCTAATGTGGCGTATTGCCCTGATGTGATAAAAGCAAGATCTACAAAGGTTAGTTACATGCATCCGAAAAGTATGGAGTAAGCGTATGAGAATGGAGGTCATAAAGACGTTTAATGATAGTTTGGCCATTGCAGAGTAGAGACCTGATAATCACAGATTTTCAGTTGACTGACGTTACGAACTGCTGACGATAAATTGCAATTTTAAGCACCACAGAAGATAGATAACATTACAGTCTGACCTTGCCAATCAAATGTATTATGCGCTTTGGTTGATGTCTCGGACAATATCACCAGAATTCAATTGATCAGATTAGACCTTGTTCGATCAGTAATACTCACCTCATTGGCTGCATTCCTAAATATGTCGCTGCCTATATGCGGGATGTTCTACACTGGCTTCCTATTTCTCAGCGCATCTTCTACCGAGTTGCTGCACTTGTTTGGTGATGCATGAGCTAAAAAAATTCTCGAAATGAATGAACGAATGAACAAATACTGACCTCACAAGTCTCTAATGCAACCAGACATTGGACATGACCACGCAAAGCGATTAATCTCAGACGAACCATTTGTGTCGGCCTCAAACGGCACGTCCTTCGTAACGACATGGTAGCGGCAGATCTTCGCGAACGCGTCCGAACCGTCGGCATCGGTCGCGTCCAGTCGCAGCAGACGATCGTAAATCCTGCCTTCGTTGGCTTCGGCGGAGAATGTCGACCGCGTCCATTCCGGTCGGTTGTCGTTAACATCCTCCACGTCGATGAGCACGAGCTCTCTTTGATAAACAGCAGATTAATCGGACATCCTATATACTACCCGACAATCATTTCTTGTACCGTAAACTTAATAATTGTGAACATCTATCTATAGCACTCGTAAAATGTAAATGTACTCGAATTTTATATAACGACCTCGACCCTGCTCATCTTTTTGATGAACTGATTGGGTGACATACTTCACCATTTCAATAAACTTTTCAATGAACTGATTGGGTGACATCTTTCACCACCGCTGGTCATTTTAATGGATGTCACGTTATTTAGGTTCCTGTGTACGGTCGTGCCAGTCCGAGATTTATATCTCTGAAATAAGACACAGGTCTTCGCAGTGCTTAAAGTGTGGAAAAAAATAAGTGCCTGGAGGCCACTTACCTTTCCAAAAGAGTACCTAGACAGTGGACACCCTTGCCCTTTCAGGCTGTGCTGGCCAATAAGTGGCAGGACGGCATTCACATTTTAAAATAAGTGCATGGACGCCGTCCATGAACGTCCAGCCACACTTCAAGCGCTGGGTCTTAGGGATTTCAAGAATCGCAATCTCAAGATCTCTACATCAACCATAAAGTGAAGTCGTGGAAACCAATTTTATTAATTGGAGGTGCTTAATCAAAAAAGATCTGCAGTAGGCAGAGGGTTAAGATCTGGAGAGTCAGGATGGATGTGAAGTTAGATAGACAGACAGCTAGGGTGGATGATCCTTATAAATGAAATGGCGAGGAAAGTATAGGGAAGTGTAGGTATTGGGATATGAAATGTGAAAAAGAAATTGTTTCAGCTTATGAGTGAAAGACCTGTGGCAAGATTCCCAAAGGTGAGGTCTTAATATAAGATAAGAATATTCTTTAATTGACGAATTGCTATCCGTATTTCGGCGAACATACATGGTAATAAATGTACATCATCCATAGAGCCGCTCAAAATTCAAATATTTATAAATCACAAAATAATAAATTCAGTGTAAATACATTTTTATGATGATATGACCAACTAGTGCACTATGCACTTTAGATTACATGGTAAGTAGGTTCGTAGCCTGATGAATCTGATATTTACCTTAATGCAGGGGGGGTAGATGTTTCAAAGAGGTGAGACAGCTATGGAGCAATTTGCAAGTAGCCTAAGTTTGTTAAACTCCTGCTAAGGTTCTTTGCAATATCAACTGTCGCCATAAATGAACTATGAGTTATGCTGCGGATATATATTTTTCCATTACAAAAATCATAGTAAATATGTCTCCAGGTTGTAATTTCAGACAAAATAGTTCTTCATAATTCAATAATGGACGACAACCGTGTTGTTCAGAAGACAAAAGACAATAACTTCCACTCCAACCAGTGTTGGAAGGGGGGTCAACTCACCGATGTGGGCCACAAAAACCAAGTCAGCCTATGAGCAATGGCTGGATTGCCTACTCTCGAGCCAGATCGGAAATTTTTCTGTAAAAGCCATTACTGTAATGGCCAAACAGTCAGCAGTGCTGAGCACAGTAAGAGAAAGCCGGTAGAGGGCCGCACGACGCTTATTCTGCAGGCAACGTCGCATTATATCCGAAAGACATAATTCACTGGCGGCGCTATTTCCGATGTTTAATCTCAGACATTTCGCGGATATTGATCGCAAGCAGAGAGCGGATAACTGATGCCGCCACCGCCAACACGTTTACTCGGCTGGGCGGTTAGAATTTAATAAATCAGCTGCCCACCACTGAGGCTGATTTGTCCCTTGCGGATTTTGCTTGACGCCTATAAAAGATGAGGATGGGAAAATAGCCAACGCTGAGATAAATGCTGCGATGCCGTTAAGGAACAAGTACCGAAACCAATCCTCGAACAATTGGCGAAATTGATGCGTTGGCGGTGTCTGTCTGAGCAAGTATCTGCGTGTCTGTGCCAGTGTGCCTACTTATAAGTCTGCCTCCTGTTGTAATAAATAAATGCGAATGCATGACTTTTTCTACAGCAATTGTACCGACTCAAGGCAGCTGCTCATTTTTCAATGAATAGATGGGTGATATCCTTTTCCATAATCACCCGTCGTCTGAACGAGTGCCACTCCATTTAAGGTTCCATGTACTGATTGTTCCAGCCCGAGATTACAATCTGTGAAAAAAGAAGCTACGCCACGCCACTGTTCACATTTTGGCAGCGCCAGTCCCAAGCCTGGGTAAAAGAGGAGGGCGACATTACTGATCAATGTTATCATGTGCAGAGTGTTGTTAAACTTAAACTGATACTCTAAAAAATCCACCATTGGTACATGTACCAACATCTTCAAGCAAAGGGATACAACCCGGTGCATAGTGCAGATGTTCTAACCATTCCAGATAACTGAACCAGTGATGCTGTATGGCAGTTTATGCACTGTAGGTTAGGGTGTCCCACGATTGCACAGGAAAAATATTTTTCTTGAAACTTGAAATGCAGTCCCTCCAAAAAGTTTCCTTATGGTCCTATGATAATACCTGCCAAATTTCATGACATTTTGAAAATATTTAGAGGGCCCTCAAAGCTCATGTAATATGTGCAAGTTGTCACAAATTATACGTACGACATATCTGAGTTTGAAATTTTCGGAGGTCCACACTTTGATCCCACTAGCGTGCTTATGTATTGCTTAATACCATTATATTGCTCTGAAATGCTAAAATCTACAAATATGCAACCTTATTTTATTTGTGAATGAGGTTTTTCAAGCATAAGGACGACAGTTAAGCTCTCGAGCAAACGAAGGATGTAAATCTGTCGTGCACTTGGGATTGCAGGCCGCTACCTCTACATGGCAATCATCACTGGAGTGGATATGCATAAAGTTAACAGATTGTCAGTCTGATTTTTTCTCTAGTTGGTGGAAGTACAAACATGCTGGTGTGCCAAAGTTGACCTCTGGACCAGGACAGGAATCAACGGTTGCAGTTTGGACCTTTTGAAGTCGTGCCAGTGTTATACATTAATTATTGGCAAATGCTTTGAGACAACGGCCTTGAATAACTGCATTTTAAATAAAGCTTGCAGTGCCTTGCACCCTTCTACATCAGCCATCAGTCGTGACATCTTGTTGACATCACAGAAATCTTTTAAGTCCTGTTGCCTGGTGCATTCTTTGCGTCCTTGGTAAAGTTTGACCATGGTCTGTAATTAAGCTCTTCCAGCCATTTAAAAATGAATGCGCTCCAATATGGTTCACCGTCAACCAAACCCTCGACCAATGCTACTGCAGTAACTGTTTGCATCTAACAAATCATAGGAATTCATTACTAAACAGCTTCAGCGTGGCCATCCTCTAAAGGCTCTAATTATGACATAAAGAATTTCCTCAGCTCTTGGTATCCATAGTTGGATTGAGCAATTCGGTAGCAGTTCGCAAGCCTAGTGCCCATCAGAGAGCAAGTTGGATGGGTAAGGCAATAGGCCTATAGATCTAATTGCTTTATGATGAAAACGAATCACATATACAGTTGACGACTGTGACTTACAGGGCATCCAACCCAAACAATTCTCAGATTTGTGGCTGACATCTACAGTCAGGCGGTGTTCTCATGTAGACAGTAGAGTCACTGCTCTCTTTGAATTAATCCAGAGCTTTATGATTCTGGCAATGCTGCTCTAGACGACAAGTCTGCAAATGATGCAACATCATTCTAGGTATACCAGTACTTAAGATATAAGAGATAGCAATTCTCTCTGTTCTTTCAGTGATTGTCTCATTAATGTGGAATAACGGGTTATCTTTTCCTACAAGTTTTTCCCAAACCATGCTACATTCAAAGATAGTTTTCTCGATCTTTCAGTGAAAGAGTGGCGAGAAAGCCAATCGTATAAGACCACGTGTGATTTTTTAATACATTGGTCTGTGTAAATGACTGTGCTGAACAAACATGACGCAGCTTTGATACAGGATTTCAGCTCAACGATAACGAAGAACGGAGATCGGAGACAATTTCTCGTACAAGTTGTCAAAAAACACAGGCACATGTTTTCTAAACACAATTGTGACAATCTTGCTGACATGTGTAAATGTAGAACGTAGAACTGAAGAACAATTTGAGTGCAGTGATGTAGAATAAGTAGATCAATATGAAAATAGTGAAAAAATAACGGGCAAGACGTTGATTTGTGTGTAGCTGCATGGTGTGTGCAATTAAGACTTCACTGCGTGGTCCTAGGAAAAAATAGGGGTTGAATCCCTCAGCCCCCTCAGAATTTCTTATCATGAAACAGATGAAGGTATGGAGGAGCTAAAACCATGACTTGTTACAATATCAAGAGTTTGTAATGACTACTCGCAATGATTAGTTGTGTGTACACTGATACTGTGTCCAAAGTCCAAAAATCTCAAATTTTTCTCGATTTTTGCATTTGTTGAGCGTAAGACTATGCCCAAAATATCCATTGTATCCAATAAAGTTAGATACGTTTAAATTCTACCATTCAAGAGCTTTCCAATGGTATTAAATTTGTTATAATAGGATCAAGGGTTGGGATCTAAAGGCATTTAGAAGTTGGACACATCAGGCGCAAATTATGTCAATATGGGTAAAGTTTGGGCGGCTTGAGGGACCCCTAAATATTTTGTGGTGTCATAAAATTTTACAGGTGTTATTATGGGACCATATGGAAACTTTTTAGGGGGACTGCATAGAAAATTTCGGAAAAAATATTTTTTGGGACACCCTACTGTAGGTAAAACTAGTACCTGTGCTCTTAAAAGTAGCAACTATACCTCTTTTTACTTTTAAAGTAATGGGCCAGGAAACAATTTGGGGGATTCCTCTTAGGGCTTCCAGTGGATATGGTCATAAAGTAGGCCTACACAGAATTTGCTTTTAAAATTTGGATATCAGATATAAAAAAATTCGATTTTCCTGTGGTATCCACCCAGCATGGCACATCTTACCCGGCTCTTTCTCTGCAAGATCTTGCGAACAGTGACCAAAATGAACAGCGTTGCAACTTGCATGTGTGGAGCAGATATTTCTGACCCGTGCTTAGATCACGACAGCCAAAGTCTGGCTTTATTTCGCAGGGTTTTGAACCTGTAAATCCCCTAAGTATATTCATTATCAAGTGAGCACCTCTAAGACCGATAATTAATCTACAACTCCTATAGTTGATATTCCCAGCCCAAATATCTCTGTGAACTAATCAGCATCCAGTCAACACACTCCACTCAATCCTCCTCCTAAATCAGCCTTTCTCGATCCCCAATCATCACTTATCTCAAATTCTCCAACAGAGCCACGTCCAACACAAAACCACAACTCTGGACTGATCTCCTTTCTGAATTTCAAAAATTTTCAGCTCATAAATTGTCAATGCAATTCCTTCGGACTCTCCACACAAAACCAAAGCGTCAATTCATGAAGAAATTTCCATACCTCAACTCACCTTCTGTCACTGCCATCAAAATCTAGGGTTTTAAATCTAGTTTTAATAGGGAACTTTATGCTCAGAGGCCTTTGGGTGATCAATATTAGAATGAGCTAGGACCTAAAACAAATGTAGCTGAGATTCGTTTAAAGATTATATTATAATAAAACAATATCAAACAGTAAAATACAATCAATAATCCTATCTACTTATTGTGGCGTATTATCTAATAATATTATAGCTTGTTTCTTATCTTCCACGTTGGACTTTTCCAGCGAAGATGTAGAAGTTCTTCAGTTCGTATGGATTGGAATGAAGGTTTGAAGAGGAAGGAAGGTCACCTTCTTCTTGCTTGCCGTCGTTTCCAATTCTCTTCCGTAGCTGCGTAGACGGAGAATGCTGTAGCTGGCACAGCACTCTGTAGTTTCGTCCACCTCGTTGTTTCTCCACAAGCAACGGTAGCTTCTCGTCGCTTGCTCGTCTTGTTGTAGTTTCGCCCCTTTCTTCTGCCGTCGAACTCCAATCGCAATTGTAGTTCCGAATTCGATCTTCTCCGATGTCGATCGCAGTGCACTCGCAAGTGTCTCACCAAACTTCGCAAAGTTTCCGTACGACAAGCCCTGGTATCTCTATTCCCAAGGACTTATAGTCTCACCAGTGGGACAGGCCGACAACGTGTCGCCTTCCACACCCAATTCACCGTCAGATCTTCTGAATTACCGACAAGGAACGCCACAATCGTCAATGGCCGCCCTTGCTCAGAAATCTACGTCTTCTTCCTTCGCCATCTTTTCGCTGTCTAACTTTTCGTCTGCCGTTGTTGCCGTCTGCTCAAGTTTGACGCTGCTTTCTGCCCTTCGTTGTGTTTCGATAATTGATGTAGCGCGTATTCAAGAATTGTTATAGCGCTATTATTATTATCTAACTTAATGCCACAAGTAATATTAATTATAATCTACAATACGCCACATATTGTCTAGCTTAATTCTTACCTATTTAATACTTATACAATGCATCATTTAATAGGTTTGTTTGATAAGAAGCATTCTACCGCTACAAATGCCCCTCCTTCAAAAGACTGTTTACAGGCTTTAACAAACTAACCTACTTAACAAACTAACCTAGTAAACTAATTCACTTACTATACACGACATGACAATTAATACACTTTACTCACTGGCTTACACTTCTTCATTTACTTTATCTCAACTTATACTACACAACCCCTCTACTTAAATAGTCGGACATAACATTTTCGGACCCTTTAATATATCTAATGTTAAAGGAATAATTTTGGAGTGCCAAACTCCATCTCATCACCCTTGCATTTTTCATTCGACCCTCTTTCATATATTGCAATCCGCAATGGTCTGTCTCAATTGTAAATGTCTTTCCACAAAGATATCGGTCGAACCTGCTTATACCCCACATGATTGCTAAGCACTCTCTCTCTTCCACAGAATATCTTCTCTCTCGCTCTAACAGCTTCCTGCTCGCATACGCTATGGGATGATTCGTCCCCTCGTACTGCTGCATTATCACACATCCGATTCCACTCCCACTTGCATAAGTTTGTAGGATGAAATCCTTCTCTAAATTTGGAAGTCTCAGAATTGGTTCTTTCGCCAATTCGTTCTTCAACTTTGTAAAGCTAACCTCCAGCTCTTCATTCCATTCTACTATCCCAGGTGCTATCTTCTTCGTTAAGTCACTTAACGGTGCCATAATTTCCGCACAGTGTGGTATGAATTTCCGATAATAGTTTATCGCTCCAAGGAAACTCCTGACTTGTTTCTTTGTCTTTGGACGTGGCATGTCTATTATTTTATCCACTGATTTCTCCTTTGGACTTATGTCATCCTTGTTCAACGTATGTCCCAAAAAGTCAATCTTTCCATATCCTATTGAACACTTCTTCGGCTTCAATGTCAAATTCGCTTGTCTCACTCTTTCGAAAAATATCTCCAATGTCTTCAAATGTTCTCTCCATCCTTTATTATGTGCTAGAATGTCGTCGACATAACTTTGAAGATTTTCTGTTCCTTGAAGAATCTTCCTGATTAAACGGTTGTAACTTGACGCACTATTGATCAATCCAAAAGGCATCACATTGAACTTGTATATCCCGTTGGCACATACAAATGTAGTGTAGTCTTTCGATTCTGGACTCATAGGGATCTGCCAATAACCCTTGCAGAAATCGAACTTGCTGTAGATTTTACTACCACTCAACTTATTAAAAATATCCTCATTTGTCATCATAGGCTCAGGATCAAATATTGTAAGTTTGTTTAGCTGTTTGTAATTACAACACAGTCTATTGCTTCCGTCTGATTTCTTGACAACCACCAGCGGTGCTGCATAAGCTGCCTCTGATCTTTCTATCACCTTATTGTCTAACATCGTCTGGATCTCCTTATCTATTTCTTTTTGCAAATGGTATGGTGTTGGATAAGCTCTTTGTCTTACTGGCTCTTCACTCGTCAAATGTATTTCATGCTTCACTAAGTCTGTTCTCCCAGGCTTGTCTGTGAAAATGTCTTCATATTTCTTCAGTAGTTTCCTCATTTCTCCTTTTTGTTCTTCATCCAAATCAGGATTTATATCTACATCTTCATAGGTCTCTGTTTGTTCACTTACATATAAATCCAATATTTCTTCTTCTTCATCTTCACCCACTTTTCCGTCATATACTACTGCTGAAATGTACGCTACAGTCTCGGCATCTTCTCTTTCGTGATATTTCTTTAATATATTAATGTGATATGTCTTTATCTTTCCTTTCTCGATTTCAACTCTGTAATCATAGTCTCCAATCTTCTCTTTCACAACATATGGCCCTTGCCACTTTACTAACATCTTGTTCTTACAACTAGGCAATAGTAACAACACCTTATCACCTATTTCCAACTTCCGGTATCTCGCTTTCCTGTCATAATACTTCTTGTTTTTAGCGTTCGCTTTGTGTATCGCTTTCTGCGCCATATCACAAGTCTCCTCAATCCTTTCTCTCAAATCCTGCATATACGTATATACGTCTTTCACTTCTTCTTCCACTGTCTCATTGGTCCATAACTCCTTCAGGATCTGCACTGGTCCCCTACACGATCTACCAAATATTAGTTCGAATGGTGTGAAACCGTGACTCTCATGTACTGTGTCTCTCAACGCAAACAGTAATGGAGCTATATAACGATCCCATTCTTTCGCTTGTTCACCAATCAACTTCCTCAACGTCGCTTTGATGGTTCCATTAAGTCTTTCTACACATCCATTGCCCATTGCATGGTATGGACTCGTCATGGTGTGTTTTATCAATAGCATCTTATTTACTTCAGCCATGAGTTCGGAAGTGAACTGGCTTCCACGATCAGTATGGATCTTCTGAGGCACTCCCATACGACAATAAAATCCGAACAAAGCTTCTGCAACTTCCTCAGTACTAATTCCTTTCAATGGAATAGCTTCCGGATATCTTGTACTCAAGTCTATGATGGTCAATATGTATCGGTAACCCCTTGCAGACATAGGGTTAACTTCTCCGATTATGTCTATGCATATGTGTTTGAATGGTACATCTAATACAGGTAGATGACCCATAGGCGCCTTGTGGTTCACCTTCTTGTCAACTGACTTTTGACAAATATCACAACTCAACACATATCTCCGTATATCTTGTCCTATTCCAGGCCAATAGAATTCATTTAGAATTTTATCATGTGTTTTCCTCATTCCTAAATGAGCCGACAACAATGAATTATGTGCTACTGCTAACACTTTATCCCTCAAAGGTTTAGGTACCATTAGTTGCCATTTCACCTCATCCTTCTGTACTTCTTTGTATCTTTTATACAACAATCCCTTCTTTTTCACATATGGTTTATCTTCTATGTTGTCTTCGTTACCATCCCATTCAATTGCTCTTTCCATTTGTTTCGACATAGTTTCATCTTGACTCTGCAACTCCTGTATCTCTTTTACTGACACATTCAAGTTCGGCATCTCCGCCACTTTCAATGGTTTGTATTTTGCTACCTTTTTAGCTTCTGCCCTAGTCTCCACAACTGCTACTGTCATTAATTTTTCATCTTGATTCCTCATCACATTGTCAGAAAATCTTACTGTTTTCTTTGCACCAATAGGTCTTTCTTCATGTTCTGTTTTTCTAATCAATATTCCTTTGTTTTCCACTTCAGTACATTTCTCAATTATTTCTTTTGGCTCATGATTTGTCACACTCTCAGTTCTTTCATCCTTAACCATGTACTTCAATCCTTTGATTTTCCCAATTATTACTGGCTTTATTGGCTGTTCCATCACCATCGCTTGTACTTCACCATTAAAATGTTCACTCTCGATATACACCTTAGCCAATGGGAAACATCTTAAACTCCCATCAACTAATACACAATGTGTTTCTTCTCCAGTCAACGCTTCTTCATTTATCAAAGAACGTTTTACAATACAACAACTTGCGCCTGTGTCGTATAAGCATCCCACTGTGTTTCCATTAACTGTCACCTGGTATTCACTCTTATCTTCAAGGCTAATACATCCATCATTGTCTTTTATCACCATTGCACTAGCTGCCATGTACATTGGTGGTATTTTATTATGTTCACCCTGTTTCATCTGTTGTTCTCCTCTTGTAACTTCAACCACTCTCTGTATTTCACTTTCTGGCTTAACCAAGTGTGCTCGACTTTCGAATATTTGTACTGCTGCTGCAGTGTGTTTAAATGTACCCCTGTTTTTCTTTGGGCATTGATATGCCTTATGGTTCTGTTCTCCACAGAAAAAACAAGTAATCTTATGTCCAGTTGCAATTTCTCTTTCTCTACTGAACCCTCGGTTTTGATGTACACCCTGATTTATCTTCACATCACTTCTACTCCTGTTCAAATTGTACCCAGACTGTTCCTTGGGTCTGTGTTCAAACGGTCTACCGTTCAACCTGTCACCATGGAATTTCACGTCTGATTTTGCAGACTGCTCGCTGTATTTGTAACCGTGTGCTTCAATGTGTGATTCCGCACAAACCAACATGTCCTTCAAACTCATTTTACCTTTCTCTTTTATAAACATACGAAGTTCAGTACTGCATGTCAGGTAAAACTGGTCTTTCAACAAGAGATCTTCCACTCCTTCATAAGTTCTCTCAAATCCCGCTTGTGCTAACCACTGTTGCATATACCTTCTCAATCTATGCACAAAACTAGAAGGTGTCTCTCCTGATTCCATTTTACTGGTTTTGAATTTGTTTCGATAACCACCTTCAGTAAGTTGAAATCTCTTCAACAGCTGAGTCTTCAAACACTCATAATCTTGCACTTCATCTGCAGACAACCTTTGGTATACTTCCAGTGCTCTGCCTTCCAAATGTCTAGCTAGCGTCAGCGACCAAACTTCTTTTTTAACTTCGTACGCAACACAGGTTCTCTCGAATCTCAACAAGTAGGCATCTAAACAATCCTTTGACTCGTTGAATATAGGGAATTTGATATTTCTAATTCCTTTATTGTTTTCTCGGTGATCTCCCTGTTGTTGACCATCACCGATCCTCATGTAGTCACTCTCGTGCTCTCGGTTTTGTTCCCCTCTCGAATCAATTTCACGCATTCTCACCTGTGCTTCAAGTCTCTTTATCTCTAACTGGTGTTCACGCTGTTCTCTGGCTTCTGTTGCCAAGCGACTTTCTCTCGCTTCTGTCTCAGCTGCTTCACGATTCAATCTGGCTTCTGCTTCAGCACTCCTGATTGCTTCCAATTCCAGTTCAGCCTTCTTTGCTTGCATTGCAGCCTCTGTTTCAGCTTTTCTTGTTTCTATTTCAGCTTTTCTCGTTTCTGCGTCTGCTTCGGCTTTTCTCGTTGCTGCTTCTGTTTCAGCTTTTCTCGCTGCTGCTTCAGCTTTTCTCATTTCTGCTGCTGCTTCAGCTTCCATCTCTGCTTTTCTCGTAGCAGCTTCTGTTTCAGCCTTCCTCGTTACTGCTTCTATCTCAAGTCTCTTGACTTCTGCTGCTGCTTCAGCTAATTTCATCTCTTTGGCGATCTCCCTCTCAGTCGCTCTATCTTGTCTCCATTCTGCCTGTCTTTCTTTGACAAAGGCACGTGTCTCGTCCCCTTCCATGTTCATCCGTTTGGCAATTTCTAACCAAGCTTCAAAATCACTGACAGACATACTTACTGTCTTACTTGCTGACTAGCAACTTATGACAAAAATATTGGCAACTATGTGCGCTATTTAAATTTCTAACAAATAGAAATTGTTCAATTCTGCAAAGTGTCAATTCAGTTCCACAACAACAACTAATCTATTAAACTATTAGAGATTAGTAGTTCATACAACCTACTGCAGTATCTTCAATCTACAATTTCAGATTTAGTCTCTAACAATCTCCTAGCTATAATTGTTCAAAGCTTTTCTAATACTGTTCAAAAGACAGTTTTTTACTGACTCAAATCTTTACTGAATTAAATCTTTAATGACTTAAATCTTTACTTACTCAAATCTTTACTGACTTAAATCTTTACTGACTTTTATCCCGGACGGGCCCCCACTCTTGTCACTGCCATCAAAATCTAGGGTTTTAAATCTAGTTTTAATAGGGAACTTTATGCTCAGAGGCCTTTGGGTGATCAATATTAGAATGAGCTAGGACCTAAAACAAATGTAGCTGAGATTCGTTTAAAGATTATATTATAATAAAACAATATCAAACAGTAAAATACAATCAATAATCCTATCTACTTATTGTGGCGTATTATCTAATAATATTATAGCTTGTTTCTTATCTTCCACGTTGGACTTTTCCAGCGTAGATGTAGAAGTTCTTCAGTTCGTATGGATTGGAATGAAGGTTTGAAGAGGAAGGAAGGTCACCTTCTTCTTGCTTGCCGTCGTTTCCAATTCTCTTCCGTAGCTGCGTAGACGGAGAATGCTGTAGCTGGCACAGCACTCTGTAGTTTCGTCCACCTCGTTGTTTCTCCACAAGCAACGGTAGCTTCTCGTCGCTTGCTCGTCTTGTTGTAGTTTCGCCCCTTTCTTCTGCCGTCGAACTCCAATCGCAATTGTAGTTCCGAATTCGATCTTCTCCGATGTCGATCGCAGTGCACTCGCAAGTGTCTCACCAAACTTCGCAAAGTTTCCGTACGACAAGCCCTGGTATCTCTATTCCCAAGGACTTATAGTCTCACCAGTGGGACAGGCCGACAACGTGTCGCCTTCCACACCCAATTCACCGTCAGATCTTCTGAATTACCGACAAGGAACGCCACAATCGTCAATGGCCGCCCTTGCTCAGAAATCTACGTCTTCTTCCTTCGCCATCTTTTCGCTGTCTAACTTTTCGTCTGCCGTTGTTGCCGTCTGCTCAAGTTTGACGCTGCTTTCTGCCCTTCGTTGTGTTTCGATAATTGATGTAGCGCGTATTCAAGAATTGTTATAGCGCTATTATTATTATCTAACTTAATGCCACAAGTAATATTAATTATAATCTACAATACGCCACATATTGTCTAGCTTAATTCTTACCTATTTAATACTTATACAATGCATCATTTAATAGGTTTGTTTGATAAGAAGCATTCTACCGCTACACCTTCCACCTCTCGATGTAAGCGACACTATTCCAGTCTCTCTGACCATACATTGGTCTGATCTGTGTTTATTTTCACCGTCTCCGTACATGTCTTTTAAACTGTGTTTCTGATTATCTTTACAAGTTTGTTTTGCTCTCCACTACAGCTGCTGTTAGTGGCACTGTTCTCCCACACACAAGGCAAACCAAATTAACGAAGGATGCATTCATATTTCCATGGATTTTAACTGAAGCAAATCTATCCATGGTTTTCAGCTCAATTCTTTTTATAAACTATTGATGCAAGGACATATAATATCTGCGAATCGATTAATTTTTCGTCGATATGACAGAGAATTTGACGAAGCACATCAGTGATGGCCTGCTCAACAGGGTCTGCGTTGCATCCATATCTAATACGTGCAAAACTATTGATCATTCGCCGCTCTATGATGAGCAGATATGGCCAGATCCCAATAGATCGGCAAGCCTCTTGAGATACGGACTCAACCGTTGGGAATGTATTGCCAGAAGAAGATAGGCGTTGATCAGAGAAGAAAGCAGCCAATATGCCCTGCCAGACAATCAACTGGAGAGACAGATAAATGGCACAGCAGGAAATCAACCATAGGACTTCACTTTGAGGGAACAGCTGCTGCCAGCAACCCACGCTTCAGTGGTCAGTCACTGATGAATTGAATTTATCCGATTTTTAATGTACACCAGCGACATAAACAGCGCTGCTGTAATGTAACACACAAAATAATATAACCGCAATCACAAACTCAAATATTAAATATGAAATTTTTATAGAATATCACTAAAATGCAATAAGTTCTCAAATAATAAACTGCAATAATCCTTCTTTATTATATATACCAGTGGCGTAGGCAAGGGGGGGGTTTCGGGGGTTAAAACCCTCCCCATTGGCTCCGGAAAAAAGGTTTTTTTAAGGTTATTTTTCCATTTAAGTAAGAAAAATAGGGAAAAAACAGGGTTTTCGGCCATAAAACCCCCCCATGAAAAATTCCTGGCTACGCCACTGATATATACTAATTGGCATGGCTGTCATCACAATTTTTATTATTATTTACTGTTTATCATTATTGTCTATTGTTATTATTGTTTCTCATTATTATTATATATTTTTTTTCCCGAGGTACCTAGGATCGCTCGGGATTTCAATTTTTTTATTTTTATTATTTCACCACAGAGGATGCTTGAACCCATACTCTCCCCGCCCCCCACTACAAGGTGAGCACTTTCTACCCAATAATTGGCTGTCGTGTCCTAAACAACATTCCTTCATGCATAAGCAAGAGACTGAGAGAGCTATAGTCAAGACTGTATGGTTCATGGAGTAAACCGCTTGTATCAGAAGCATAGCCATACAAATGTTTTAGAGGGCTTCTAATTTTGGGTTTCCAATATGGTCGCCAAATAAAATACACAGAATTAGATTAAAGTTTTAAAAATTATTTATATTTTGGCGCTTCGAACCCATAAACACCTGAAACAGGTCTATAAACATGGCCTATATGATAATAGAAAATGCAATAGCATCACTATCTGTGAAAATATTTCTCATTTTCATTCTCATTTATCTTATTTTCCCCGAATACACCCATAGCCTAAATTGATATGCCTATATATTGAGATTTGAACCTGTAAACACTACTGAAATACACCCATGGTCCACATGATAAATTAATGCAAATGCAATAATATCACTATCTGTGAAAATTTTCACATTTTCATTTTTTTAACCGATCGTCATTTTCTCAACAAAATTTACCCAAAGCAGCAATTGCTAAATTTAGTTCTAGGCAGAATCACCAATGTTCTCAATGCAGTGACCTCATCAATTATCTAGCTGTTTTCAGGAGCAATGATCACCAAAAACCTTGAAGCACTGGCCAAAGCTACCATAATTCCCACATACCACAGTCACCACTCACCACACATATCTTTATTAGAAATATGTTTTCCACAGAATATATAAAACTGAGTAAACCAAAAGCTCTTTAAATATCAAACAAAATCGTGTTGCTGCCAAAACATTTCATTCAATTATTGTACATCATTCATAATTCAATACATGGCACTTAAAAGCCCAGTAATAATATTGATGCTTAGGAGCTAGGTTGGCGATGTCTAGCTGCGGCTAAAAGTCCTAAGAGCAGCTAAATTGTTATAAGTGAATCAGCATCACCACTTATTTTTACAAGTTTATAGCAGAAAATGATTGTTCAGTGTTCACATCTCTACGTGCACGGTCAACATAAATATAAACATAGGCCTACAAATCTTTGGGCAAACGAATGTAAAAATATTTAAACTTTTCAATTGGCATTACTTAGTAGTCAGAATGAAAATAAATGTCCAACAGAATGTGTGAATGGAAACTCTAAGAACTTGGTTCTTAACACGAACAGTGGTGGCGCCAGGGGGCTAAGTCCCTCTAAAAAAGGCCATCCGGGGGCTAAGCCCCCCCTAAAAAATGGTTATCCAGTTTTTTACATGTAAAACTTAAATATTTTCCATGATAAGCCCCCCTAAAAATGAAATACATACATCATCCATGAGATTTTGACCAAATGACTCAAAAAAGTCGTCAGGATTTTGGCGGCTGAAAATGGAAAATGTCCATGAGATTTTGGATGAATGACTAAAAAAGGTTGAAATGTCCACCAAAAAAAGGTCGTCAGAATTTTTGGTGGATGAAAATGGACAATTTAATTTTTAACTTCCTCCACGAAGATTCAGCCCCCCAAAATTGAAATCCTGGTGCCGCCACTGAACACGAAATTGTATGTAAAGCCAATTACTTCATGCTGAAGAGTCTGACACAGCTGGCAGAGCTTTTATAATGTGTAAAGAAAATGGATAAGTGAATGGTATTAAGTGAATAGTATTAAGTGAATAGTATTAAGGGAATAGTATTAAGCGAATGGTATTAGGCCTAGTACCACATGATCGAGCCTATTTCCCTTGCGAACACACAAAATATGGACTACAGAAAACACCTAACATATTCTTGACTTTTAAAATCTTGTATGTCGATAGATCAAATTCTGTCTCCATCTCATGTGTTGAATCATTCTAGAACAGTCTACCACTGCACTTCAGAATTATCTTCACGTATGTCCATTTTTTTCAAAATCAAGTTTAGACTTGATTTGTAGCAAAAATTTGTTTCTCTTTCATCACTTTTAATAGCTAAGAGATACGACAAGTCGTTTTAAAGATATTCAACGAAAACTACCTGCCGTATGTTCATTTTCAGGATTGCCTTGTCAACGCTTGTCGTATCTCCACCTTTTACATACATGTATCTTTTCCGTAAAATTGTACCAAAAATTCAGCCTCGATTATCTCAATAAACTTGCAGATTTGGATGATTCATGCATAGCCTACACACATAAATGCAACTTTTTCACCTGTACCCTAAATATCAGAAAACAAACTATTTTAGAAAAGGCATCCTGTGAGTTGCTACATAAAATGCTCTGAATGAATTCCACTCAGTCTTTAACATAATTTACCTCTCGGAGTGTGACATGTTGCTACCAACGTTGCAGTCATGTGCGGCGATTTCGAATGAGTATTGGCGCTGTTTCTCGTAATCAACATGGCTGCCGTCTGCCAGGACAATCTTGGCGCTACCAGTCAATGGCTCAAGTAGTACCATCTTAAATGGCAAGTCAGCAGGAGCCCTGTATATGGTATAGCCACATATCTCCTCTGCTGTAAACAATACACAAACATATCTAGCTTAGTTGTCTCTGGACAGATGTGTGTGTGTGTGTGTGTGTGTGCGCGCGTGCATGTGTATTGTGCCAAATAACCATTTACAAAGCGGTTCTGTCAGCAAAAGCCTTTAAGAAGTGCTCCCAGTGCAAATGACACCAAGAGAAAAGGCAGAATCTATGGTGAGAAAAATAATGTGGAACAAACTGATGGATACCATGGATATGAACCTAATCCTATGCAGTGTGTGTGTGCATGTGTGTAAATGAGGTGAGTGGTTGGGCAAATGAATCTGTGAGCTGGTGAGTGTGAGCAAACCAGAAAGATAGAGTGGAAGCCTTGTCCACGAAATAGTGAACCACCTAATACCAAATCAGCCCTTTATCCAAATTGAAGGTACTTTAAGGCATTTAAGTCTACCTGAAGAAACCTGTGAGGTTAAATGCATCTTATCAATGTAATAGAAACCTGACATCAAATTTTCCAAAGCACACCAACCCAAACCAATGAATTTAGGGTCGAATAATGAAATTCCTCCGCAAAGACTGGCATGACCCAACACTGCGCCTTTGCTCACAAGGGCCCTTTTATGTGGAATGATGACCCGTCCTCTAAGATCCATCCATAGTAAGATCTTATTTGGGGGTGTCATCCTCATCTCTTCGCTGACTGATGACTTTCTTATTTTCTTGTGGCTGTCACGCTGATTGCATCTATGAATAGTTAGTAGCAGCACTGTAAGAAGCACTTTATAAATTCTCATAAATCTCGAGAAACACAGAAAGAAATTGTAACTAGTATTGTATTGTATACATATGACCATTTACATGTATAAAGTTTTGGTGGGCCCTACAATGCATAGACAAAGCATCAGGACTAAGTTTTAGCAGTATGCATTGCATAAGCGGGACATAAATATGCAACTGAAAGGGTGAGACTTAAATGCAGAAATCCTTAACTGCTCCTCATGGAGCCGAGCCAACAAGATAATAATTGCACATAGGGGTCATGGCTTCAGAGGTTTAAGCTGAATACACTGGAGACAGTGCAAAGCATCCTGCATAAAGGAAGACATATGGCCAAAACTGGGGAACAAGTCTAGTAGGATGGATAGCAGCATTAAAAACAGACTGATCCCTCAAAATATCAGCAAGTGAAAGAGCTCTTAGCAAACATAATAAGCGCTACCAAAGTTCACCCTGGTGCACTGCACATAGAAACATGAACTGGATTGCTGCGGTCCTGTGATAGATCATCCACATGATAGTCTGACCTGGGGTCAGGTCTCTGAGGATATCTGTATCAGTACCAGTTGCAGTATTTTAGTTTTAACATCAAGGGATTCGGTTTGGAAGACAGGAAGTATTGATTAGTTTCTGCGCTGCACGGCTGGTCGTTGCGGCCTTTCATTGATGACAGCAGACGGAACAAAATTGGGAAGATTATTATTGAGATAGCTGGACTGAAGTTCTCCTAAAGCACCTAGTCGGTGACCCACTCCAGTCTGCAAGGTCGACTATAGATGTAGGCTACTCTTTGCTACTCATTATGGCTGAAATCTCGAGAGACAGTCCAGCAAACTATAACAAGAACAGCAGTCTTTTTAAGCTATATATAGCAACTTCGTTTTCTTTGCCTCGTCATATGAAGGCAGAGGTACACCGTACCCAATCGTTTCCCTCACCGTCTCAACATCCCACTGACAGTAATCGTAATCATGAATTTATATAGCGTCACTTCAAGAGAAACTCCTCATTGGCACTCCTAACCTAGCTGACAGCACCACAACACAATCAAGAGAACGCGCATGGTTTTCAAAGGCTTGTAGAAAAGTGGCAAAGAAAGAACAAGAAGTGTACACTGTACAGTCAGTGCCCATCAGTGTTCTGATTATAGCTGAGTTGTTGGTTAAGAGGTGCTGGAAGAGCAAAAATCTTTAATAAAATATCGGCCATGGTGGGAATACGCACGCTAACGGTAACAAAACCACTACTGTTGAGCCTACTATACTACTCAGTGCCTTATGTCCAGTGCCTTAATCCAGCAAAACAGTCCCACGAATCTCTTTACATCTGGATCTATTCCGAGGTGGAGACACAAATTTGAAATGCCATACTTTCAATCACTACAATGCAAAGCATTCTTCATCACTGCATATATTTTTGTGAAAAACTAGTTCTCATGCTGCCACTAACATCAATTCAACGGCAGGCGGCCATGAAGATAAATGCTGAACATTGATTTCAAACCCTTACACTGTGGCAGGCATTGTTGTGTTGCATAACTTGCATTTAATAAAGATTATTTAATAAACAGTGCACTTATACAGTGCAAAAACAAATAGTATGTTACTAAAATGTGGATATAGCTGTCATAAAAACACTAAGAAAATATACTTGAGTCCAAATGCCAATTAAAATTAATCTGCATTAATTAATCAGTCCAAAACAACCCGAAATGGTAAACCACCAAAATTTTAATAGCTACGCCCTGCAGAACGACCCTAACGATTATTCTATATTGTGCAGCCAAAGAGCGAACGATGAAACAAGGAATTAAAAAACAAATAAATTTTCATTTCCTATTTGACTGCCAATCTAGAAGGACACAAATCAAAGTGATAGCTATTCTAGGAAGATGTATAATGCAGGTTCTAGTAGTCAATAGTCAACTTACCTCTGGCAAGACCATTTCTGTTTCGAACATAAAGGGGTGAGTCTAAGTCGACATTGTCCCCCTCCACAGCATCTTCTTTGATTATCCCACGGTAAACATGGCCACGAAAGGGCTCTACATTCACACAGCACATAACATCAAATTAAAAGGGTTCCTCAAACCATATATAATATTACTATTGCCAATTATAATTATCATTATCACAATGAATTTAAGGGTCTGCAGGACCACTGCCCAACGATAAAGCACCAAACTCTTTTTTCTTTTCTCTGAATAAACTCATTTGACTTTGAATTGAATTGAAAAACTCAGTCAAGCTATACAGAACCACAGGTAGGAGGGGGTCCTAAAGGCTACGCAATGCAATCATTCATGAGCTTTTCCGACTTTCAGTCCTTGTCAACGCTCGATGATTCAGCGGCCTAGACGCCAATAAAAAGGAGTCCTTAATTGACTCTCTTGAAGTGATTCAGACCGTCAAACAAACGATTAAGCTCGGAGAAAGCGTAAGACTGAAATTTAATATTTGATTGACATTTCGCGCAAAAAATGCCCATGTTATTTATAGAGCAATGTATAACCTCGGAAGTATATTAAATACCGGATAAGGGGGGCTAGTGGAGCTGTCACCAACGTGGTTCATTCATGCTTTATCCACGCCTTCCCATAGGCTAAATCAAACATTCCCATCTATAAATTATATCAAAATTTATTTTAAAATCAGAGGTACGCCTAATATACACTATACAGCACAATAACTCTCAGTATTTTTTCCACTTAATTAACATCATGAATTTTTATTAAAAATTGAGTACGAAAAATAATAATCAGGCCCTGCATCGCATTAAAATTTTAGCCTAAACATCTCGGCCGCAGACAAACAAGTTCTCAGCTAATACTTAACACTAAATTTACCTGAATGAGAAGAATTAAATACGATGACGAAAACAGAAACAAGACTCAGCAAATGTGTCGTTTTGTTGGACATCTTAGAATCGTTTTTGTCGCAGAATAAATCGTCGTCGACTGCTATCGAATACGCATTCTCCCTCATCAGTCGCGAATCGCTAAGTAGTCACGTGACTCATGATGTCATCAGTCAATAATTCTGGTAAGTAAGTAAACTAGAGTGCGCGCGCCGGTCTGTTGCATCGAAAATGATGCAGCTGAAGGTGGTGATAATGAGGATGATAATCCAGTCAATCGAACAGCTAGTGTTATCTATATCTATAAGAAACTTAAGGACTTGGCGGGCTTTGTCCAGAATGCACGCCCACAGTTTCGCAGCTATTGTTCTGAAACTTTGCACATAGACAGAGGGCCATCAAAATTAGTCAGTGGAGGGGTTGGCGATTCTCTACCACCATGGGGGCCAGGGTGGCGGAGCGAAAACCGTAAGACGGCAGTTTATTAAACACCTTCTTAAACGCTTGCATGGTCATTATATAAATGGCGAGAGCAGTTGATGTAGATTTACGCGTACCGGTAGAGGTCGGAGTTAGTGGTGTCGTGTTGTGGGGTGGGTGGGGGAGTGTGAGGATGGGAAGGGTGGTGGGGGGACAATTTCCCCGAAGACCCTAATTTCACGGGTGGCGTGCCGGTGAAGGTTGGAGTGTTGTGTGGTGGGGTGGGGTTGTGGCCAGAGTGGGTCGAATCCTAAATTTCCCGGGCAACGCCGGTTACCTCAGCCAGTAGGTCTATAATTAATGACAGTGTACTTCCTGCGTATATAGCCAATGATGAGATTTCTCAGGAGGTAGGCGGCGTAGACCTACAACAAGACTCTGTAATCGTAGATCTGTCGTGATGATAACTATAACATCAGAGAGGCATTAGTTATGGCGGATGTTTCCCACTGGGGGGGGAGGCGTTGCTCAGTTGAAAGAGCTTCAGAGAGCGCTGGTCGATAAACTGAGCAGTCATTATCGCGACCTGGGTTCAAGGCTTCAAGCCTCGCTCAGGGCAAAAATTCATTTTAATTTTCTGTTAGCTGCCAGTGGCGCTTTCTGTTGTGTTGTTTGCCTCGGGTCTGTTGAAAATAAGATCGCCCCTCCATCTCCTGGCTTGGCCGAATCAGGAGCGTTCCAGCACTCAGGCCATTTAGTGTTAAGCTACCCGCTGTGTAGCCGACCTAGCTGCGTGTCGTGCGAAGCGGGCGGGCCGTATTTCGTATAACATGTATCTGTAATCATTCTGCGGTTTGTCAGATTGAATTTCATTAAACGATTCAACGAATATAGATAGATATCGTGAATAATGTAGGCGTGTCTTATAGGGCATGTACGTCGTCATGATAGCCCTACAATAAAGTTTTCTGTTTGGCATGACATGCGATAGGTAGTTTTCACCGAATGTCTTTAAACGTCATGTCGTAGGTTATTCTTTAGCCATTGAAACTAGGAGTAAAAAAACTGTGTGCTATAAATTATTATTATTATTTTATTATTACCGTTACTATTAGGTCTATTAAAATGATTATTATTCTTATATTCAGTTATTGGTAACAAAACTGATAGGCGTTAAGACACACCTTTAAGCCTAGCCTACCTAAGATTGTCTTTGTCTGTTTCGAACTAATAAAAAGATATCGGACCTACACCCAGAGTGATTTATTGCAACTGTCTATAAATGATACCTCCATAGTGCATGTTAGCTCCACTAAATTTCTTGGTGTTTACATTGATCAACACCTCACATGGAATGATCATGTTAAATAGGCCTATAATTATCTCTGCAAAATTTAAAAAAGGTTGATATCCTTCGTCGATCCTCCCATATACTCCCTCCCACTATTCGACTTAAATTATACTTTTCACTAATATATCCTAAGACCTAAGTTATCTCTCGTATTGCAATTTAGTTTTGCCATCTACGTATAAATTCAGACTCAATAAATTAGGCCTAGTAGCCTACTTCTCCAAAAACGCGCAATGCGTATCATAGCTGAAGTTAGGCTTATTATATATGCTATACTCACTCAAGCATGTAAGATTTCATTGACATTTCAAAAGGGAAGATGTGAAGATAGGCTATTGCTTAGGCCCTTAGGGCGACATTATGAATAACTGCCTGGGAGTAGTGACAATAGATATTACTGATTATGACATAGCCTAGTATACTAACTGGGATTGGTAATAGATAAAATGGACATACTTAACGAAGGGAGATGTGACGGGTCAACTATAGACAGCTAGCCTATTGGATATCGTATATCAATAGGCCACACCCACCCGTCCGAATACGAACTGGACAGTGGACACGAACACTGGTAGCATTCGTTGTTCAGGCGGCTCTGAGAGTAGGCCAACGTAGCAATGTTAGATCTTCTAGCTTACACGTTTCTAATACCATAGCTTATCTTAGTTTAGTAAAAAACGTAACAGTAGGCTACGTTACAGAGTATGCCTATTTAATAAGTTACACTGTTACATTGTATCTCCAGTTTTTTCTCGAAAAGTAGTTCAGAGTAAGCATACTGTTGTCATTTATGTAATTTTCTACACTCACCCTAAGACAAAGTCAATAAACATGGGAAATTCATTTATTGTAACCATCAACAATAATAGTAACAGTGTAACATGCTTCACATAATAGGATGGCAACAAGGAAGGCCCTAAGGGATATTCATCCCGCTAACAGGTAGGCTACACCTATTGACTTGTGCTACTTTAACTGATAGCTAGACAGCATGAATTGAACAGCTATAAACAACACGAAAAGACACAATGTAATTGTAATGAACTTAACTAATAAACACAAAACAAAACAGTGCACACAAGGTTAAATATCCTTGCAGTCATTAATCAACTTTCGAAGCAGTGTTTTAGCCCCTTGCAGACTGGATGCCTGCTGAATAAAAAATAAGAATTAATTTCAATGCATCTGACCCAGCGTATTTAATATAGAATCTTCGTGAGTTTAAACGAGCGGATATGGCACGATAGTGGGAGGAGTTCCTATAGTAGGCTAGAGTAGTCGTGTGTATCGGATCTTTGTTTAAGTTTGTTGGAAGTACCCTGTAAACTGTAAAGTTAAGGGGTAGAAGATGAGTGAACTGATACATAAAGACCCCTATCCAGAGTGTGATTTGCCGGGGGGGTTGGGGGGGTCGGACCCCCTCTTTGCTATGGCCCGACCCCCACACTTCCACCTCCAAAAAAAAGGTGTGGGGGTCCAATTTCGACCCCCTCTTTTGGCAGTGCGGGCGGCCAGTGCCACAAGAGGGGGACTGCAAGCAGTTAGTAGGACTTATTTGTTTCATTTCCTCATTCGTTCAACACTTGACAGGTCACAGTTGACACAAAGTTTCAAGTTGTACTGTTGTGACGTTGTCCGGTCCCGTCGACTCCCGTGACAGTGACACAATTTCCCAAATGATCAAATTTCAGAAACTGTGGAAGCCTTAACGTTTAGGCATACTGTTCAAAGATTGTTATTTCTTGTGAGTTGTTATAAGAACAGTATTTAGTTGATGCGTTACAGCTTAATTGTGACTTGTGAAGTTCCGAGCACTTCGTTCATCCTAGGACCTTACTATTGTTTTATTATTTTGAGTGCTGAGTCTGCTGACTGCTGAGTATTATTCTCACTTTGCGTTGTACTAACTATAGTGCAACATAAGTGAATATTATAGTGCCACTATGGCACTATAAATGAATACCCATATGTCTTTGCTCCATGTTTATGTGTTTTCCATGTTAAACAAAAAAAAAGTAAAACAAAAATTTCAATTGGACTTTGTTATTTTTCTCATATTTTAAGTCCAATTGGGAGTGGTTTTTGTATTATTTTACTTCTAATTTAGAGCAAGTTTATGCAGTACTGTGTTTGTTTACAATGAAAGTTGCTAATGACAAGTTAATTAAACTTGAAAACTACTGGGTTAACGAACAGAAAAACTTCAAACCCTTTAACATAAATAACATGTTAACTGATCTTTAAAAAGGTGATATTATTCAATTCATTCAACTCACTTTCAATAGAAGATTTTGCTTTGGATTGCACCAAATCAATAGCGGCCGGGGCTCCGCCCCGGACCCAGCTGGGGGAGCTTACGACGCTCCCCCAGACCCCCTAGTCGGATATGCTCCGCAGTCGCCGCGGCGTATTTTGGCCCCCCCAAAACAAGGACATTAAGCCGACCCCCACACTTCTTTTTTGACAAATCACACACTGCCCCTATCTCTGAAGGCTATCTGGAAAGTCATTATTTGGTGAAACTTTGATTCCGATTCTCAGCCACAGTGATGGCCATGTTCAGATCTATAATTAAGTCTTAATTTATCATCCCGAGCCAGGTTGCTCTGGGTCTTACTTTGCTGTAAAAAGCCTAAAAAAACCATAAAGCCTCCAGGTAAATTCAACAATGACAGGGTCAATGGGAGACTGAACTGAACCTTTTGTTTATTGCACACACACACACAAGTCAAACCGTATAAACATGACTCAATAAACAGAGTGCAATAGGAATCAGGAAAAGCTAACATCTTATACATAAATATACAACCCTGACTCCTAGCTCCAAGACAATTTTTAGTGCAAGTTAATATTAATAATTAATTAATTAGTTAGAACATAACTGAAAGTAATAGGGATAAACATACAATGCAATAATAATGCTAATAAGAAAATTATAATATTAAATAATATTAATAAATAATAATAAATCATAATAATAACAATAATAATTATAATAATAATACATAATAATAATAAATAACAGTAACAGCATATTTATTGCAGCAGTAAATCATCACAAACTACAAAGGATTAGAGACTCAGAAACATCATAATAAACAGTCAGGATTTACTAACATACTGACATACAGAGTGCCTAGTTGCTGCAAGATAAATGCAGGTATAAAGACCAAAAGTTAATCAGCATTAGCAATAGTTTGAAAACAAAGTCTTTTAAACATTTGTCTTGAAGGTACATACACTATTTTCCCTCTTCACATCATCTGACAGTGAGTTCCATAAACGAGGACCTAGAATTCGAAAGCTATTAAAGCGACAGGTGGTACTGGCAAAAGGAACAACATATTTACTCGATCCACGAGTATTAAACGAGTGAAATTGAGCCACCGTCATAAAATAATTTTCAAATATGGGGGGTAAGATATTAATACCAAATTTGTACATAAGGACGACAATAGACAAATTTATAGCACAGGTCATAAACTTTGAGAATATCAAGTTTACTGAATAAAGGGTTGGAATGGGCTAAATAGGGAGAGTTAGAGATAATACGACATGCAGCTTTCTGAAGCTTTAGAATTCGGTCCAAGTTGCAGGTTCTGTATGGAGAAGCCCAAACAACACAACACTAATTGATATATGGTTCTAGTAAGGTATGGTATAAATTATAAAAGCTTCAATTTTTCAGTTGGTAGCACATGTCTGACCTTACGTTAAAATGCCCACAACCTTGGACACTTTGTTGGTGACCATGCCCACGTGCTTATTCCATTTGAGATTTTCAGTAATAAGAACACCAAGAAATTTGGTTTCACGTACACGAGGGAGATGCACATCATTTACACACATGTCAAAATCTGAGTCAAGAGTCACCTTATTTCCAAATATCATATAGTTCGCTTTATTTAAGTTCAAGGATAACAAGTTGGCGGCGAACCAGTAGCTTAACAGTTTTAAGTCATCATTCAGTTTTAGCTAGCATGAGGGACAATGCCCAGTGGCAAAAATATTCGTGTCGTCAGCAAAAATGATTAATTTTAAGGCAACTGGTCACAGATTGTAGATCGTTTAAATTCAATATAAATAACAAAGGTCCCAATATTGAACCTTGAGGAACTCCGCATTTCACAGATAGAGAGGCAGAGTGACTAACAGAAACATATTGCAAGTTATTAGATAAGTAGCTACAGAACCAATTAAGAGGCGAGCCTCTAATTCCATAATGTTCAAGCTTATCTAACAAAATCTTATGATTGTATACAGTGTCAAAAGCTTTAGCCAGATTAAGGAAAATTCCTATGGTGAGTTGATGCTCGTCATTGAATAGCTTTGCTAATAGTGTCTGGGAGCTGAAGCAGCGCCATATAAGTAGACACGTTTTTTCTAAAACCGAATTGGCTATTCACAAGCAAAGAATTTTGAGTTATACAAAACCAAATTTTTTTTCCCAATATCTTGGCAAAAGGAGATAATATGGAAATTGGTATGTAGTTGGATACCATAAGTTTATCTCCAGACTTAAAGACTGGAATTACCTTAGCAATTTTAAGTTGATCAGGAAAGACACCACCAACCAGCGATAGGTTGAAAATCTCTGATAATACGGGAGAGATTTCATGAGAGCATTGTTTTAACGTCGATATCGAAATGTTATCAAATCCTACACTGGGAAAATTTTTCAGGGAAGCTACAACATTGATAATTTCCTGAGGTGAAACCGTGCTAAAGTAAACGGATTGAGGGAGTCTGGACTTTAAGTAGTCAGTGTGGCATTCAGGAACTGGCGAAATATTCTGGGCAAGCTGGGGGCCAATATTATTTAAATATTTATTAAGTCTGTCACCCATGGCCGCAGGATCAGATAAGGTATTTCCATTATGGCTAATCTCAGTTACGTTATGCTTATAAGTCTTTCTACCAATAATCACATTGATAGTCTGCCAGACCTTATGCAAATTGTTTTTGTGATATTCCAGCTTATCTGCATAATTTTTTTCAGCTGCTCGGAGCAGGGTGGTGAGCTTGTTTCTGTACGCTTTGTACTTTTGAAAATGGTTACCATTCTTTCCAGTTTTTCCTAAGCATTTTTTATACATATGATTCTTTTTATTAATCGATTTCCTTAGAGCTGGTGTCAGCCGTGGTAGGTCAGTAGATTTACGCTTAACCACCGAGGTATAAGGTGGAAAATATAGATCGTAGAAATGAGTGAATTGTTTTAGAAAAACATCGAAAGACACATTAGTGTCTGAGCTGGAGGATGCATCCCGCCAAGTATGACTGGCTTGCCTGAATTTCTCAAGGGACTCATCTGAGAATTTCCTTTTGTGGCTCAAGGATTTAATAGTCGTTGGTTTATGGTTAGGAACAGGAAACCACACAGCAAACCGGGAGATGATCAGAGATATCAGTAACCCATATTGAACAAGAATTAATTCCACTTAGATGAGCATTGGTTATAATATTGTCTATCAGAGAGGACGAGGTCTGCGTTATGCGAGTGGGTTTATCAATCAAGGGATAGAAGCCATGAGATAATTGGGTATTAAGAAAATTCTCTGTTTCCTGATGCATATTACAATGTAATAGATTTATGTTATAATCACCTAGCAAATAACTTAAGGTATCTTTTCTTTATCAAGTCTGGACAGAAGATTGTCAAATGCAGTGTTAAACAGGGACAGGTCAACATTTGGGGGTTTATAAATTACCCTTACAATCAATGTCCCTGAACCACAATTAATCTGGGCAAACAGGCCTTCCATTAGATGTTCTTCTACAGGGAAGTTTTTTAGAGAATGGGAGGCAACACTATTGCACTCCAAGAAAAGACCCCCACCCCCACCTATTTTACCAGAGACCATTCGAAGAAAAATCTAAAGAGAGATTTTCAGGATATATGAACAGAGGACGAAATGACGTGAGGCAGAACAGAGAGATGAACCACGTGGGAAATATGAAGAGGGTTCAGTCGTGAAAGAGAGCACGCGACAGAACATAACATTACTTGTTTCGTTCGTGGCCGAAATGGACATAAGGCATACGAGTGTGTGAACAAACAGAAAGGGTTTGTCAAACATACAGAGCTACAGCAGTGCAGATTTATGAGAACAGCGCATATAGGTAATGTCAGCGAGAGAAGTTGAGAAACCAAGTGAAGTTACCAGAGTAGTGGAGCGTGAGGACGAGAATGGTAAAGGAGAATTACCAATACATACATGTAGCCTATGGCAGCGAGTACAATGATTGCTGAGAGAAATGACTAGACCTGGGAGTCGACCCCAATAAGTCGACCCCAGTCGACTTGGTCATCCCAAGTCGGGTCGGGTCGTTTCTGCTCACCGCAACTGACCCCAAGTCGAATTTTGTAGATAGAAGTCACTTGAAGTTGTATTTACCTCAAGTCGACTTAAACCGACTTGAGACACAAACATAGTTAAATTTGTCTCTTCAAACCAATGACTGTGACAACATCTAAGCAGCTTTTGTTGCCTAGTGTGTTTACAAGAATGAATGAAGCCTTTATCAAACAGAGACTTAGGCTAGGCTTCTGATTATTTTGCCGGTAGGCTATCGTGCAGACTGCCGTCGGCCGATCTATTCATATAATTTGTTATTTTATGCTTGAACGTCACGCTTAGACATGCGCTTAATCAAAATGGTAAAACAAAATGTTACTAAAATATTAGCACTTGTGCTTATCAAGCAATCAGTGAACTTCTAGTGGTCAGTGAATTCGGCGCAAAGAAAGTTGGATCTACAAGGTCTATAATAAATCGATAGTTTGGCGCTACTTTGGAGCGCTGCATCTGGAGTTGTCAGCAGACGGAAAAACTATTGTAGGACCAATTGGACAATGAAAGACTTTACTGTCAGTGAGTAGGCCTAGTAGCTGTAGTAGCCTACTGTAGGATGATGCGCTTGCAATGTTATTTGCTAAGTTGCGAAATGATGTTAGTGGCCAAATAATTATGAAACTAGAATTAAAAATTAGGCTTATCATAACACGCCATTCAGTGCATTTCGCCATTCCGCGGTCCGCTATTTTACCTTATAGACTTATGCCTTGCGCTTTTTTTTACAAATTTGTTGAGTATTAATATTAAAAAATAATAGTAATGAGTGTAATCTGAATAATCACAGACAATGGACAAGCTAATATTCAAGGCCTAATAATTTGCCGTCGCATTGTCTAGGTTAGGTTACTAGATGGCCAGAAGCATCGCAAAACTATTCAAACTGAAACACAAGCAGCTTGAAATGGGCTTAATAACACTTTAACAAATTCATGCATCAATTAAGTGTTGAGGCCTCATTACTCATTGGTAGGCCTAAATGAAATTAATGCTTGCAGGAAACATTGGCTTGACTTCTTGCATTAGTAGCTGTACGTAGACCTAGGCTAATGGCTAGTATCATGTCAGAAGTCGACTTCAAGTCGGAAGTCGGTTGTTTTTCTGCCAAGTCGGGTCAAGTCGTTTTGACGCCAAGAAGTCGACTTCAAGTCGACCTCAAGTCACTTTAGGGTCAAGTGGGGTCAGATTGGCTGACAAAAGTCACTCCCAGGTCTAGAAATGACGGTGCATCGATGTTGAGAATAGAAATGAATGTCAAGTGAAAGTTAACGGTATTAATGCAAGCTGTTTATACTACTCAGGATCTAGTACTTGCATTGTTAAGAGATCGCTGAACAATGACGGCCATTTAACTAGAAAGGAGACACACTGTATTTTAGTGGATGGAAGCCTAAGATGTTTTCCGACGGCTCATGTTAATATCGAGAGTGAATATTTTACTGGCAGCGTTGAAGCAATGGTGATGGATGAACCCGTGAAGCCGGTAATTATTGGACAATTCAGAGGGTTGAAATACCTGGTGATGAATAAGAACGCAGAGGATACAATCAGCTGTAGTAAAAAGAGTGAATTGAATTATGTGATTGAAAGGGAGAATTTAGAAAAGGTTTAGTATAAAGGTATACTCAAAAGAACTGTGGACGTTGATTCACATGGGCGAAGCGCCAAGAAGAAAGTTCAGCTTGAATGTGAAGCTACGAGTGACGAGAGTGATGACGTAACGGAGGAGGTTATAAGTGATGACGCATATCAGACGATGGCAGCAGCCGAGAGTAAATAAGTATAAACCGCTAAAGATAACTGAGATGCCGGATTTAAATGTAACCACAAAGGAGCTTAAAGAGTTACAAAGTGCAGATGAGACTTTGAAGAAATGTTGGGATAAAGCGTTAGATTGTTAGCGATGATGATAAGAGAACGGACGAAGTTCTATATGTAAAGAAAGATGGGTTGTTATACAGAAGATGGAAAGAAGTGTTGAAAGATGAGGCAAGATGGCAGTTGATGGTACCAAAACAGCTAAGGAATAAAGTTCTAGTTGTGGCACACAACTCGCTATTATCAGCACACCTGGGTATGAGGAAGACCCATGATAAAATTGTGAACCAGTTCTATTGGCCGTCTATAGGACAAGATGTGAGAAGGTATGTCCTAAGTTATGACGTATGTCAGAAGTCTGTGGACAAAAAGGTGAATTACAAGGCACCGATGTTTCTTCAAGGGCTGGATGTCCCGGTCAAGCATGTCTGTGTCGATATAATCGGAGCGATAGAACCTATGTCGATGAGGGGTTATCGTTACGTGCTGACGATAATCGACCTAAGTACAAGGTACCCAGAGGCCATATCACTTAAAGGTATTAGTACAGAGGAAGTGGCCGTATGGGAGTACCTCAGAAAATTCATACGGACAGGGGCAGCCAATTTACATCAAAGTTAAGAGCAGAAGTTAACAAGATGTTGCTGATTAAGCACACTCTAACAAGTCTCTACCATGCTATGGGAAACGGATGTGTAGAGCGTCTTAACGGAAAGATCAAAGCAAAACTAAGGAAATTAATAGGAGAACAGGTCAAGGAGTGGGACAGGTACCTGGCACCACTATTGTTCGCATTACGTGACACCGTGCACGAAAGCCACGGATTCACACCCTTTGAGTTGATTTTTGGAAGATCATGTAGAGGACCGGTGCAAATATTGAAATAACTTTGGACGAACGAAAAAGTAGAAGATGAGGTGAAAGGCGTATACACGTACATGACGGATTTGAGAGAACGGATAGAAGAAACGTGTGACATGGCGCAGAATGACATGAATACATAACTACAAAAACAGAATATGACATGGCCATACACAAGGCGAATGCGAAGAATAAAAAGTACTATGAGAAGAAAGCACAATACAGGAAATTGGAGGTAGGCGAAATAATTTTGATGTTGTTACCGAGCTGTAATAACAAGATGCTGGTTAAATGGCAAGGACCATTTGTGATCAGAAACAAAGTAGGAGATTATGATTACAAAGTCTAGATTGATGGGGGGTAAGCTCAAGACTTACTACATCAATATACTTAAGAAATACTACGAGAGAAATGAAGGAGTGTCAGATGCTGAAACCGTTGCATACATATCGGCAAATGTGCACGATGGTAAGGAAGATGAGGAAATATTAAACTTGTATGTAAGTAAACAGACAGAAACGTACAAGGATGTGCACATAAACCCACAATTGGAAGATAATCAGAAAAGAGAATTAAAGCAGTTGCTGGGAGAGTACCAGATAAACCGGGAAGAACTCATATGGCGAAGCATGAGATTCATCTTACGATACGAGTGATGAATCATGAACGTGTTAGGTTAAGGGCGTATCCAACTCCATATCACCTACATTCAGAAATAGACAAGGAACTTCAGTTAAAGTTGGAAAACGGAATTATCGAGAGATCGGAAGCAGCTTACGCAGCAGCGCTTGAAGTAGTGAAAAAAAAGTAGTGAAAAAAAAGTAGTGAAAAGAAATTACAAGCAATCGAATAAATTAACGGTGTTCGATCCAGAACCAATGATGTCTAATGAAGACATCTTCAACAAACTCAGTGGCAGCAAAATATACAGTAAATTCGAATTTTGCAAAGGCTACTGGCAAATTCCGATGAGTGAAGAATCGAAAGATTTTACAACTTTCATTTGTGCAAGTTGATTGTACAAATTTAATGTGATGCCATTTGGACTAGTTAACAGCGCATCAAGATATAACAGACTTATAAGGAAGATATATTAGCTCCGCGTGGCCTACCCCGTGTTATGCGCAACACTAGAGCCTTCATATTTCGAATACGCGTAGAAGGTATATATTGAAACTATATCGAAAGGATATGAAGCTAACCCGTTAAGTAAGGCATAAAGCTACAGTAGCGACATTGAGTAAGACAGTAAGCAATGGCTGTTAATGATTTCCAAACTTGGGTTGAGGTGGCTAAACAACTGAATCTGGAAGGTGATGAGATTCGAACATTTGTCAAAGAGAGACAGGCTGAGCTGAGACAAGAGAGAGAGAGAGAGAGAGAGAGAGAGAGAGAGAGAGAGAGAGAGAGAGAGAGAGAGAGAGAGAGAGAGAGAGAGAGAGAGAGAGAGAGAGAGATTGCCAAAGAAGCTAAGTTAGCTGGTGTTCTGTTCCCCTGTTTCCTCGATCGACCACCCCCGGTAATAGATAATAATGGAGCAGCTCGACACATCAATCCAGAACCACAAAGATGAATATATGTGTCATGCAATTTGTGTCAGAGATTACGCAAATATGCAATCTGCATTGCAATTATAACAATGAATGGCGAATAGTATATCCTTAATGTTACAATGCTCTGTTTGTAGAGTGAAGAGATTGACTCCATGGAGGTGACCGTGAAATCAACAAAAGAACTTCGAACGGGCACCCAGGTGGCGTTCCCGACGAAATCTGCATACAGTATGTCGTATTAAATGAAACGTCAATATCATCCGAGTGTTCTGTTCCTCTGTTTCCTCGATCGACCACCACCGGTAATAGATAATAATGGAGCAGCACGACAAATCAATGCAGAACCACAAAGATTAAAATATACGTCATGCAATTTGTGTCAAGGATGGTGCAAAAATGCAATCTGCATTGCAAATATAACAATGAATGGTATATACAATGTTCTGTTTGTAGGCTGAAGAAATCAAGTCCAAAGAGGTGACAATAAGGTCGACTAAGGAACTACAACCAGGGGATCAGCTGCTGTTCCCGACAGAAACAGCGCCACGCATTGCAGACCACCATGCGATCGTCGTCCGAGTGTTGAGTAAAGTACTAGAAACACATGTAGGCAAGTGACGCCGATCGAAAGGTTATATTTTAAAGAACTGACATGCAGTACATCGTATTAAATTAAATGCCAATATCATCCGAGTGTTCTGTTTCTCGGTTTCCACTAAGATGAAAATATGTGTCATGCATTTGTGTCACGGATTGTGCAAATATGCAATCTGCATTGCAATTATAACAATGAATGGTGGATAGTATATCCTTAATGTTACAATGTTCTGTTTGTAGAGCGAAGAGATTGACTCGATGGAAGTGAAAGTGAGATCAACTAAAGAACTGCGACCGAGCGACCAGGTGGCGTTTCCCACCAAAACGGCACCACGTATCGCCGACAATCATGCGATAGTGATCAGAGTTGTCGGCAATGGTCGCATCCGAGTTGGGCAGCATGAATGGACACCAGGAGGTACAGGAACATCTTCTTCCTCTGGAATGGGAAAGAAAGGAAAGTCAAACATCAGGAGCGACATCGTCGATGTTTCGGAACATATCAGAACTGGTGTAATGAGGTGTGTCAAACGCGATCCACTGGACTGCACTCACTTTCACTGGAGAGACGACCTTCACGAGAGCCCAACAAATGATTGGCAAAATAGGATTGTTTGACGTTAAGTACAGTGCCCGGACGAACAACTGCAATCATTTCGCGACGTATACGACCCACTGGACTGCGTTTTCAGTGGAAAGACGACGGTAAAGAGAGCCGAAAACATGATTGGCAAAAAGGGATTGTTTGACGTGAAGTACAGTGCCCGGACGAACAACTGCAAGCATTTCGCGACGCATACGACCCACCGGACTGCGTTTTCAGTGGGAAGACGACGGTAAAGAGAGCCGAAAAGATGATTGGCAAAAAGGAATTGATTGATATAGTCTCACCATATACCTTCTATGCATATTCGAAATATGAAGGCTCTAGTGTTGCGCATAACACGGGGTAGGCCACGCAGAGCTGCAAGTACTAGAAACACATGTAGGCAAGTGATGCCGATTGAAAGGTTATATTTTAAAAAACTGACATGCAGTATGTCGTATTAAATGAAATGTCAGTATCATCCGAGTGCTCTGTTCCTCTGATTCCTCGATCGACCACCCCCGGTAATAGATAATAATGGAGCAGCTCGACACATCAATGCAGAACCACAAAGGATGAAAATGTGTCATGCAATTTGTGTCAGGGAATGTGCAAATATGCAATCTGCGTTGCAATTATAACAATGAATGGTGGATAGTATATCCTTAATGTTACAATGTTCTGTTTGTAGAGCGAATTTGTTGACTCGACGGAAGTCACGGTTACATCCACAAAGGCGTTACGACCAGGCGATCAGCTAGTCTTCCCTACAAAAACAGCTCCACGAATCGCGGACCACCACTCCATCGTCATTAGAGTCTTGAGCAATGGTCGCCTGCGGGTGGTGCAACATTCTGGCCCACCAGGAGGCACTTCCTCTTCCTCTGGCGGCAAAGGCAAGTCTATCATTAGAAACGACGTCATTGACAGCTCATCGCACCTGAAAAATGGAGTCGCAAGGAAAGTGGAGTACACGCCAAAAGAATGCACTTTCACACCAAAAACCGTTGTGAGGAGAGCGGAAAAGTTGGTCGGACAAATTGGTTTGTTCAAAGTAAAGTACATTGTGCTCACAAGCAATTTGTGTCAGTGATTATGCAAATATGCAATCTGTGTTGCAATTATAACAATGAATGGTGGATAGTATATCCTTAATTTTGCAATGTTCTGTTTGTAGAGCGATGAAATAGGTTCAGTGGAAGTGAAAGTCAGGTCGACGAAAGAATAGGGTCCAGGTGACCAGGTAGCGTTTCCAACGAAAACTGCACCGCGTCTCGTTGATCATCACGCAATAGTGGTGAGAGTTCTGGGCAGTGGTCGCATTCGCGTCGAGCAGCATGCAGGGCACCAGAAGGCACTGGTACTTCTTCTTCCTCTGGAGGGAAAGGCAAGTCAACTATCAGGAGCGACATCATCGATGCTTCTGAACATATCAGAACTGATGTAATGAGGCGTGTCAAATACGATCCACTGGACTGCACTTTCACTGGAAATACGACCGTGACGAGAGCCCAACAAATGATTGGCAAAATAGGATTGTTTGACGTTAAGTACAGTGTCCTGACGAACAACTGCGAGCATTTCGCGACGTATACGACCCACTGGACTGCGTTTTCAGTGGAAAGACGACGGTAAAGAGAGCCGAAAACATGATTGGCAAAAAGGGATTGTTTGACGTGAAGTACAGTGTCCTGACGAACAACTGCGAGCATTTCGCGACGCATACGACCCACCGGACTGCGTTTTCAGTGGGAAGACGACGGTAAAGAGAGCCGAAAAGATGATTGGCAAAAAGGAATTGATTGATATAGTCTCACCATATACCTTCTATGCATATTCGAAATATGAAGGCTCTAGTGTTGCGCATAACACGGGGTAGGCCACGCAGAGCTGCAAGTACTAGAAACACATGTAGGCAAGTGATGCCGATTGAAAGGTTATATTTTAAAAAACTGACATGCAGTATGTCGTATTAAATGAAATGTCAGTATCATCCGAGTGCTCTGTTCCTCTGATTCCTCGATCGACCACCCCCGGTAATAGATAATAATGGAGCAGCTCGACACATCAATGCAGAACCACAAAGGATGAAAATGTGTCATGCAATTTGTGTCAGGGAATGTGCAAATATGCAATCTGCGTTGCAATTATAACAATGAATGGTGGATAGTATATCCTTAATGTTACAATGTTCTGTTTGTAGAGCGAATTTGTTGACTCGACGGAAGTCACGGTTACATCCACAAAGGCGTTACGACCAGGCGATCAGCTAATCTTCCCTACAAAAACAGCTCCACGAATCGCGGACCACCACTCCATCGTCATTAGAGTCTTGAGCAATGGTCGCCTGCGGGTGGTGCAACATTCTGGCCCACCAGGAGGCACTTCCTCTTCCTCTGGCGGCAAAGGCAAGTCTATCATTAGAAACGACGTCATTGACAGCTCATCGCACCTGAAAAATGGAGTCGCAAGGAAAGTGGAGTACACGCCAAAAGAATGCACTTTCACACCAAAAACCGTTGTGAGGAGAGCGGAAAAGTTGGTCGGACAAATTGGTTTGTTCAAAGTAAAGTACAGTGTGCTCACAAGCAATTTGTGTCAGGGATTATGCAAATATGCAATCTGTGTTGCAATTATAACAATGAATGGTGGATAGTATATCCTTAATTTTGCAATGTTCTGTTTGTAGAGCGATGAAATAGGTTCAGTGGAAGTGAAAGTCAGGTCGACGAAAGAATAGGGTCCAGGTGACCAGGTAGCATTTCCAACGAAAACTGCACCGCGTCTCGTTGATCATCACGCAATAGTGGTGAGAGTTCTGGGCAGTGGTCGCATTCGCGTCGAGCAGCATGCAGGGCACCAGAAGGCACTGGTACTTCTTCTTCCTCTGGAGGGAAAGGCAAGTCAACTATCAGGAGCGACATCATCGATGCTTCTGAACATATCAGAACTGATGTAATGAGGCGTGTCAAATACGATCCACTGGACTGCACTTTCACTGGAAATACGACCGTGACGAGAGCCCAACAAATGATTGGCAAAATAGGATTGTTTGACGTTAAGTACAGTGTCCTGACGAACAACTGCGAGCATTTCGCGACGTATACGACCCACTGGACTGCGTTTTCAGTGGAAAGACGACGGTAAAGAGAGCCGAAAACATGATTGGCAAAAAGGGATTGTTTGACGTGAAGTACAGTGTCCTGACGAACAACTGCGAGCATTTCGCGACGCATACGACCCACCGGACTGCGTTTTCAGTGGGAAGACGACGGTAAAGAGAGCCGAAAAGATGATTGGCAAAAAGGAATTGATTGATATAGTCTCACCATATACCTTCTATGCATATTCGAAATATGAAGGCTCTAGTGTTGCGCATAACACGGGGTAGGCCACGCAGAGCTGCAAGTACTAGAAACACATGTAGGCAAGTGATGCCGATTGAAAGGTTATATTTTAAAAAACTGACATGCAGTATGTCGTATTAAATGAAATGTCAGTATCATCCGAGTGCTCTGTTCCTCTGATTCCTCGATCGACCACCCCCGGTAATAGATAATAATGGAGCAGCTCGACACATCAATGCAGAACCACAAAGGATGAAAATGTGTCATGCAATTTGTGTCAGGGAATGTGCAAATATGCAATCTGCGTTGCAATTATAACAATGAATGGTGGATAGTATATCCTTAATGTTACAATGTTCTGTTTGTAGAGCGAATTTGTTGACTCGACGGAAGTCACGGTTACATCCACAAAGGCGTTACGACCAGGCGATCAGCTATAGTCTTCCCTACAAAAACAGCTCCACGAATCGCGGACCACCACTCCATCGTCATTAGAGTCTTGAGCAATGGTCGCCTGCGGGTGGTGCAACATTCTGGCCCACCAGGAGGCACTTCCTCTTCCTCTTCCTCTGGCGGCAAAGGCAAGTCTATCATTAGAAACGACGTCATTGACAGCTCATCGCACCTGAAAAATGGAGTCGCAAGGAAAGTGGAGTACACGCCAAAAGAATGCACTTTCACACCAAAAACCGTTGTGAGGAGAGCGGAAAAGTTGGTCGGACAAATTGGTTTGTTCAAAGTAAAGTACAGTGTGCTCACAAGCAATTTGTGTCAGGGATTATGCAAATATGCAATCTGTGTTGCAATTATAACAATGAATGGTGGATAGTATATCCTTAATTTTGCAATGTTCTGTTTGTAGAGCGATGAAATAGGTTCAGTGGAAGTGAAAGTCAGGTCGACGAAAGAATAGGGTCCAGGTGACCAGGTAGCGTTTCCAACGAAAACTGCACCGCGTCTCGTTGATCATCACGCAATAGTGGTGAGAGTTCTGGGCAGTGGTCGCATTCGCGTCGAGCAGCATGCAGGGCACCAGAAGGCACTGGTACTTCTTCTTCCTCTGGAGGGAAAGGCAAGTCAACTATCAGGAGCGACATCATCGATGTTTCTGAACATATCAGAACTGGTGTAATGAGGCGTGTCAAATACGATCCACTGGACTGCACTTTCACTGGAAATACGACCGTGACGAGAGCCCAACAAATGATTGGCAAAATAGGATTGTTTGACGTTAAGTACAGTGCCCGGACGAACAACTGCAAGCATTTCGCGACGTATACGACCCACTGGACTGCGTTTTCAGTGGAAAGACGACGGTAAAGAGAGCCGAAAACATGATTGGCAAAAAGAGATTGTTTGACGTGAAGTACAGTGTCCTGACGAACAACTGCGAGCATTTCGCGACGCATACGACCCACCGGACTGCGTTTTCAGTGGGAAGACGACGGTAAAGAGAGCCGAAAAGATGATTGGCAAAAAGGAATTGATTGATATAGTCTCACCATATACCTTCTATGCATATTCGAAATATGAAGGCTCTAGTGTTGCGCATAACACGGGGTAGGCCACGCAGAGCTGCAAGTACTAGAAACACATGTAGGCAAGTGATGCCGATTAAAAGGTTATATTTTAAAAAACTGACATGCAGTATGTCGTATTAAATGAAATGTCAGTATCATCCGAGTGCTCTGTTCCTCTGATTCCTCGATCGACCACCCCCGGTAACAGGGCTTAAAGTGTGCCTGGACGGTCATGGACGGCGTCCATGCACTTATTTTAAAATCTGAATGCCGTCCAGCCACTTATTGGCGAGCATAGACTAGAAAGGTAAGGGGCGTCCAGGCACTTCTTTTGGAGAGGTAAGGGGCGTCCAGGCACTTCTTTTCCCACACTCTTGGCACTGCCCGGTAATAGATAATAATGGAGCAGCTCGACACATCAATGCAGAACCACAAAGGATGAAAATGTGTCATGCAATTTGTGTCAGGGAATGTGCAAATATGCAATCTGCGTTGCAATTATAACAATGAATGGTGGATAGTATATCCTTAATGTTACAATGTTCTGTTTGTAGAGCGAATTTGTTGACTCGACGGAAGTCACGGTTACATCCACAAAGGCGTTACGACCAGGCGATCAGCTATAGTCTTCCCTACAAAAACAGCTCCACGAATCGCGGACCACCACTCCATCGTCATTAGAGTCTTGAGCAATGGTCGCCTGCGGGTGGTGCAACATTCTGGCCCACCAGGAGGCACTTCCTCTTCCTCTTCCTCTGGCGGCAAAGGCAAGTCTATCATTAGAAACGACGTCATTGACAGCTCATCGCACCTGAAAAATGGAGTCGCAAGGAAAGTGGAGTACACGCCAAAAGAATGCACTTTCACACCAAAAACCGTTGTGAGGAGAGCGGAAAAGTTGGTCGGACAAATTGGTTTGTTCAAAGTAAAGTACAGTGTGCTCACAAGCAATTTGTGTCAGGGATTATGCAAATATGCAATCTGTGTTGCAATTATAACAATGAATGGTGGATAGTATATCCTTAATTTTGCAATGTTCTGTTTGTAGAGCGATGAAATAGGTTCAGTGGAAGTGAAAGTCAGGTCGACGAAGGAATAGGTTCCAGGTGACCAGGTAGCGTTTCCAACGAAAACTGCACCGCGTCTCGTTGATCATCACGCAATAGTGGTGAGAGTTCTGGGCAGTGGTCGCATTCGCGTCGAACAGCATGCAGGGCACCAGAAGGCACTGGTACTTCTTCTTCCTCTGGAGGGAAAGGCAAGTCAACTATCAGGAGCGACATCATCGATGTTTCTGAACATATCAGAACTGGTGTAATGAGGCGTGTCAAATACGATCCACTGGACTGCACTTTCACTGGAAATACGACCGTGACGAGAGCCCAACAAATGATTGGCAAAATAGGATTGTTTGACGTTAAGTACAGTGCCCGGACGAACAACTGCAAGCATTTCGCGACGTATACGACCCACTGGACTGCGTTTTCAGTGGAAAGACGACGGTAAAGAGAGCCGAAAACATGATTGGCAAAAAGAGATTGTTTGACGTGAAGTACAGTGTCCTGACGAACAACTGCGAGCATTTCGCGACGCATACGACCCACCGGACTGCGTTTTCAGTCGGAAGACGACGGTAAAGAGAGCCGAAAAGATGACTGGCAAAAAGGAATTGATTGATATAGTCTCACCATATACCTTCTGTGAGCTAATTTTGTATAACGTATAGTGATCAGCTATTTGTTGAGCGTACGGATAGGCCAGCTCAAGGTCAGCTAATTGTTGAGTGTACAGACAGACAGGCCAGCTGACTGAGTGGCGGGAAAGTGCCGCGGCGCGTCGTCGCCGGAGAGAGACAGAGAGAGAGAGAGAGAGAGAGAGAGAGAGAGACAGACAGACAGACAGAGAGGACAGTGCGACCGAAGAGAGAGTGTACGCTGAGAGTGAGATAAGTTGTAGAAGGAGTGCAAGTCGTGTGTAGAAGACGTTAGAGTAATAATATAATAAGATGGCGTTTCTGTCGTGCAATTGAATTGTTTATCGTCGTTGATGCATTGTTGTGTTGATTGTGAATATTGGAAATCGAAGAAGAAAATACAAGAAACTGATCTTTGTTGTAAGAGAACAAGTTTAAGAACTTTAGACACTTATACACTAGCCATAGCTACCGCAGTACAGTGAATAGGTTAGGCCTAGGTTGCGCTACAGAACAAAGAGACTGGAAAAATCGTGGGTGATTGTGGAAGATAACATTTGGTGACACAGCGGTGGGATAGTCAATCCAAGTTACGGACGTTGGGATAGTCAATCCAAGTTACGGACGTTGGGATATTGTCAATCCAAGTTACGGTCGGAGAGATATTTACGAACGGTGGATTTTTAGTCCAAGCTACGGACAGTGGATTTCAAATCATTACGAGAAGCCGACCACACGGGAGAAGGAGAATGAGCATTTGATCAACCGGAGAAGCATTCCGAGCATCCGAACAACTGGTGAGAAGATACAACGGGCATACGAACGACATTACGACAACGCAACGCCAGAGAGAGGTATACAAAACTCGCTCCTTGAATAAACAAGCAATAAGAATTAAAGTCAACCAATCACAGCAATTATAGCCACTCCCTCGATTTCTTCACGGAAATCATTTGAAGTAAAGAAGTAAGATGGAGAAACTTACAGAACAAAAACAAGCTAGTATAAAAAAGATGTCTTCTGATCGAATAATAAAATTATTAATCGAAGCTGGTCTAGACGTGGAAGAAGTCGAAGAGATGTCAAGGGAAAATTTGATGAGAGCTTTAGCAGAGGATTGGCTAAAAAAGGAAGCTGAAGAGAAAGGCGCTGTGGGTGGGGCTGAGGAGAAACCACAGGCTATGTCTATGGAGGCGTTGATGCAATTTATGATGATGAGGGAGGAGCAACGGAGACAAGAAGAGAAAGAACGGAAACAAGAAGAGAAAGAGAAAGAGGAGAAACGTAGACAAGAAGAGGAGAAACGTAGACAAGAGGAGAAAGAGAAAGAAGAGCAACGGAGACAAGAAGAGAAAGAACAGAAACAAGAAGAGAAAGAGAAAGAGGAGAAACGGAGACAGGAGGAGAAAGAGAAAGAAGAGAAACGGAGACAGGAGGAGAAAGAGAAAGAGGAACAAAGGAGACAAGAAGAGAAAGAACGGAGACAAGAGGAAAAAGTAAGAGCAGAACAAGCAGAAAGGTTGAGACAAGAAGAGATAGAGATGCAGAAGCAGCAGTTCCAGCTTCAGTTAGAACAACTGAAAAGAGATCGTGACGAAGCTGAACGAAGAAGAATGGAATTGATGATAGAATACGAGAGGGCAAGGAAAAGTGATGAAGAAATACGGAAACAACAGATTGAAGAGCAAAAGGCTCGCGAGGAAGTCAAGGAAGCCATGCGTTTGGCAGAATTACAAAGAGCCGAAGAGATTCGACAGGAAGAATTGAATATGGAGAAAGAAAATTTGGAAAAGGCGGAACGAGAAAGGGAAGAACAAGTACAATTAGAACAAAAGAAACTCGCTCTTAAGGAAGCTCAGCTCCGAGAAATGGCTATAGAAAAGGAGGAACGCAGAAAGCAGTTAGAATTGTTGCAGCAGAAGATAGAACAAGAAGAACTGCGTAGGGAAGAAGATCAAAATAGACTGAGGGAACGAAATGAAGACGAAAGAAGAAGCCGAGAGGAGTTAGAACGAAACAGGATCCGGGAAAGTGAGACAATGGTGTCCAAGATTAAGAAGATGCAATGAAACACGTGTTACCTAAGATGCCATATGATATGATGGAGGTGCCATTATATTTTGAGACAGTTGAGAATGCATTCAACAGTTTTACGGTGGAAAAGCAGTTTTGGGTCAAATTGTTGTTGCCACTAATGACACCAAGAGCGAGAACGGTGTTAAACCGATTGTCTTTTGATGATCTAGACAATTACGACATAGTGAAAGAACATTTACTGAAAGAATTCAAATTGACAGCGAGAGAATATCGATCACGATTTGTAGATGCGAAGAAAACGGCAGAAGAGACATACACTATGTTTACAGCAAGATTGAAGAATCTGTTGAACTATTATGTCAGAAGTAGGCGAGTGGGCAAAGACTATGAGAAGTTATTTGATCTGTTGGTGGCGGATAAGTTGAAAGAATGTCTACCACCGGGTCCACTACAGTTTGTACTAGCAAAGGAGGGTACTGAATGCTTGGAAGCTAGTAATGTTGCAGATCTCGCAGACATACATGTGAACAATCGAATTGGTCTAATGTTTCAAGACAAACCGAAATATGAAGCATGGGGTAATAGTTCGAAGCAAACCAGGTGGAATAGTAGTAACAAAGAAACGGGAAGCCAAGCCAGAAGTAATGAAGTAAGGAAAGATAGTGCTCCTGGAAGACAGTTTGGTCAAGATAGAAGAGAAGCAACGGGTGACAGACAAATATATAGTCGAATTCCAGTGATGGGACGCCAAAGAGAAAGCAATGCAGCATATACTCCGTACAATTACAGACGGGAGAGCACTGAACAGAGAGGTATTGTGAGGAAACGTTGCCATAATTGTCAGTCAGACCGACATTTGATAAAGGATTGTCAAGCACCACCAAGAATGACAAATCTGAGAAATAGATTTACTCGAAGTGCAGAAAATCTCAGAGTAAATCAGATCCAAGTAATGAATGCACCTAATCAGCTGGAAGGACAAGACAACCGCGAAACGGAAGTGAAGTCAGTAATGAAGTGTACGCCTCAGTTTACTATACAGAGAGAAGTAGTAAAATCTGCTCCCATTACGGATACTTGTCGAGAAACAGAAAGTAAAGATCAGTGTCAACGTACGAAAAAGTCCTTACTACGGCATGTAGATGTAGAGATACGTGGAAATGATGACAGTTTTCATCCCGTGCAAGTCAAAGCGCTGATTGACTCTGGTACTGAGATTCCAGTAATCAATGAGGAATTATTGAAAGGAGCGACAGTAGAAGAAATTGGCAGAGTACATTTGCAATGTGTGGCTGGAGAACCCATTCCAGCTAAGTTGGTGAAAATAGAAGTGCGGATGAGTGGTCATAACGTACACGAAGGAGGAGATTTGAAGGACAAGGGAGTAAATATCGCGCCATATTTAACCTTGGTATGTGCCAGCATTCCAGCAGTCTTGTGCAAAGATAACAAAGAAAAGTTCTTGCTGCATCCAGAAATAATTGCAGAACTGAAAGAGGTTCCACCAGTGAGTGTATTGCAAGGAGAATTGCAAGCGAATGTGACTACGAGAGCACAAAGTCGGAGAAGAGAAGTGGAGGAGGGAGAAGAGGAACAGCTAAATGAAAGTTTGCTAAACGATGACACAGAAAGCGATGATGAACAAAGCGTTCAAGAAGAAGAAGAAGGAGTAACATCCGGGAGCAATGAAATTGAAAAAGAGATGGTTGCATGTGAACGTGATGATTATGATGATTCTGGAAGTGATAGTGAATGAAATGGACACGAGTATGAGAGATTTGTTTGCCGAGAATACAAGTGATGAAAGACAATTGGCAGACGCAAAGAAATTTGAAGAGCAGCAGAGAAATGACGAGTCACTGAAGTCGTGGTGGAAGATAGCTGAAGACAAAGGATCTGAGTTTAGTGTGGTGAATGGGTTGATGTATAAGAAACATCAAATGTTGGACCAGTTGGTGTATCAGTTGGTGTTGCCGAAGGAAAGAAGAATTCAGGTGATGGAATTGGCGCACGAGTCAGTATTTGGCGGACACTTGGGAGAAGAGAAGACAAGAGAACGTATCAAATTGTCCTTTGTGTGGCCAAGGATGCGTAGAGATGTGGTGAAATTCTGCAAGTCTTGTGAGAAGTGTCAGTTGAAAGCACGAAGTTTGGTGATGGATCGAGTACCGATTACGCCAATACCAAGGGAGGATGTGCCGTTCAGAAGAATGACAATGGACGTCGTAGGACCAATCGAACCGACGTCAGCAGCAGGGCATAAGTATTGCTTGTGCATCGTAGACTCATGTACAAGATGGCCGACAATCTTTTTGATGAAGTCATTGACTGCTAAGGCTGTATGCGAAGCTCTGATGAAGTTGTTCATGGATGTGGGAGTTCCGTCAGTGATAACGAGTGCTAGAGGAACGAATTTTACAGCCAGTCTAACGAGAGAATTTCTGAAATTGATGGGGTGTTGTCCTCGATTCGATTCGCCAGGACATCCAGAAGCGGCCGGATTAGTGGAGAGATGGAATCAAACGTTCAAGAAGATGGTTCATCATGTCATTGTGGAAAATCCGAGACAGTGGCATAAAATCATACCATTTACAGTCTGGGCATTGAGAGAAGTGCCTAATGCAACTACAGGAGTGGCACCGTATCTGCTGGTCTATGGAAAGTTGCCGAGAGGGCCACTAACCATTCTTAAAGAAAGCTGGACCAAAGAGATAAATTTACCACCGAACATTGGAGTGCAACCGGCTAAGTACTTGAAGAATTTAAGAGCAGACATGGAAAAGGCCTTGACATTCGCCGAGAGCTGTGCTGAGCTAATTTTGTATAACGTATAGTGATCAGCTATTTGTTGAGCGTACGGATAGGCCAGCTCAAGGTCAGCTAATTGTTGAGTGAACAGACAGACAGGCCAGCTGACTGAGTGGCGGGAAAGTGCCGAGGCGCGTCGTCGCCGGAGAGAGAGAGACAGACAGACAGACAGACAGACAGACAGAGAGAAGGACAGTGCGACCGAAGAGAGAGTGTACGCTGAGAGTGAGATAAGTTGTAGAAGGAGTGCAAGTCGTGTGTAGAAGACGTTAGAGTAATAATATAATAAGATGGCGTTTCTGTCGTGCAATTGAATTGTTTATCGTCGTTGATGCATTGTTGTGTTGATTGTGAATATTGGAAATCGAAGAAGAAAATACAAGAAACTGATCTTTGTTGTAAGAGAACAAGTTTAAGAACTTTAGACACTTATACACTAGCCATAGCTACCGCAGTACAGTGAATAGGTTAGGCCTAGGTTGCGCTACAGAACAAAGAAGAGACTGGAAAAATCGTGGGTGATTGTGGAAGATCACACCTTCTATGCATATTCTAAATATGAAGGCTCTAGTGTTGCGCATAACACGGGGTAGGCCACGCAGAGCTTCAAGTACTAGAAACACATGTAGGCAAGTGATGCCGATTGAAAGGTTATATTTAAAAAAACTGACATGCAGTATGTCGTATTAAATGAAATGTCAGTATCATCCGAGTGCTCTGTTCCTCTGATTCCTCGATCGACCACCCCCGGTAATAGATAATAATGGAGCAGCTCGACACATCAATGCAGAACCACAAAGGATGAAAATATGTCATGCAATTTGTGTCAGGGAATGTGCAAATATGCAATCTGCGTTGCAATTATAACAATGAATGGTGGATAGTATATCCTTAATGTTACAGTGTTCTGTTTGTAGAGCGATGAAATAGGTTCAGTGGAAGTGAAAGTCGGGTCGCCGAAAGAATTGGGTCCAGGTGACCAGGTAGCGTTTCCAACGAAAACTGCACCGCTTCTCGCTGATCATCACGCAATAGTGGTGAGAGTTCTGGGCTGTGGTCGCACTCGCGTCGAGCAGCATGCAGGGCCACCAGGAGGTACTGGAACATCTTCTGCCTCTGGAGGGAAAGGAAAGTCAACTATCAGGAGCGACATCATCGATGTTTCTAAACATATCAGAACTGGTGTAATGAGGCGTGTCAAATACGATCCACTGGACTGCACTTTCACTGGAAAGACCACCGGGAGGAGAGCCCAACAGATGATTGGCCAAATAGGATTGTTTGACCTGAAGTACAGTGTCCGGACGAACAACTGCGAGCATTTCGCGACGTATACCACACACCGGACTACGTTTTCAGTGGAAAGACGACGGTAAAGATCGAGAGCCGAAAAGATGATTGGCAAAAAGGAATTGTTTGATAAGCAGCACAGCGTTCTGACGAACAACTGCAAGCATTTCGCGACGTATACGACCCACCGGACGCGTTTCCAGTGGAAAGTTGACGGTATAGAGAGCCGAAAAGATGATTGGTAAACAGAGATTGTTTGATAATATAGTCTCATCATATACCTTCTATGCATATTCGAAATATGAATGCTCTAGTGTTGCGCATAACACGGGGTAGGCCACGCAGAGCTGCAAGTGCTAGAAACACATGTAGGCAAATGATGCCGATCTAAAGGTTATATTTTAAAGAACTGGCATTCAGTACGTCGTATTAAATGAAATGTCATTATCATCCGAGTGTTCTATTCCTCTGATTCCCCGATCGACTATCCGTGGTAATAGATAATAATGGAGGAGCACGACACATCATTGCAGTACCACAAAGATGAAAAATGTGTCATGAAATTTGTGTCAGGGATTGTGCAAATATGCAATCTGCGTGGCAATTATATTCATGAATGGTGGATAGTATATTCTTAATGTTGCAATGCTCCGTTTGTAGAGCAAATAAATTGGTTCAGAGAAATTAAAGGTCAAGTGGACAAAGGAATTGCGTCCAGCAGATCAGTTCGTCTTGCCCACCATGCAGAATTTCACCTAGGCTCGCAAAGCACCACGAACTCGTGGTTAGAGTTCTCGATAATCATCGAATTTGCGATTTCCAGCATGTTGGGCCACCAGGAGATGATGGAATAGCCTCTTCATCTGGCTCAGGAGTGAAAGGAAAGTCGACTATACGAAGCGATATCATAGAACTTTCCCAGCATATCAGAAACGTTGTCATGAGGAAAGTGGAATACAACCCGCCAGACTGCACTTTCACTGGAAAGACGACGGTAAAGAGAGCCGAAAAGATGATTGGCAAAAAGGGATTATTTCATAAGCAGTACAGCGTTCTGACAACTGGAAGCATTTCGCGACGTATTGCAAAACTGGATTTGCCAAGTCAAAACAGTTAAGGCAGTGACCAGTTTTGCAATATGGAGCGGAGAGTTCGCAGTTGACGCGTTTTTGAAGTGTCACTAGTGTGAGAGAATCCTGGATATACAGTTTATCTGCTCGAAAGAGCATACAAACAATAGTTTAATAAGAGATACATGATTTGGATTTTACTTAGTATGTGAGCCGTGTCTTTTGAAGGGTTATATCAAAATGAGGCATAATGTTTTTCTGTATGCCTTTCCCACCAGAACTGCACCGCGTCTCGCTGAACATCACGCAATTGTGGTGAGAGTTCTGTGCAGTCGTCGCATTCGCGTCGTGCAGCATGCTGGGGCACCAGGAGATGATGGAATAGCCTCGAGCTTCATCTGGCTCAGAAGTGAAAGGCAAGTCGACTATACGGAGCGATATCAACGAACTTTCCCAGCATATCAGAAACGGTGTCATGAGGAAGGTTGGATACGAACCACCAGACTGCACTTTCACTGGAAGGACGACGGTAAAGAGAGCCGAAAAGATGATTGGCAAAACGGGATTATTTCATAAGCAGTAGGCCTACAGCGTTCTGACAACAACTGGAAGCATTTCGCGACGTATTGCTAAACTGGATTTGCCAAGTCAAAACAGTTAAGGCAGTGACCAGTTTTGCAATATGGAGCGGAGTGCTCGCAGTCGACGCGTTTTTGTAGTGTCACTAGACGTTCATTACAAGAGAATCCAGGATATACAGTTTTTCTGCTCGAAAGAGCATTCAAACAATAGTTTAATAAGAGATACATGATTTGGATTTTACTTAGTATGTGAGCCGTGTCTTTTGAAGTGTTATATCAAAATGAGACATAATGTTTTTCTGTATGCCTTTCCCACCAGAACTGCACCGCGTCTCGCTGATCATCACGCAATTGTGGTGAGAGTTCTGTGCAGTGGTCGCATTCGCGCCGTGCACCAGAAGATGATGGAACAGCTTCTTCATCAGGCATATGAGTGAAAGGAAAGTCGACTATACGAAGCGATATCATCGAACTTTCCCAGCATATCAGAAACGGTGTCATGAGGAAAGTGGAATAAAACCCGCCAGACTGCACTTTCACTGGAAAGACGACGGTAAAGAGAGCCGAAAAGATGATTGGCAAAAAGGGATTATTTCATAAGCAGTACAGCGTTCTGACAACTGGAAGCATTTCGCGACGTATTGCAAAACTGGATTTGCCAAGTCAAAACAGTTAAGGCAGTTACCAGCTATGCAATAGGAGCGACATCATTGATGTTTCTGAACATATCAGAACTGGTGTAATGAGGCGTGTCAAATACGATCCACTGGACTGCACTTTCACAGGAAAGACGACCGTGAGGAGAGCCCAAAAGATGGTTGGCAAAATAGGATTGTTTGACGTGAAGTACAGTGTCCTGACGAACAACTGCGAGCATTTCGCGACGTATACGACCCACCGGACTCCGTTTTTAGTGGAAGGACGACGGTATAGAGAGCCGAAAAAATGATTGGCAAAAAGAGATTGTTTCATATAGTCTCATTATATCCCTTCTACGCGTATTCGAAATATGAAGGCTCTAGTGTTGCGCATAACACGGGTTAGGCCACGCAGAGCTGCAAGAAACACATGTAGGCAAATGATGCCGATCTAAAGGTTATATTTTAGAACTCACATGCAGTATGTCGTATTAAATTAAATACCAATATCATCCGAGTGTTCTGTTCCTCTGATTCCACGATCGACCACCCCCGGTAATAGTTAAAATAGAGCAGCTCGACACATCAATGCAGAACCACAAAGATGAAAATATGTGTAATGCAATTTGTTTCAAGGATTGTGCAAAAATGCAATCTGCATAGCAATTATAACAATGAATGGTGGATAGTATATACAATGTTCTGTTTGTAGGCTGACGAGACAAACTCGAAGGAAATGACCATAAGGTCGACAAAGGAACTTCGACAGGGTGATCAGGTGGCGTTCCTCGATCGACCACCCCCGGTAATAGATTACAATGGAGCAGCACTACTTCAATGCAGTACCACAAAAGATGAAAATATGTGTCATGAAATTTGTGTCAGTGATTATGCAAATATGCAATCTGCATTGCAATTATAACAATGAATGGTGGATAGTATATCCTTAATGTTACAATGCTCTGTTTGTAGAGCGAAGAGATTGACTCGATGGAAGTGAAAGTGAGATCAACTAAAGAACTGCGACCGGGCGACCAGGTGGCGTTTCCCACCAAAACGGCACCACGTATCGCCGACCATCATGCGATAGTGATCAGAGTTGTCGCCAAAGGTCGCATCCGTGTTGTGCAGCATGCAGGCCCACCAGGAGGTACTGGAACATCTTCCTTTGGAGGGAAAGGCAAATCAACCATCAGGAGCGACATCATCGATGTTTCTGAACGTATCAGAACTGGTGTAATGAGGCGTGTCAAATACGATCCACCGGACTGCACTTTCACTGGAAAGACGACCGTGAGGAGAGTCCAACAGATGATCGGCAAAATAGGATTGTTTGACGTGAAGTACAGTGTCGTGACGAAAAACTGCAAGCATTTAGCGACGTATTGCAAAACGGGATAGGCCAAGTCAAAACAGTTAAAGCAGTGACCAGTTTTGCAATATGGACCGGAGTGCTCGCAGTTGACGCGTTTTTGTAGTGTCACTAGTGTGTACATTACAAGAGAATCCTGGATATCTGCATTCAAACTATAGGTTAAAAAGAGGCCACGCAGAGCTGCAAGTGGTAGAAACACATGTAGGCATGTGACGACGATCGAAAGGTTATATTTTAAAGAACTCACATGCAGTACGTGGTATTAAATGAAATGTCAATATCATCCGAGTGTTCAGTTCCTCTGTTTCCTCGATCGACCACCCCCGGTAAAAGATAATAATGGAGCAGCACGACAAATCAATGCAGAACCACAAAGATGAAAATATATGGCATGCAATTTGTGTCAGGGATTATGCAAATATGCAATCTGCGTTGCAATTATAACAATGAATGGTGGATAGTATATCCTTAATGTTACAATGTTCTGTTTGTAGAGCGAAGAGATTGACTCCATGGAGGTGACCGTGAGATCGACAAAGGAATTTCGTCCAGGAGATCAGGACGTTCTGCCCACACAGAATTTCACCTCGGCTCGCAGACCACCACGAATTCGTGGTTAGAGTTCACGATAATCATCGAATTCGTGTGATCCAGCATGCTGCGCCACCAGGAGATGATGGAACAGCCTATTCATCTAGCTCGGGAGTGAAAGGCAAGTCGACTATACGGAGCGATATCATCGAAGTTTCCCAACATATCAGAAACGGTGTCATGAGGCGGGTTGAATATACGACACACTGGACTGCGTTTTCACTGGAAAGACGACGGTAAAGAGAGCCGAAAAGAAGTTTGGCAAAAAGGGCTTGCTTGATAAGCAGTACAGCGTTCTGACGAAAAACTTCGCGCATTTCGCGATGTATACGACCAACCGGACTGCGTTTTCAGTGGAAAGACGACGGTAAAGAGAGCCGAAAAAATGACTGGCAAAAAGAGATTGTTTGATATAGTCTCATCATATACCTTCTACGCGTATTCGAAATATGAAGGCTCTAGTATTGGAAGTGAAAGTGAGATCAACTAAAGAACTGCGACCGGGCGACCAGGTGGCGTTTCCCACCAAAACGGCACCACGTATCGCCGACCATCATGCGATAGTGATCAGAGTTGTCGCCAAAGGTCGCATCCGTGTTGTGCAGCATGCAGGCCCACCAGGAGGTACTGGAACATCTTCCTTTGGAGGGAAAGGCAAATCAACCATCAGGAGCGACATCATCGATGTTTCTGAACGTATCAGAACTGGTGTAATGAGGCGTGTCAAATACGATCCACCGGACTGCACTTTCACTGGAAAGACGACCGTGAGGAGAGTCCAACAGATGATCGGCAAAATAGGATTGTTTGACGTGAAGTACAGTGTCGTTACGAAAAACTGCGAGCATTTAGCGACGTATTGAAAACGGGATAGGCCAAGTCAAAACAGTTAAAGCAGTGACCAGTTTTGCAATATGGACCGGAGTGCTCGCAGTTGACGCGTTTTTGTAGTGTCACTAGTGTGTACATTACAAGAGAATCCTGGATATCTGCATTCAAACTATAGGTTAAAAAGAGGCCACGCAGAGCTGCAAGTGGTAGAAACACATGTAGGCAAGTGACGACGATCGAAAGGTTATATTTTAAAGAACTCACATGCAGTACGTCGTATTAAATGAAATGTCAATATCATCCGAGTGTTCTGTTCCTCTGTTTCCTCGATCGACCACCCCCGGTAAAAGATAATAATGGAGCAGCACGACAAATCAATGCAGAACCACAAAGATGAAAATATATGGCATGCAATTTGTGTCAGGGATTATGCAAATATGCAATCTGCGTTGCAATTATAACAATGAATGGTGGATAGTATATCCTTAATGTTACAATGTTCTGTTTGTAGAGCGAAGAGATTGACTCCATGGAGGTGACCGTGAGATCGACAAAGGAATTTCGTCCAGGAGATCAGGACGTTCTGCCCACACAGAATTTCACCTCGGCTCGCAGACCACCACGAATTCGTGGTTAGAGTTCACGATAATCATCGAATTCGTGTGATCCAGCATGCTGCGCCACCAGGAGATGATGGAACAGCCTATTCATCTAGCTCAGGAGTGAAAGGCAAGTCGACTATACGGAGCGATATCATCGAAGTTTCCCAACATATCAGAAACGGTGTCATGAGGCGGGTTGAATATACGACACACTGGACTGCGTTTTCACTGGAAAGACGACGGTAAAGAGAGCCGAAAAGAAGTTTGGCAAAAAGGGCTTGCTTGATAAGCAGTACAGCGTTCTGACGAAAAACATCGCGCATTTCGCGATGTATACGACCAACCGGACTGCGTTTTCAGTGGAAAGACGACGGTAAAGAGAGCCGAAAAAATGACTGGCAAAAAGAGATTGTTTGATATAGTCTCATCATATACCTTCTACGCGTATTCGAAATATGAAGGCTCTAGTATTGCGCATAACACGGGGTAGGCTACGCCGAGCTGCAAGTGCTAGAAACACATGTAGGCAAGTGACGCCGATCAAAAGGTTATATTTTAAAGAACTGACATGCAGTACATCGTATTAAATGAAATGCCAATATCATCCGAGTGTTCTGTTTCTCGGTTTCCACTAAGATAAAAATATGTGTCATGCATTTGTGTCAGGGATTATGCAAATATGCAATCTGCATTGCAATTATAACAATGAATGGTGGATAGTATATCCTTAATGTTACAATGCTCTGTTTGTAGAGCGAAGAGATTGACTCGATGGAAGTGAAAGTGAGATCAACTAAAGAACTGCGACCGGGCGACCAGGTGGCGTTTCCCACCAAAACGGCACCACGTATCGCCGACCATCATGCGATAGTGATCAGAGTTGTCGCCAAAGGTCGCATCCGTGTTGTGCAGCATGCAGGCCCACCAGGAGGTACTGGAACATCTTCCTTTGGAGGGAAAGGCAAATCAACCATCAGGAGCGACATCATCGATGTTTCTGAACGTATCAGAACTGGTGTAATGAGGCGTGTCAAATACGATCCACCGGACTGCACTTTCACTGGAAAGACGACCGTGAGGAGAGCCCAACAGATGATCGGCAAAATAGGATTGTTTGACGTGAAGTACAGTGTCGTGACGAAAAACTGCAAGCATTTAGCGACGTATTGCAAAACGGGATAGGCCAAGTCAAAACAGTTAAAGCAGTGACCAGTTTTGCAATATGGACCGGAGTGCTCGCAGTTGACGCGTTTTTGTAGTGTCACTAGTGTGTACATTACAAGAGAATCCTGGATATCTGCATTCAAACTATAGGTTAAAAAGAGGCCACGCAGAGCTGCAAGTGGTAGAAACACATGTAGGCAAGTGACGACGATCGAAAGGTTATATTTTAAAAAACTCACATGCAGTATACATTAGGGTATAGCAAGAAAACTGTTTTCGTTTAAAATGAACTTTGGGATAACTTAAAAGGTTGCTCCAGGTCCTAAATGAAAGAACTGAAGAAAAATTGCATCAAATTTATTGCATCTAACTTTGCCGCCGAGCACCTGAAGTTTCGTCTACTTTCGCAGCTGCAAACCATGGCAAAAGCACGCACTGTGCAAACATGAGAACGTTGGTCGTGGAGAAACAGACAGAAAAGAAAGAGAATAATTGTAAGAAGTATTATAAATTTCAAGGACTCTGTAAAGTAGGCCCTTTAGACGATACACCAGACAATGATTCCAGCTGTGATACCGTTGACTCCGATTCCACAGCGTCAGAATCATTGATGTTTATATGCGATCTGAAGGAGAAACACGCTCTCGCTACACCAAGTCACTCCAGTTTTGTCAAGGGAATGTGACAGATAATAGTTTCTGCAATGCAGAAGTAGGTCTACTTGTGGATTATGCAATTGTGACTAGGCCTACTGACGATTTCAGCTATAGGCCCACTGACAGATTGTGAGAAGAGAGAGAAAGCTTTCGTAAAACATTATCCGATGGAAGAGGAGAAAAGCGTGAAGCTGCAGCATTGTATTTTGATGGTGGGACAACAAAGTATTCAACCATAAAGTGCATTGTTCTCGTCCCCGGTGAGTGGTGCAAAAGAACCTCTAAAAGCAACAGCATTAAGAGATATAACTGTAATACTGTATGTTTCCAGTCATAAAATTTAATATAAAATAATGGAAGAGTATGCTTGTTTGAAACGAAAATAGGGTATATCTCACCAAGGAGTGGATTAACCGCTGGAATTTTCGAAGCAATGCGTGACTTCTTGTCTGATTGGCTTTATGATATACCTTTCAGTTCAGTAATAGCTGTGATGGAATGGCGGTAAATACAGGAATGCATGCATGCTGGAACAATGGAATAAGAAAGCTGGAGTTACATGCAGTGGTTCATCTGCATGTTCCATTTCAATGAGTTGACGTTACGAAATATATTAATTATTTGTTCATCATTTTATCAAGCTCCCTACCATACTTAGAGAGAAAGGTTGTTGATGAATGTATTCAAAAGAATGGCTACTATGGTTACCCAGAAAATGTTTAAGTGAATATGATGATTGATGAAAAAACACATGCAGAACTGGTATATCCAAAAGAATTAAAATAGCAAAAGAAACTGATCGCTGTCTATTAGCATTTCAGGTGATATTAGAACATTCACAATCCCAAAACTGAATTTAGAAGCCACTGTCTACTGTGTTCCAGTTAACTGGTTGGATTTTTCAAGACTTGAACCTCCAATAACTTGCAAGTTTAAGAAAAATGACCTTCAGGAATCCATTAAAACTGGCAGTATGCTAGATCTTGAAAAATACTATTGCCACAAGCCAGTCAAAGTTGTTACAGGTAGTACAGACGCAGCAAGGTCAGTTTGTGACAAAGAGCGTAGAGAAGGCCACATTCGAACAAAGCACGAATCCTAAAAAAACATGGTCAAATATACTACAAAAATTGAGTGGACTATAAAATATGAGTGAAACGCATTGTCAGCATATGAACATTTTGTGAAGCGTAATTAAGGACCACAAGGTTTTTTCAACGTTAATGATTTTTTCCATTTTTTAAAAGTTAGAATAACGCATTGGGGGACAAATGACAAATGATATCACGTAACTGGAGGGTGAGAGGGTCACACATCTATGACGATTTGTGACGGTCTATTGCTAGATGTCATATGACTTTTGTTTTAACGTATGACGAGGGGTCAAAAGGAATCGCCCTATGGTGCGTGCTATGGACGACCCCTTGTTTGTAGCTCATAGATGTCGGAATTGCCAAACAAATTTACCTGCCGTGCCATAAGCAGGTAAATTTGTTTGGCAATCACAATATTCCTATTTTTAGGCCAAATTACTACTGCAGATAAGAAAATAGTCAAATTTCAGCAGTGTTAATGCAATGCTCAATAGTGCGGTATACTTGAATAACTTCAAGGTCATGGCGGCAAAGTTAAGCAGCACGTCAGAAACAAAATTTCTATACCAGGCACTATCCAATAGATAGGAGCAACAAATTATTATATCCCAAACATAATCCTTTCTGGTCACTATGCCCTAGTATACATCGTATTAAATGAAATGTCAATATCATCCGAGTGTTCAGTTCCTCTGTTTCCTCGATCGACCACCCCCGGTAAAAGATAATAATGGAGCAGCACGACAAATCAATGCAGAACCACAAAGATGAAAATATATGGCATGCAATTTGTGTCAGGGATTATGCAAATATGCAATCTGCGTTGCAATTATAACAATGAATGGTGGATAGTATATCCTTAATGTTACAATGTTCTGTTTGTAGAGCGAAGAGATTGACTCCATGGAGGTGACCGTGAGATCGACAAAGGAATTTCGTCCAGGAGATCAGGACGTTCTGCCCACACAGAATTTCACCTCGGCTCGCAGACCACCACGAATTCGTGGTTAGAGTTCACGATAATCATCGAATTCGTGTGATCCAGCATGCTGCGCCACCAGGAGATGATGGAACAGCCTATTCATCTAGCTCAGGAGTGAAAGGCAAGTCGACTATACGGAGCGATATCATCGAAGTTTCCCCAACATATCAGAAACGGTGTCATGAGGCGGGTTGAATATACGACACACTGGACTGCGTTTTCACTGGAAAGACGACGGTAAAGAGAGCCGAAAAGAAGTTTGGCAAAAAGGGCTTGCTTGATAAGCAGTACAGCGTTCTGACGAAAAACTTCGCGCATTTCGCGATGTATACGACCAACCGGACTGCGTTTTCAGTGGAAAGACGACGGTAAAGAGAGCCGAAAAATGACTGGCAAAAAGAGATTGTTTGATATAGTCTCATCATATACCTTCTACGCGTATTCGAAATATGAAGGCTCTAGTATTGGAAGTGAAAGTGAGATCAACTAAAGAACTGCGACCGGGCGACCAGGTGGCGTTTCCCACCAAAACGGCACCACGTATCGCCGACCATCATGCGATAGTGATCAGAGTTGTCGCCAAAGGTCGCATCCGTGTTGTGCAGCATGCAGGCCCACCAGGAGGTACTGGAACATCCTCCTTTGGAGGGAAAGGCAAATCAGCCATCAGGAGCGACATCATCGATGTTTCTGAACGTATCAGAACTGGTGTAATGAGGCGTGTCAAATACGATCCACCGGACTGCACTTTCACTGGAAAGACGACCGTGAGGAGAGTCCAACAGATGATCGGCAAAATAGGATTGTTTGACGTGAAGTACAGTGTCGTTACGAAAAACTGCGAGCATTTAGCGACGTATTGAAAACGGGATAGGCCAAGTCAAAACAGTTAAAGCAGTGACCAGTTTTGCAATATGGACCGGAGTGCTCGCAGTTGACGCGTTTTTGTAGTGTCACTAGTGTGTACATTACAAGAGAATCCTGGATATCTGCATTCAAACTATAGGTTAAAAAGAGGCCACGCAGAGCTGCAAGTGGTAGAAACACATGTAGGCAAGTGACGACGATCGAAAGGTTATATTTTAAAGAACTCACATGCAGTACGTCGTATTAAATGAAATGTCAATATCATCCGAGTGTTCAGTTCCTCTGTTTCCTCGATCGACCACCCCCGGTAAAAGATAATAATGGAGCAGCACGACAAATCAATGCAGAACCACAAAGATGAAAATATATGGCATGCAATTTGTGTCAGGGATTATGCAAATATGCAATCTGCGTTGCAATTATAACAATGAATGGTGGATAGTATATCCTTAATGTTACAATGTTCTGTTTGTAGAGCGAAGAGATTGACTCCATGGAGGTGACCGTGAGATCGACAAAGGAATTTCGTCCAGGAGATCAGGACGTTCTGCCCACACAGAATTTCACCTCGGCTCGCAGACCACCACGAACTCGTGGTTAGAGTTCACGATAATCATCGAATTCGTGTGATCCAGCATGCTGCGCCACCAGGAGATGATGGAACAGCCTATTCATCTAGCTCAGGAGTGAAAGGCAAGTCGACTATACGGAGCGATATCATCGAAGTTTCCCAACATATCAGAAACGGTGTCATGAGGCGGGTTGAATATACGACACACTGGACTGCCTTTTCACTGGAAAGACGACGGTAAAGAGAGCCGAAAAGAAGTTTGGCAAAAAGGGCTTGCTTGATAAGCAGTACAGCGTTCTGACGAACAACTTCGAGCATTTCGCGATGTATACGACCAACCGGACTGCGTTTTCAGTGGAACGACGACGGTAAAGAGAGCCGAATAGATGATTGGCAAAAACGACTTGCTTGATAAGCAGTACAGAGTTCTGACGAACAACTTCGAGCATTTCGCGATGTATACGACCAACCGGACTGCGTTTTCAGTGGAACGACGACGGTAAAGAGAGCCAAATAGATGATTGGCAAAAACGGCTTGCTTGATAAGCAGTACAGCGTTCTGACGAGAAACATCGCGCATTTCGCGATGTATACGACCAACCGGACTGCGTTTTCAGTGGAAAGACGACGGTAAAAAGAGCCGAAAAAATGACTGGGAAAATTAGATTGTTTGATATAGTCTCATCATATACCTTCTACACGTATTCGAAATATGAAGGCTCTAGTATTGCGCATAACACGGGGTAGGCCACGCCGAGCTGCAAGTGCTAGAAACACATGTAGGCAAGTGACGCCGATCAAAAGGTTATATTTTAAAGAACTGATATGCAGTACATCGTATTAAATTAAATGCCAATATCATCCGAGTGTTCTGTTTCTCGGTTTCCACTAAGATAAAATTATGTGTCATGCATTTGTGTCAGGGATTATGCAAATATGCAATCTGCATTGCAATTATAACAATGAATGGTGGATAGCATATCCTTAATGTTACAATGCTCTGTTTGTAGAGCGAAGAGATTGACTCGATGGAAGTGAAAGTGAGATCAACTAAAGAACTGCGACCGGGCGACCAGGTGGCGTTTCCCACCAAAACGGCACCACGTATCGCCGACCATCATGCGATAGTGATCAGAGTTGTCGCCAAAGGTCGCATCCGTGTTGTGCAGCATGCAGGCCCACCAGGAGGTACTGGAACATCTTCCTTTGGAGGGAAAGGCAAATCAACCATCAGGAGCGACATCATCGATGTTTCTGAACGTATCAGAACTGGTGTAATGAGGCGTGTCAAATACGATCCACCGGACTGCACTTTCACTGGAAAGACGACCGTGAGGAGAGCCCAACAGATGATCGGCAAAATAGGATTGTTTGACGTGAAGTACAGTGTCGTGACGAAAAACTGCAAGCATTTAGCGACGTATTGCAAAACGGGATAGGCCAAGTCAAAACAGTTAAAGCAGTGACCAGTTTTGCAATATGGACCGGAGTGCTCGCAGTTGACGCGTTTTTGTAGTGTCACTAGTGTGTACATTACAAGAGAATCCTGGATATCTGCATTCAAACTATAGGTTAAAAAGAGGCCACGCAGAGCTGCAAGTGGTAGAAACACATGTAGGCAAATGATGCCGATCTAAAGGTTATATTTTAAAGAACTGGCATGAAGTAGGCCTATGTCGTATTAAATGAAATGTCAATATCATCCGAGTGTTCTGTTCCTCTGTTTCCTCGATCGACCACCCCCGGTAAAAGATAATAATGGAGCAGCACGACAAATCAATGCAGAACCACAAAGATGAAAATATATGGCATGCAATTTGTGTCAGGGATTATGCAAATATGCAATATGCGTTGCAATTATAACAATGAATGGTGGATAGTATATCCTTAATGTTACAATGTTCTGTTTGTAGAGCGAAGAGATTGACTCCATGGAGGTGACCGTGAGATCGACAAAGGAATTTCGTCCAGGAGATCAGGACGTTCTGCCCACACAGAATTTCACCTCGGCTCTCAGACCACCGAGTGTTCTGTTTCTCGGTTTCCACTAAGATGAAAACTTGTGTCATGCAATTTGTGTCAGGGATTATGCAAATATGCAATCTGCGCTGCAATTATAACAGTGAATGGTGGATTGTATATCCTTAATGTTACAATGTTCTGTTTGTAGAGCTATGAAATAGGTTCAGTGGAAGTGAAAGTCAGGTCGACGAAAGAATTGGGTCCAGGTGATCAGGTAGCGTTTCCAACGAAAACTGCACCGCGTCTCGTTGATCATCACGCAATAGTGGTGAGAGTTCTGGGCAGTGGTCGCATTCGCGTCGAGCAGCATGCAGGGCACCAGAAGGCACTGGTAGTTCTTCCTCTGAAGGGAAAGGCAAGTCAACTATCAGGAGCGACACCATCGATGTTTCTGAACATATCAGAACTGGTGTAATGAGGCGTGTCAAACACGATCCAGTGGACTGCACTTTCACTGGAAAGACGACCCTGACGAGAGCCCAAGAGACGATTGGCAAAATAGGATTGTTTGACGTGAAGAACAGTGTCCTGACGAACAACTGCAAGCATTTCGCGACGTATACGACCCTCCGGACTGCGTTTTCAGTGGAAAAGCGACGGTAAAGAGAGCCGAAAAGATGATTGGTAAACGGAGATTGTTTGACATAGTCTCACCATATACCTTCTATGCATATTCGAAATATGAAGGCTCTAGTGTTGCGTATAACACGGGGTAGGCCACGCAGAGCTGCAAGTACTAGAAACACATGTAGGCAAGTGATGCCGATTGAAAGGTTATATTTTAAAGAACTGACATGCAGTATGTCGTATTAAATGAAATGTCAGGATCATCCGTGTGCTCTGTTGCTCTGTTTCCTCGATCGACCACCCCCGGTAAAAGATAATAATGGAGGAGCACGACACATCAATGCAGAACCACAAAGATACAAAATATGTCATGCAATTTGTGTCAGGGATTATGCAAATATGCAATCTGCGTTGCAATTATAACAATGAATGGTGGATAGTAAATCCATAATGTTACAATGATCTGTTTGTAGAGCGAAGAGATTGACTCCATGGAGGTGACCGTGAGATCGACAAAGGAATTTCGTCCAGGAGATCAGGACGTTCTGCCCACCAGAATTTCACCTCGGCTCGCAGACCACCACGAACTCGTGGTTAGAGTTCACGATAATCATCGAATTCGTGTGATCCAGCATGCTGCGCCACCAGGAGATGATGGAACAGCCTATTCATCTAGCTCAGGAGTGAAAGGCAAGTCGACTATACGGAGCGATATCATCGAAGTTTCCCAACATATTAGAAACGGTGTCAGGAGTTGGGTTGAATATACGACACACTGGACTGCGTTTTCACTGGAAAGACGACGGTAAAGAGAGCCGAAAAGAAGTTTGGCAAAAAGGGCTTGCTTGATAAGCAGTACAGCGTTCTGACGAACAACTTCGAGCATTTCGCGATGTATACGACCCACTGGACTGCGTTTTCAGTGGAAAGACGACGGTAAAGAGAGCCGAAAGGATGATTGGCAAAAAGGGATTGTTTGATAAGCAGTACAGCGTTCTGACGAACAACTTCGAGCATTTCGCGACGTATACGACCCACCGGACTGCGTTTTCAGTGGAAAGCGACGGTAAAGAGAGCCGAAAAGATGATTGGCAAAAAGAGATTGCTTGATATAGTCTCATTATATACCTTCTACGCGTATTCGAAATATGAAGGCTCTAGTGTTGAAAGGTTATATTTTAAAGAACTCACATGCTGTACATCGTATTAAATTAAATGCCAATATCATCCGAGTGATCTGTTTCTCGGTTTCCACTAAGATGAAATATGTGTCATGCATTTGTGTCACGGATTGTGCAAATATGCAATCTGCATTGCAATTATAACAATGAATGGTGGATTGTATATCCTTAATGTTACAATGTTCTGTTTGTAGAGCGAGGAAATAGGTTCAGTGGAAGTGAAAGGTCGACAAAAGAATTGTATCCAGGTGACCAAGTAGTCTTTCCCACCAGAATTGCACCACGTCTCGCTGATTATCACGCAATAGGGTTGAGGGTTCTGGGCAGTGGTCTCATTCGCGTCGTGCAGCATGCAGGGTCACCAGGAGGTACTGGAACATCTTCCTCTCGATTGGGAGGGAAAGGAAAGTCAACTATCAGAAGCGACATCATCGATGTTTCTGAACATATCAGAACTGTGTAATGAGGCGTGTCAAATACGATAGACTTAACTGCACTTTCACTGGAAAGACGACCGTGAAGAGAGCCCAACAGATGATTGGCAAAATAGGATTGTGTGGCGTGAAGTACAGTGTCCTGACGAACAACTGCGAGCATTTCGGGACGTATTGCGAAAGGGGATATACCAAGTCAAAACAGTTAAAGAATTAAGTGACCAGTTTTGCAATATGGACCGGAGTGCTCACAGTTGACGCGTTTTGTAGTGTCACTAGTGTGAACATTACAAGAGAATCCTGGATATACAGTTTATATGCTCGAAAACGCATTCAAACTATAGTTTAATAAGAGATAAATGATTTCGATTTTACTTAGTATGTGAGCTGTGTCGTTTGAAGGGTTAGACCAAAATGAGACATGTTTTTCTTTATGTACAGTGCGATCCGGTCATTGACTCACTGCACCATGCATCCTATAAATAGATGTCCAAATCAACGGATTTTGGAGTAGATTAATGTTATATAGTAATAATTATATTAAAATGCTGTACACGAAATATGGTTAAAATTAGTGCAATAGGACGAAGTTTTTCGAGGGTTACTTTTGCATATGGATGCATAGATGCATAGCATTTATGTTGCAATAAATGTCAGGCTAGTAGGAAAATAGCACACGAAATCCGTGTCTATTCAGGAAACCTAACATCCAAGTCCAATTTATCAATTTTCAAGTAGTAAGGCTACTAGATTATGCATGTTTTCGATGTCTAAAGCGTCCTTTTTATGTTTTTCCTTTGGGTCGTCATGCCAAGGTGCCGGAAAATTAGAACTTATGTTTTCTTAATATTTTTGCCGTTCTTACAAGAAGCTATCATGGGTGTTTCAGGCAAAGTATTTTGTAAATACGGGTCTCGTTCATTAGTTGTATCCAAAGTTTAAGAACTATTTTTTCAAGACATTTTTCTTGTCATATTTGTTTTCATATATTAATATAAGGATAGGTTTATCCATTTTCTGCTTTTTTATTTCATCAGTCTCTGTGAACCGAATCTAATTTCAGGAGTGCCTCATTTAGAACGCGTTCCCTAGGCAGCGGGATTATTTTATCCCTTTAGGGCCTCCCTTTTTGTAACCAATGTTCAAGATGTGTAAGCCTGTCATGTATACTTCGGTTGCAAATAAAACATTTGATTGATTGATTGATTGATTTGGACAACTCCTAGCCCCGAATATGTTGAACAAGTGACCCGAGATTGCAAGTCCTTGGGGTCCGAAACAATTCTTTTTAGTTTCAAAAATTGGCTGTATGGCATAGATCCCTTAGTATGAGGCGGATGGTTGGTATGGTAGTTGAGGTATAACTTTTTATCTGTTGGTTTTGTGTATATTGTAGTTTCAAGATTATTGTTTACTTTCATTATCTTAACATCCAAAAATGGGATTTCTTCTGTAGATTGATTAAGTGTAAATTTGAAGTCTTTATTAAAATTATTAAGGGTATCAAAGTAAATGTTAAGATCGTCTGGGTGTTTATTCCAAATGCCGAAAAGATCGTCAATGAATCTATCATGGTCCCATTGAAGATCAGGATAAGCTGAATAGAACCTTTCAAAGAATTTGCACATAATAATATTAGCGGCTTGTACACTACTAGATCCACCCATGGTGAGGCCCTGGATCTGTTTATATAGTATGCCATTGAAAGTAAAGTAGCAATTCCCAATTGTGAAGCTCAAATTTTTTAAGTAAGGGTGGGGGATGGGTTTGATATCTATTTCAAAGTTTTTCCAGCAATTTAAGGTCTTGGCATAATGTTCTATGATAAATTCTATTCCTAGGTCTAATGGGATGTTGGACTTGTTGGTGTATATAGCGGTTCTACATCCAGGGTGACCAGAAGGGCGTCTTTAGTAATGTGGTTGCTGTACTTTTTAAGTCTATTTAGGAAATCTTTCATATCTTTAATAAGGTTGGGGATCTGTGTTTCCCCAATTTTTAGTAACTGTTGTATGTGTGTAATATATTAGTTCCCAGCTATTGCACTGTGAGATAATGGGTCTAATCGGGCAACCATTTGTGTGGATTTTAGGGAGTCCATAGAGTATAGCCGGATCACTGCTCGTATCAATAAGCCAGTTAAATTGCTTTTTTAGTTAGGAACGGTCGTAGTTCATTATCAATATTCTATTCTATATTTGAGCGTCAAATCTTCCTTATATATGGAATCTTCTGTTACTCTTACATATGTTCTATGATAAATTCTATTCCGAGGTCTATGCGGGGCACGGTGGTCTAGTGGTGGTGTCGTTGCCTTGAAGCCGGAAGGTTCGAATCCACCTCAAGTCGCCGCGTAGGGACCTTGGGCAAGTTCTTCACTCGCAATTGCTCAGAGCTTCGGTGTGAAACTCCGATGCAGTGTTCGCTCTGCAGTCGGGAGCGCCTCTGAGTAGAGCTTGAAGGGGCGCTATAACAAGTGCGCATACATACATACATACGTGGTGCTGCTTTGCAGATGGTTAATAATCTTCTCTTCATAATGTGATGTATTCACAACTACAATTCCTCCACCTTTGTCGGCCGGCTTAATAATGTTTGTTTTTTCTGAGGGTGCTTAGTGTTTTAAATTCAGCTATGCTGATGTTAGATTTATTTTTATATTTCTTAAATTAGCATCAGGCTTAGCTGGGTACCAAGAACTACTAATCTGTATGGGTGCTATCTTAATTTCGTCGACTACGTGATTGGTGCAAGTCTGGTAAATTTTGGTAATTTCTTAAGTTTATCTGCTTGTAAACCAAAGTAAAGCCTAATTTGTAAGTTTCTTTCGAAACAATCTATCAATTCTATATTTTTTATGTTTAGGCAATATGTTGATTGGTATGAATAAAGTTGATGCCCTTATTTAATACAGCGGTTTCTGAAAGGCTTAGGTTATGTGAAGATAAGTTTTTAACACAAGAATTTACTAATACTTCCTTATGTTGCAGTAGACGTCTTTTTTCATTCCTGGATCCCAGTTTCCGTTTAAGATGAAGTGTAGAACGAAGTAGTTTAAATTTCATTACTTTTATCTGGAGATGTTTACGCGAAGTGGTTTAGATTCCATCAGTTCCTGTCGAGTCGTCAAGTCACTGTTGACTAGTAGGCATAGTCGGAATCTTAAAATGCTTGTCCGGGGCTTGGTTGTGCGTTGTGAGGTTCTGGTCAACAGATGCTGCTGGAGTTTTGCTTGTCATGGTGAGATCTTCAGTGACTGTTTCAGGTCCTGAATGACTTGGATTGGTAGTTGATATGGATCTTAATTGAAGTGGTGGGTATTCTGTGAGATTAGGTTCCTTAGGTAGTCTGTCAGGTTAGTGCTGTATTTGCGCACGCTGGAGGGAGTCCATTGGTAGGGTGCAAGGGTTTGATGGCGAGAACGTAGACCTCCGTGTAATCTATGTTGGGGAGTGAATTGCTGTGTACTATCATGAGTCAGAGTCCCCCGTCCTCTGGTAGGGCGCTCATCGTAATAGTCTCGATCAAGATGCTTGTGGTATGTCGTAGTGCCCTTGTAAGTCTCCAGTCCATGCCGTTGTACATTCCGTCTCTATTCTCTGGCATTAGGCAAATTGTGATATTCTGTATTTGCATCTTGAGCCAACGTTCATTCCACAATTTGTATATCACTGTTGATGTTTTTGTAGTCGGACGGTGTATCTGTTTTTTTAAGCTTGTAGAGGTAGCTACCCGCATGGGTGGCAGCCTTAAACGCCTTAGCCAGGACGATTGAGCTGCCTGCTTCAATTAGTCTGTTTAACAAACTTGTTAGCAGTTTCCGTGTTAAATGTGGTCAGTTTTGCATTGGCTTTCAGAGCAACCTTACTTCAGAAGTCCTTCCTTTTAGTTTCCATGTTGGTTAAGAATTCGTCATATATTATTATTCTTCTTCGAATTCCAAGGCGAAGAGCCGTATGGTAAGTAGTGGTGAAGAGTGCTCTCTATTGGCAGTTGCACGGTTTAGTTCTTCCAACTGTCTGAACAAACCCAGACCAGTTTTAAGCCAAATGGTGAGTTGCATGCAAGCATCTTTGAACACAAGGAAATCCGAGTCAGACAATCAAGCTGCTAGTTGATCCATCGAGAAGGTAAATTTAATTGTTTTTAATTTACCCCAGAGGTTGCAAAATTGGTTCTTAGTTCCGTGTGCACTCTGATTGAGGCGGTCTAATTTCTCCTCGCCGTTATCTCTCATTCTAGGGTCTTCATTTCGTAATGTAACAGAACCGTTCTGTTTGCTACTAGTTTCATTAATAGCCACAGTAAGCTTCAGGACGTCTTCTTCTAGTTTGGTCAATCGATCAGTCAGTTGTGCCAGGTAAGTCGGTGAATCCATATCTGTAACTTCTCTTTTCTTACGTTTATTGGTCTTAGGTGTTAGAAGCGGTAATCTTTGGAATAACAGGTTGTCAAGTTACCAAGTTCGTACAATTCTCGTTCTGACACCCTCCAAAATTAACTGAATTACTCGTCCCGGTAGCAGAAATCTTCCCGGATGGAGGAGTTCTAGGTGTAATGGTAGATCTGTACATGGTATAAAAATCCTTCAGTTACTTAGTAAAATCAATATCGGTCACATCGTTAAATTTAATAGCCTTTAGTTGACTCAGAAAAACCAATACTTGTATTTCCACGAATTCTTTTTTATTTATTCAAACGTGTAGATGATAAACAATCAGTAGACAAGGTGGCCATAGTGCTTTCGACAAGTTAGTCATCTCTTCAGTGGCCTGTGTTGATACATAATAGTGTGTATATTGTTTAATTTGACATAAGCATGTCAAAGCCATTATATTCAGTGTATGGCTAACTATGGTAAATACTAACATAATCAAATACAAGTGCATCAAAACCTTAGTATAAAACCAATATTTATAAAATAATAAAAACGAAAGTCCTGGTCTACATTGTTAAGTCATTTGGTAATTTTAACTCCATCTAATTATTGCTTATATAAATCTTAAATATCAATGAAAGACATAAAAAAGTATCCAAGTATAGGTATAGTGTTTTAAGACTATAAAAAAGGGGGAAGGCAGGTAGACAAATATAGAGGATCCATATGAAATAGGGAGCTATAGAGAATAAAGGCCACGTGCGAATAAAAATAAGATATAAAATGAGTTATTATTACTTGGATCCGAATAATTATATAAAAAATAGCGGCATAAATTTTAATGAGTTTATCTAAAGCCAGGGAATCCATGAGATAACTAATTGTGAACATTGCATGACATAAACAAAGACCTACTGCAGAGATTTGATAGTTCTAAGCTTAAACTTTTACACCAGTTCAATACATTATTTAAAGGGTAATAAGCAGGATAAATAGTGACAGGTAATAAAAATACGAAGCTGCAAAATGATTAACTAACAAGTGCTACGCTACATGTTCAGTTAAAACGAGAACACAACTTTAAAAGGAAAAAATCAAACCTGAAACACAACTTTCAAACTCAAGAAAACAACCAATTATAACTATCTACGGTTTATTCATCAATGTCTATTAATTTTCAAAATAAAGTAATAGCCACGAACGTCTTTTAACAGGGTAAGAAAGGTTAAGGTACGGATTTAAAAAAATATATTTCGTCTTAAAGTGCCTGTGTTCGGCCTATGAAGAAAGGCGGGAAACGGGAATAAATTAAGCAACGTCATATACAAAACAAATCTAATTCGCCATCTATGTAGGACTTCATTAAAAGAAAACAGGTTGTGAATGTGTATACCCAAGTTGGCATAAATTTACCTGAATCATAGGAGCATAATTGCAAATAATTTTCTTTAGTTTCAGTATTTCAAATTCGCCATGTAAAAGCGGTAAAACGGAAACAAAATCCCGGATATTAAAGTCAAAGGTTGTGAGAAAATGTCCCGGATGTATAGGGTCGAAGGTTATAAGAAAATTTTATAGCGCGCTGTTTCGCTAATGAGTGAGTAAGCGTGTGCCCATCAGACACCTTCGACAAGAGAGTGTCTACCGTCTTCGACAAGATAACGTGTCCATCAGACGTCCTCGACAGGAGTGTGTGTCCATAAGACGTCTGTGACAAGAGCGTGTGTGAATCAGACGTCTTTGACAAGAGCGTGTGTCTACCGTCTTCGACAAGAGAACGTGTCCAATGCAGCGCCAGCCTAAAGTAGATATCCTATACTCAATTCGCTGCTTGATTGGGAGCCAGTGGAGAACATCACGCATATAGCGTATGTGACTGAATTTTTGTATGTGTCCAATAAGGCGAGCTGCAGAGTGCAGGACGCGATAAAGGCAACTCAGGTGGGCAATTGGTAGGCCAAGTCTGGTGGTAACGAAAGAATGGACAAGGGTAGCAGCAGCGGTAGGAATTAGCGAGCAAGCAACACTGCGTAGTTAAGGGTGAGAATTGCCCGGGAGTTGTTTAGGGGTTTCAACCCCCCGTATTTCTGATAGCCCCATAGTAAAATCTGTTTTCAAACCTCAATTCCAAGTGGATCATAGTCCAACTCCAGCATTATTTTTCCACAATTCTCACTCTGAGCCTAATAATTATTCCATGGGGAAAATGTCTGGAAAAGCTTTTCAGTTATGATTTCAAGAATATATTGCAATATGGGATACGATGAATAGCTCCTATTGCATTCCAAACACATGTTATCCTATGTCTTAACACTGTCACAAGCACATGTTAATGATGGCATCCATAGGGGTAGGGACATTATATCATTAGAAGTTTAAATCATGCAGAACGGGCAAGAAATTTAGGACCTATAACAGTGCATTTTTGTTGACTTGTGCTTCTGTACCATTGAAATCTAAAGCTTCCACATTCTGCCTAAATAATTTTCATTTGACCCAGAAATTGACTTGTTTTTAAATTGAATGATCTGTAGATACAGTAGGAACTTGTGGATGCTTTTTTATAGTGGTCATACCTCATAACCATAGTTGTTCCACTCTCAACCAATTAAGGGCGTATATTACTGCTGGTTGCATCCTCAAAGAGCAGAACCACCTTTCTGCTCTCTGCTCTTACATTTGATGTGGTGGTGCTTATAAGGCTGGGCACCGTCTTATCTGCGTGAGCTTTTGCTACCCCTTCCCGCTCTGCTGTCCATGGTTACTTAATGGTCACTTTCACCCGCTCTGCGACAATGCATGGCAGGTCCATCTTTGTGGTTGTTCCAACAACCTGGAACAGGCTTCCACTGGATATAGGACACCTCTCAAGCTGTTCTCAGTTCCACCATCTGTTGAAATCTGCTTTTTATTGCTTGGTCTGACTGGGGATCTTGCAAGGGTGCTTTATAAATTGTGATCGATTGATTGATATTGGCGTTTTGCATGTTTTGTCTGTCTAGTTCAAATGGCCTAGCGCAGGAATTGTGACTTGAGCTACTCGATATTTCTCTTCTCCTGTTTCATAAATTATGCTAGTCGTCCATTTCTTCATTGACTTGGATCAGGAGAACATCGGAAAATATTGAGCGACGCATTTGTCAATGCTCGATCTAGAATACTTTCTCAATCCTTTTGTGCTCAATTTATTATTCATCGTCCAAAAATGGTCAACCAGCATGACGTCATTTGATGAGAAAACCTTGATCTGAGGTCATTAAGACATTACAAAATATCAGAAAGAGAAAACGGACAGATTAGATAAGAGATTAAAAAATCCTATAATTCATTAATGCATGGTTGTCTTTGAGAAGGGAGGATTTATGGCAACGGTTAACGCTCTCGCACAAACCACTATCACTTCCCAAAGTTCCCATTGCCCTCCCAGAGGTCAACTCAACCTTCCAATCGGAAGATGGCACTGGTAAAATTATGAGTAGGACATGATGACACCTTGCATGGCTGCCAGACAGTTAAATTTGACTCCTGCAATAACTTGTGATCATCCATTCAAACTCTGAACTGTGATCATTCTACGGTTCTTCAGTTTGAAACACCATAGGTCGCATGCAGGTCATCCGACTCTTTTACTCTTCACCTGCCTTATGACCAGCCAAAAATTCTTGTACATTATCAATAAAAACATTCAAATTCATCAACATGCTGAATGACCTTGACGTGACCTGCTGAAATTGCGTGGCCGGCGCCACCACTGATTTGAAAAGAAATGGCGATTGTTTAATATTAAATATTTAATATTAGAAAACAACCCTAAGCAATCAGTCGATTCTGTTCTTGGAAATGAAACCACGTTTTTCTTTGCAAAAGTTCGTTGTTCTCAATCGTCGGTCGGATTGTCTGAACTCTTGAACAGTCGGATGTGCTTGTCCTCTCCTCCGCTGATCATCAACTCTGGCATCGACCAATCGCAACAGAAGATCTTTCCCTCGTGACCAGTCATATCGTAAAGCGAGGCCTTCGGACTGAAACAGGCAAATGAACAGCGGAAATAAAATGTGAGATTCAACGCTTCAGAAATAAGTATGCACGATAAAATTTCAAAACATCTTCCCACTGTGAAACTATCTATCAATCTATAGAATTTATATAGCACCCTTTTAAGATAACTATTTGGAGGAACTCCCGACACAGGCATGGTCAAAGAGTAGCCTTTGCGACAGCAAACTCAATGTTTTATATATGACTTTAGCCAATAACTTAGTGAGGTGGTAGAGAAGCTTATTTGTATGCACGCATGGTGGTTCCACAAAATGTTTGAGTTGCAAAGGAGGTAGGGGTCTTGCAAAGCAGTTGAGAGCTTTGCACTCTGTAACAATGAGCCAACAGAATAGTTGCTGGCAGAAAGCAAAATGTCTTAAAACTCGTGTATCTATAAATTCCAGAAAACATCCAACCAACCTTCTTGTATCCCACAGCTTGAAGACAGAATCATGTGACCCGGAAATGAAATGATATTCGCTGACAGGTGACCAGTGGACGCAAGGCACCCACAGTGAATGCGACGTGTACGAGCATTTCGCCAGAGTAGCACCTAGGGTTGAAGCAGAAAAAAACAAAGCTTGTGAAAGAACATGCCATATAATGTAAGTATGTTAAAATATCTGTATGGCGTAGGTCTTCAATTCACTATTAAACAAAATTATTACAAATCACATAAAGAAGTTTTTCTTTTAAACAAAGCAAACTACTCTGTAGAATTTGACCGTAAAATTTTAGTTAAATTGGAAGACAGATGAATTCTAGGAGAATATAATAAATCACGTAATCACGCCTTGCACTGATCAACCTTCTGGGCTACTAGCTTGCCCAAATATCGGGAGAGCAGAGACAACTTTAATCTTTCAGTGCTTGTCTATGGCCATTCAGCACTTTACTGCAGTTGCTTTCTGTAGCACTCTTTCTACCAACTAAACGATGTGCAAAGACTAGCCATTCCAGAACAATGTCGCCCTAATTTTGGAAAAACAAAGAGCCATGACGTAAACTACACGAACAAAAATAGATCATAGTCCATAATTGACATGGAGCAATACATTATCATGTTAAAAAGTTCTAACTCTAGATTTCTAGAAACCTAAGCAAATAAAACTAACTGAACACAGCAATGCCCTCAGCGTGAGTGATGCTGAAATTTAAGTGAGAATTATTAAAACTGTAATGAACTCAAACAAAAGAGAACATTACCCACATACAGACTAAAACTACTTGAAATATAAAGCGCATAAAAACAACAACTGACCTGTGGTTCTGGGGTCATATACTCGTACATTACGATCGCAAGATCCTGTGACGATGAGCTGACTCAACGGGGAATACTGGACGTCAAGGAAGACCGTTGGTCCCGTCTGTTTAATGTTATACAATGAACAAAAAACATCCAATGTAAAATTTCAACAATGTTTACGTACGCATTTAAAATTATATATAGTAAACCTGCATTCCTGCTAAATATGCATGACAGTCAGTAAAGGCAAAGTTCTAAGACAGTTTCTTTGTTAGACAGTTTCTTGGTTGTTGGTCCCTCCGATTTGAATGGGTTTCTGCTGGAGCTATGCTTATTGTCCCGGAATAATTTGCCTTCTTTCTACCAGATGTTCAGTCCTTGCTCTTTGGGTGGGAGCAATTTTCGTTAGGCTTCTTAAAGTGGTGCTAAATAAATTTGCAAAAGATAACCACCAGTCCCGAATGCCTGCCATTTGACGGCGATGGATCTAAATAGATGTCTGTACGCCAAAGCGCAGATATGGAAGTGGTAATAAAGAATGTACTTACTGAGGTAGATATATGATCTCCATCACTGTTGGTGATTTGCCAAGTTCATTGCTCCTTAATATTAATAGCCACATGATGTCGTCTGCTAATTAATATTATGATCAACCAAGTGTCTTAGTCTGATTTCGTTTCTTTTTCAAGGAGCTCGCTAAAGAAATGTAGACTTTGGTAACCGAAGTTCACCATTCGCTTTCAGAGATACTCCAATATCAAAAGCAGTTAACTTTTATTACAGTTGGTACATAAAGACGATGTAGAATAGTGAATAGAAAGGTTCTCAAAGAATGCTGGAAACGGTCATGCAGTAATCGCATATAATTCAAAACAAGATTCACACATATTCAACTTTAATCTTCGATTAACTATGGTGTTCAAATAGATTCATCGTCAGGCAACTTACGATGGTCGTCTTAAGAACACCCTTCTTAACGTCCCACAGGCGAACCGTGTGATCCATGGCGGCACTGCAGACGGTCTTGTTGTCCATCCAGCAGACGGATGACACGCTGTCCATATGACCTTCAAGGGTCAGTTGCGGCGCCTGCAAGAAATTCATGACGACAGAATCATTTAAATTCTAATGTAACACCTTAAAACAATTCAAGAGACAGTAGGTACAAGCTGGTGTGTGCTTACATTTACGTGACTTACATGGCTTAAAGTGTGACTGGACAGTCATGAACAGCGTCCAGGCACTTAGTTTCAAATCTCTGTCTTCGCCTATTTAAAAATGATTCTTGAAAAAGGATGACATGCATTCTTGAAGCAATTTTTTTCTATTTTTTGGATGTACCTCGCTTGTCAGAACCGGATTCTCGGTCCTACGTTTCTTCTTTGGTTTGTCACCGTCACCAGAAGGCTCTGTGAGAACAGGAAAAAGGAATCTGTACGTATCACAAGATGGTTGAGTGCACTCAGTAGCTTAAGTGTACAACAAAATCAACCACAATTTAACTGTCAAGAATTTATTATATGAATTGTAAAATCGCTTTTTAGCAACTGACGTGTGTACAGTAGTCAAATTTCATCCTGTTAGGGCATACCAGCAAGTAGGTGGCTTTAAAATAAGTGCTTTATCTCGATTGGCCCCTCTCTTTGGAATACACTGTCCCCATCTACTCAATCGCAAATTCCTCTTCCCCACTTCCTTTTCTCAAAACATGTTTCTTCTCTCATGGCCTTGCACACTGGGAGTGGCTCTAAACGGTTCACAAGGCAACAGGCTGTAGCTGTGTTGGCATATACAGTAAGCCTTCCTCACAATTGCCAAACATAGTTGATAAATTGTTGATGTTAATTGGATACGTATGCCAAATAAATGAATAATAAAAATAATAATTGTTTATGCCATATGATAAAACCAATGCAATGTTGTCAAGATGATTTACAACATACCCGTTGACCATATGTTGACGACAAGGTTCTGTGAAGCAGTTGCAAACTAAACAAAAACACAACAATTCCACAGAAACCTTTAGATATGCAAATTATGCATGCACACACGAATAGTTAATCTCATATTCGCATAACTAACTAAGCAGCAAATGGTCAGATACTTCAGGTAATCACATATCCTTCTGGCACCTGCATTTCTTCTGCGTAATCACGTGTCCTTAGGGTAACACATTTAATATCACATTTCCTCATGGCATTCACATCCCTGGACAAGCTCAACAATAGACTGACCACATAATGACCAACAAAGCCACAGAAAATATGACCTTTGATTGGTTAACACATTGCAGCCTCATGCCCCTTCAATAATCATACTTCAATGAACCACTCTAAATCACGACTATTGAATCATGTCTTGACAAACCATTGCTTTGTTTGGACTGACAGCCACACCGTCAATGCTCCTTGACAATGTCGCACGGCCTGACACTGGCACAGCGTAGACGCCAATGCATTCGATGGACTTTGTCTTTTGATTCCACTGCCAGAGTCGGGCGGTTCCATCGTGAGATGCGGAGACAAATGTCTTCTCTGCATCATCTTCTCCTACAGCGAAGAACATCGAACACAACCAATAAATAAGCAATTCATTACTTCACAATATAAAATCACAATTTCCTGAATTGATACGTTACTTAGCTGAGTTTCACCATCAATCAGGAAAATCCAGTAGTGGCGCTACGGTAAGGCATGTCGCTGCAAATGCCACAGGTCTTTTAAGTTTTCTGTTCTGTCTCCCATTTATCAGTTGCTAATTGGAGTTCTAACCTCTCACCAGGATTGATATTTTAATACTCATCGAACATTACCTTACCCTAACATAAACTCACACCATAAATGACCATATCATAAACTTTGTGGGGCGCGGTGGTGTAGTGGTGGCGTCGTTGCCTTGAAGCCGGAAGGTTCGAGGTTCGAATCCACCTCGCCGCGTAAGGACCTTGGGCAAGTCCTTCACTCACAATTGCTCAGCGCTTCGGCGTGAAACTCCGATGCAGTGTCCGCTCTGCATTCGGGAGCGCCTCTGAGTAGAGAGAGCTTGAAGGGGCGCTATAACAAGTGCACATACAAACAAACAAACTGTATATAACACAAACTGGCTTTATCAGAAACTCATCATACCATGTAGCAGAGCCTCATTAAAACAACACGAACTTGTTAACATATAAACTTCTCGTGAACTCATGAAAATAGCGAACGAAAAAAGACATACCATCTCGAACCCAAGCGACACTTTTGACAACTGCTTCGTGACCGCTCATCGCATGCACCAACTGACCACTGATGGTCCACACTCTCACAACGTTGTCGTAGGACCCACTGAGAATACTACAAAAGAATTATCTATCAATCAATTCAATTGTTTGAAGTAAAATGCTGAAACACATGCAACGTAAGCAGACAATACTGTTCAGGGTACCCTGGACAAAGTCACAATATAAAAGATACAATTCATTCATTAAAATATTTAAATGTCACCTCTTCAAGGAAACTACGGTACTCAGATTGACAACAGCATAGTCAAAAGAACAATTTTCAAATTCTTATAATTCCAAAAGACATATAAAAAAAGTTCTGAGTAATTTATACGATAGTAGATGTGCTCGTAAGAAATATGCAAAGGTGAAATCATGATAATCTTTAATAGGTAATGAGCAATTATGTGATCTAGCTCAAAGGTTCAATCCGCTGCTAAAGGAGAAGGATCAAAGTTCGAAGGACGTGATTATGGTCATCGTTAACGAGAATATGCTCTTACTGTCCATTTGATGCTCTGACGGCCATAACCCAATCATCTTGCATGATTGAATCAGACGGCGTTGGTGGACCAGCGGATTCGACATATTCGATTTCAACAAGGGTGTCCTGAAAAAATAAAAACACTATTATGGAACCTAGCGAAAAATACCTGCAAAAGATATCCTTCATAGCTCGCTCGTTGTACAGATATAAAAATTGAGATAATGCTAGCATTAATGTTTCCCCAAGTTCTGACTTGGTTCCATTTTAGGCATGCATAATGTTCATGTACCCCAGATCAGGGCCATAGAAATAAATGTCCAAAATCAGACCTTTCAATATTTATAAAACTGAATCGGTCTTTATTTTTGCTTTTGTTCAAATAATTAATGTGAGCACTAGTATGTAACTCTTTGCCACAGTATGTATAGCTGTTGAAAAGCATGAGCATAGTCATTCCGCAAAAGGTGCTATATAAATCTCATACAGATACGATATCAAACACATGGATGCAGTGAAAATGTACATCTTACCGATTTAAGTTGCTTTAGTGAATTTCTTTCACGCAGATGTTCTTCGATGCTCTCTCGAAGAAATTCACCATCGATCAGAAATTCAAAATTTATTTCTGGTTCAGTTTCATCTGAAAAATTCATATTATTTTAATTTGCCAGATGAACAAAAAAATTAAGAATTTTTTAGCTATTTACTTAAAGCGGATAGTTATTACTTCGTATATAGTTAATACTGTAGTTACTCACCAGCAGCTTCGAAATACAATGATGATGGGAGTCCATCGGTCAGTTCTACGTGTATGTGAGGGCCTGCCACTGAAGGCCCTTTCAGCCTATTGTGCATGATTTTGCTAACTGATGCAATTATTTTTTTAAACTATTTTTAGCATCATATTATAAGCTAGCGTAGAGAGCACCTCTGAGTATGTAACTTGAAGAGGTGCTATATAAATTATCAGAATAAATGCATGATGCTGGACTCCTACCTCGTTTTATTAATCCGTTAACAACTTTATTTAGTTGTTCGACATCAGAACTCAACAAGATGTGCACCTCATGGTCAGGAACAGAATATCTGAAGATAAAAAAAACAGGCAAACATGCTTATTATAGAAATAATTGCATGCATGTTAAAATGACATTGTTTCCCCAGTAATGCAGTAAAAACCAACATATACTGTGCATCATAGGCAACTATTCATTTCGTCAGATAGTCCTCTAACAGCACAATTCCTTCTCGTTCGGTTAAAAGATTTCTATTTAATGGGCAAGCTGTTTACGTGCAAATGCCTCGATCACCAAGCAGAAAATTTGTCGGAGGTGCAAGCTGGGATGCAAATTGCAATATCCATGATCCACTGGTTCCACTTTGAGATTTGCCCAATGCCGATTCAAGGGTTCCCTAAACCAGCACAGACCAAATGTGAGACATGGGGCCTTTACATTAATTCAGTTGACGCTGGTAATTAATTAAAAAACGCACAGTTCTAAAGTAGTTTTGTAAAGCCAGTCTCTTTTACATCATATGGTGAATACATATATGAAGTCATAAGCGTAAAGCGTGCATATAATATTGTTTTCATCTCGAATACAGATATCCGAGATCAGATGGAAAATCAATTTCGGGGATTGGCGTCATATCCATTTATAAGCAAAGCAAATCTGCTATAAGCCAGTCAATCCTGACGTTAAAGCAGTCTCGATTGTAATCTAAATCAACATGAATGTGCTCACATCCATCCAGCATAATTTGTGTTGCTATACTTTGTTATTTTGCACTTTATAATATAATTTAATAGTTAGTTTTCAAACTATATACACCAACACAATATCCACGTGTTTACATCATCCATACAACCTAGCAAACAGCGCAAGACACCAGGATTTTAATACATTATTAAGCCGAGCTGGGAAAACTTACTGTTCCTGTTTTGTGAAAAATTTGGCTTGTATTTTGGACATTCTGGTTAATTCGGAATAAAGTATTTGCCCACAGAAATATATAATTATCACAAAAACTTTATTCAGAAAATACACATAATCCACCGATTGGGATTTACTGCCACGAGGGTTCACTTAGTCGGTAGATGGCAAACTATGTGTTGCTAATTTAGCGCTATCATTAATTTTGCGACTTCTTATATTTGCGAAAGAAGTGCGTGAAGAAAACGTTATTTTTTAATAATAATTTTTGCTTAATCAAGAGCCCAGTCAACAAACTGCAACCGTGCAGGTGTGCAGGTAAGCAGTTATCTAATCCACCGACGTATATTGATAAGTCGATGATCTAATCATTCTGCGGTCTGTCAGATTGAATGTTAATAAACGAAGATTATTATATCTTAATCGGCATCATGTGTTCTTCTCAAACATATTATTGCTAAAGCATAGTCTAACTATCGATTCAATTCAATTGCAAAACTAATTACTCCCTTCAATATTATTATTTTAATGTAACTTTGTCTTTCTCAATGTACAGGTTGCGGTTTGCCAACCTGTTTTTGCTCATTAAACCAATACATCAATCTCAACTACTAACAGGACAAACATCCTGCAACACAAGCTCTTTGATAGTTGGTAATATTATTATGAGGTCGTTGGTTGATATACTGAGTTTGAATTTATGCGCTATAAAATTGTTGAGACGAGAAGGTCAATAAAATGTGAAATGCTGAACGCGTTCGATGTCTAAAAATAGATATCGACGTGTGGAAGTCGCCATCTTTTATGTGAATCGACGAAAATGGGAAAGATGCGGCATCTGGAATAGTATTCTAGCTTGGCATGTACACCTATACTGTTTTGCTTCAAAGGTAAGATCGTGCTGCTTTTAAGTTTTCGAGACTTATTTTTCCTCGAAGGCTCTTAAGCAGCTACTTTGCACTTGTTTCTTCAATTGCATATGGGACTAATACATCGTGATGACAAATGCAATGAAAACCCAATTTATACTGACGCTATATAAATTTCGTAACGTACAGTTACGAATCTATGAAGCAATGACCAATATTACAGTGATACAGTATGACGGCATTGCATTACTGTGTCTAAAGCAGATGCTCTACGGTGCTAAACTCTGCTGCACGTGTCAAATGGCGGGATACCCTGCATTCACGTCACCGATCTGCTGCGTGACAACTTGCGCTGGCTGCGTGTCCTTCAGCTGATTATAAAGTGCAAACTGTGCTTGATCACCTACAAAATCTTATGCCGGATTAAATCTCCGGTGATTCTGTCAATCCATATTTTGTAAGCTACACTGGCTTCCCGGTAATCCTGAGGACTGCGTACCTGGTTACAAAACAATATGGCTGTCCCCGACTTCGCTCAAATAGAGCGCTGTGACCTACTCCCATTCGCATCTCATAATGCAGTGCGCTTAGTAAGTAAGTAAGTACAAAGCAACAGAGCCGTCGTGCTGTTCACACAAGATAGGGCCTAGGTATTTTTTAATTGTGTGCCAGACTACATCATTGCCCCAAATAATACTAAGTATCAAGGATCATTTTTAATTCATTTTACTTTATTGAGTCAACAGCTTGTGAGTATAGTTCTGCAGCAGTTATCTTTGAAGAGTTTAGTTAGAATTAATGCGCAATGCCCAAATGCTGCATACAATAGTGGATGTACCGTAACTGAGGTAACGTATATTTTAGCTCGTCATAAATTATTCGCTATTGCATGAGTTTCAACATTGGTCAAATACAATCTACCAATAGAATTGTTGCTAAATAAAAGTTGGATTGATGAAAATAATCTTTACCTAAATAGAAGTTAGATTAATGAAAACAATCTAGATGATATATCAAAGTTGGATTGATCAATGAACTATTATTTTGAATTGACTAGAAGTTATTTTGATGAAACATAATTGCTGCCTAAATAGAAGCCGGATCGATGAAATGTGTTCTTGCCTAAACAGAAGCTGGATTGATAAGGAGGATTCTTGTCAAACGTGAAATTGTATTGATTAAAAATAATAATGCTGAAACAAGTGAATAATTTGTGGTGCTAAAATACATGTTTGCCATATAAGCTGACATACTGCGTGTGGTATAAGAACATTTTGTAATCTGGACATTTTTGCTATTGCTCTAATTCCATATATTTCCTATTTACTTAGAATTTATGTTAATTGCTGAGTGTTAATTACTCACTTGCTGAGCACATTGCATTCTGGGATGCTGCTGGCAGGTCGCAGCGCTCTATTTGAGCTAAGTCGTGGGCAGTTATATTGTTTATGTAGCCAGGCACTCAATCTCCAGGATTATTGGCTTCCTATACAGTCACGGATAATTTTAAAAAGCTGTCTTCTATTAATTATGTACTGAGTCCACACAAACTCATCTCCATATTATGTGTCCTAACTTGTTATGTCACATGGTTCAACTCTCCGATTCAGATGCAAATTTTTTGTCACACAATCACTCAGGATAATTGGTAGACCGTGCATTTGCACTTGCCAGTAGGGCTGCCAACTTTTGATTATGCCATTCCAGGATGTTTGCAGTCATTCGATATTTCATTACCAATTCATTCTAATGTGTATTCTGTCCATGTCACTATATAGGCCGACTGTAACGAATGTTTCGTCAGATTAATGTAGGATTTGCGTTCTACAGTCTACTGAAAATAGCTTTAACAATTGCAGTAATATGGTCGAAAGACATGCTGAAAATAGCTTTAACAATTGCAGTAATATGGTCGAAAGACATGCTGAAAATAGCTTTAACAATTGCAGTAATATGACATGCTGAAAATAGCTTTAACGGTTGCAGTAATATGGTCGAAAGACATGCTGAAAATAGCTTTAACAAAATTGCAGTAATATGGTCAAAAGACATTCTGAAAATAGCTTTAACAATTGCAATAATATGGCATGCTGAAAATAGCTTTAACAAAATTGCAGTAATATGGTCGAAAGACATGCTGAAAATAGCTTTAACAATTGCAGTAATATGGCATGCTGAAAATAGCTTTAACAAAATTGCAGTAATATGGTCGAAAGACATTCTGAAAATATCTTTAACAATTGCAGTAATATGGTCGAAAGTCATGTGGCCAGTATTTAAAATTAAGATTTCACGAAGAAACCAATTATAAATTATATTCTAGTAGCCTAGTAGTTAATGACAGTTTAATCCTAATAATAATCTCTGACTTGTAACAGTTGACCGCATAACCAATTGACTTATGCGCTCAGCATGAACAGAGTTCATAGGTCTATGTATAATTATAAAAGATTTTGTCGACCTATTTTCATGCTGACCAGTGACCACAGATGTCATTTGATAAGTCTGCAACGGACGGGAGAGCAGAACTTTTGCTGATAAGAGTTGATGTCATTTTAAACAGTTCCAGATCACTTTACACAACGTCATTGATCTCAGCAGAGGTGCATACATAGGTAATTGCATTTGTCACACCACAGGTCGTTCATAATATAAAACATTCGCTTTGATAAGCAATGGCAACCAACACTGAATCAGTGCATGAGCTTTTGAAGACTTCAACCCAGTGCTGTACAAATAACGTCAGATCTGAATATATTAGACTTGAACGCAGGACACACAGTTTATCATGGCCATATTGTTTACAGCAAAAGGTACTCAGTCTTCGGGATTACCATTATTATTGTCATAGATATGGTGCTTACAGATATCTTGGGGCATGGTAGCTGTTTGGTTGGAACACTTGCCTCATTATGCGAAGGGCGTGGGTTCGAGACTTTTGAGAGAGAATTTCTGTGCAGGGACTCGGACGAATTCCTTTACGTAGAATTGCTGAGCATCATCAGTAATAATAAATTTAATTATGGTAATTGTTAATAATAAATTCAATTGATCTGGAACTAAGTATGACTTGGTCTCGATCATTTGCCTCAATTGATCCTTTTCTTTGGAATGCACTTTCTCCTTCTGTTCGCTCTACAATTCTGTCTGTGTATGTTCTTCCTTCTTGCTGCTCATGGCCTCTTTCTGAATATCACAAGGCCACAATTTCACTGAGAACGCTTCTGAATCTGATGCATAACTCGAGAATGAGATCTTCTCTTTGTGCACTGAGATCGCTCCGTGTCACCTTCTAGAGACACTCTATAACTGTTTAAATATAACGATGATAATAAAGATCTCAGCAGTGACAGGTGCTAGCGTGAGACCAGTCGTATGTTTCAGTGCTTGTCATAGGTAGGCACAGATATATATAGAGATATGTATATATATAATTATATTTATTTAAAATTTATCATGAACTATTATGAACTGTCAATCTTGAACTATGACAGGACACACTGTGCTCTAATTGGACAGTATAGCATTGTAGGAGGAGTTACTTGGTATATAAAGCTGTGTATATTGATAATAAAGTAGTTGAACTTGAATTCTTGTGGAGTCAACTCGTGGCCTGTGGCCAACGTAGGCAGAGAGGCTGACATTTGGTGGCAGCGTGGTGGGATGCGAATGATCCCTGGCCACGCAAACTGAACTGAAGAGACTGTTGGAGTTTTGGAGAGACAGATAACTAGCAGCAAGTTGTTATTTTGTCTGAATCGTATACGTGAGACGATCTACGATTATTTTCGGTTGACAGTTGGTTAATGGGTGCAGCAAGGGCTGATCCTAAATAGGTCTGAGTTGCATTCGTTGCCTTCTGTCTGACGCCGATGCTATTTGGAGGAAATCAGACGAAGACAAGCTGATCGGTTTCCAAGTTTACAGTGCAGGCAGTGTCTACATCGGACGGTGTCTGCGTGGAGCAATTTAATTCCGGTCGCGAGAGGACGAGGAATAAGCCGTTCAACTGGTTGACAGTGACGATCTGTGACGATCTGCGAAGGTGACGATCGACCTGCGAAGGTGACGGTGATTATCTGTGACGATCGATCTGCGGAGACGGTGACGATCTGCGAAGGTGACGTGACGATCTGCGAAGGAGACAGTGACGATCTGAAGCAGACGGTGAAGCAACCGAAGTCAACTCAACCTGTTGGTGGTTTGGGAGAAGACGACGGCGGAAGAAAAGAACTCTGTTATAGAAGATAAGTTAATTTTCTTGTACACGTGTGAAGTTGTGAACACTTTTGGGTGTGATTTTTGTTTGTTGGTGATTTTGATTGCGTATTGAGTTTCTTTGTGTGGTGATTTTGATTGCGTATTGAGTTTCTTTGTGTGGTGATTTTCTTTGTGTGGTTATTTTGTGCTTGATTTGCATAACAAGATGGAAAGTCTTACGAGTGAAAAACGTGCAGAAATGAAGAGTATGTCTACCGAGAGGGTGAGACAAGTGTTGAGAGAGTATGGGAAGTCGCAAGATGAGTTGTTTTTACTTGATCGAGAGGCACTCTGTGATGAATTGGCCAAGGCATGGATTGCAGAAGAAGGAGAAGTACAGGTAGGCGCATATGTTGAATTGGGAGAAGAGAGCAGAGTATCAGAAGAGGAAGAGTATAGACCAAGAAGGATGAGTACCGGCAGAGAAGAGAGATTGAGAATAGAGGAGATGGCTCTGAGGAGAGAAGAGAGAAGAGAAGAAATGGCTATGAGAGAAATGGCATTAAGAAGAGAGGAAATGGAGATGAGAAAAGAGGAAATGGCTTTTCAGAAACGGCAATTACAATTGCATATGGAGAATATGGAGAATGTCTGGAAGAAGCAGGAAGAACAGATTGCGGCAGAAAGATCAAAATGGAGAGAACGTGATGAAGAAAGAATGAAAAGAAAAGAGGAAGAGGAGGAGACGCCTGTTGTCAAAATGAAAAAACTAGGTGATGCCATGAAACATGTATTACCGAAAATGCCTGTGGATTTGGCAGAGATCCCTTTGTATTTCGAGACTGTTGAAAATGCATTTCAAAGTTTCAAAGTTGAAAAAGAGTTTTGGGTAAAATTACTGTTACCACTGATGTCGTACAAAGCCAGGGCTGTACTGAATAGACTATCTTACCAGGATCATGATGATTATGATCGTGTGAAAGATTATATTCTCAAGGAATTTAAACTGACTCCTATGGAGTACAGAGCCAAATTTATCGAGGCTAAAAAATCGCATGATGAAACGTTTGTCTTGTTTAACATGAGGTTAAAGAATCTATTTAATTATTATTTACGCAGCAGGGATGTGAAGCAGAGCTTTGAAAAACTGTTTGATTTGATGATTGCTGATAGGCTAAAAGAGTCTTTGGCTCCTGGCCCGTTGCAGTTTGTGTTGATGAAGGAAGGAACAGACTGTTTAAAAGCTGATGCGATCGCAGATTTGGCAGACCTTCATGTCAATAACAAAATTGGTTATTTGGGTCCATCAAAACCATTTTACAATCAATCAAAAACACCAGAGAATAATTCTTACCAGAGTAGGCCTAAGGAGCAAGGTAACAGAGAATGGAAAGAAAGAGGTTTTGTGAAGGAAAATGTGTTTTCAAGTAAGTATGTAAGACCTGAAGTGAAGAAAGGTTTCACAGAAAAGAATGAGAGAAAATGTTGGCACTGCGGTGATAAAGCGCACACAATAAAAAATTGTTGGAAAAAACAACAGAAAGAAGTCTCAGCCAGGGCATGTGCACTAGATGAAATGGAGATGCCGAGGATAGAGGTGATCAACAGACCTGATAATGACATTGAAGATGTGAGAGAGATAGAAACTGAACCGAAGGTCGTAATGAAATGTGTGACCAAGTCAGAAAAGAATGAAGAGATAAATGTGAGGAACGAAGGAAGGAAAGAAGAGGTTACAAATTACTTTAACAGCAATCTAATTCTTAAAAAATCGACCTTGCAGCATGTAGGCATTGAAATAAAACACAGTGGCAGTGAGAATAGGAGGATCAGCTGTTTGGTTGACTCTGGGACAGAGATTCCAGTGGTGTCCAAGGAAATAATCAAGGGCATGCCAGTGGAGGAAATGGGTAATGTAAGTTTGCAATGTGTTGCTGGAAAAGCTATTACCGCAAAGCTGGTTAAATTGGAATTGAGATTGGTGAACGAAGAGATGGATAAAACTGACAAATGTTTAAATATTGGACCTTTTATGCCAATAATTTGTGCAGTGGTTGATGATATGACAGGAAAAGAGATTTGTTTGTTACATCCTGAGATCATTGCAGAATTAAAATCATTGCCACAAATTCCTATTCTAGACACCAACATTCAGTCAAATATGATGACAAGATCACAACGTAAAACGGCTGAACAAATGAGTGAGGAAGTAAGTTTAGTTGAAGAGCCAAACAATTTAGATAAAACTGAAATGACAGATTTGCACTTGGACCATTTGTTTGATTTGGAAAAACAGGAAAGTAATGCAGATAACGCGGCATTGGCACAACAGCCGAATAATTTATCAGCGCAACATCAATTACAGCAGAATCTAGGTTTATCCGATTCTATGGTCTTTGCAAATCAACAGCAATCTGATGAATCGTTGCGGAAGTGGTTCCTCTTGGCAAAAGCAGGAAATTCGGAGTTTTGTTTAAGTAATGGCCTGTTATATAAACGAGCAAAGATAACAGGGCAGGTTGTTTTCCAACTGGCTGTACCCCAACAGAGACGGAAGAAGATTAAAGAATTGGCTCACGAATCGGTGTTCGGCGGGCATTTCGCCGAAGATAAAACCCGAGAGAGGATAAGTTTGTCATTTATTTGGCCCGGCATGCAAAATGAAATTAAAGAGTGGTGTGCATCTTGTTCTGATTGTCAACTAAAAGCCAGAAATGTTGTGTTAGATCGAGTGCCAATTACAGCTATACCTAGAGACCAAATAGCTTTCAGAACGTTCCAAATGGATTTAATCGGGCCTATTGAGCCAGCATCATCACAGGGACATCGATATTGTTTATGCATAGTTGACCTTTGTACTAGATGGCCTACAGTGTTCTTGCTGAAAAGTTTAACAGCAACAGCTGTCTGTATTGCACTTTTGTTAGGGTGTAGCCCACGATTCAATACTCCAGGTCATCCACCGAGTTTAGGAATAGTTGAGAGATGTAGCCAATCTTTGAAGAAAATGATACATGATGTGAATCAGAAAAACACAAGAAAATGGCACATTTTAATACCATACATTGTCTGGGATTTATGTGAAATGCCTATTGAAATTGAAGTTCAAAGTAAACTTTTAGTTGCAATAACTGTTTGTAATGCACTTTTGAAATTGTTGACAGACATTGCACAACAAACACACTTGGTGAATGTTTTAAATAAATGCACTGAATGTTTTTCTGACAAATCTGATTTTTGTACTGTCGTAGAACATGAAGTTAATCTGCGTCCTGCTTGTGTACCAAAAGAGTGGTCTGCATGTCGCACTCCACTGATGTATCAGCCAGAAATCGAGAGAGAGATTTCTGAAGTCATCAATATGGACATCATGAATCAATCAAAAATGTTCGATGACATGGGATGACCTACGAGCATCTCAAGCTTATTGCGTTGTTTTTAATGCCGATAACTAATATAATAAGAAAACATAATCTGACATGGCTAGACTGTTAACGAAAACTCAATTGAAGCGTTGTGTGTGTAACGATGTTTGTTCTTAAAATATTTCGTTTGGGTGAACTAGTGAGTCTGTATTGTGACAGAGTCATGCAACCGTAACGACCCAATTAGATCATGAAGGAAAAGAAAGGCCAGTTTATTTTATTAGCCAAAAATTGACTGCCACTCAACAAAACTGGGCCACAATAGAAAAAGAAGCATATGCCATTGTTTGGGCTCTATCTAAATTGAAGGATATTATTTTGGGCTCACATATTGTCATTTTTACCGATCACAATCCTTTGACTTATTTAAGCACGACTATGTCAAAATCAGCCAAATTGGTTCGCTGGAGTTTAGCGTTGCAAAATTTTGATGTAGAGATTAGATACAAGAAAGGAAAATTGAATATCGTTGCTGATTGTATGTCTAGACTTTAGAGGAGTAATGTAATGTACATATGGATCCAGGGAAAACATATGTAGTAGATAATTAGTGTTTATTTTAATTATTATTGTGTTGATTTGTTATATATTATATTTAAGTTTACAAATTGGTATGATTTGAAAACTTAAAAAAAAGGGGTTTAGAGGTAATGTCATAGGTAGGCACAGATATATATAGAGATATGTATATATATAATTATATTTATTTAAAATTTATCATGAACTATTATGAACTGTCAATCTTGAACTATGACAGGACACACTGTGCTCTAATTGGACAGTATAGCATTGTAGGAGGAGTTACTTGGTATATAAAGCTGTGTATATTGATAATAAAGTAGTTGAACTTGAATTCTTGTGGAGTCAACTCGTGGCCTGTGGCCAACGTAGGCAGAGAGGCTGACAGTGCTTATCTGTCGTCCACTTTATCAGTTGACCTTCATATTGAACACTCCCTCTACATTTCGTGGACTGAGTGAACATCAGGAACGGAATATCTGAAGATAAAAAACAGGCAAACATGAAAGTTGGTGGGTGGGGTGCTATATTTTTAAAAGTAAACTTCATTGAGTTGGTATTGAGCACTTGGAGGTTCTACCTCATTCATCCTGCAATTGGAAGATTGGTTTGGTAGATGACTGAGCAGCAATCCCTAAAACAGAGACTTGGAAGAAAGAGTGTATAAAAACTTTTGTATAACTTAATCTTAGAGACAAACATTTGATGTTTGGACCATAATCTCAATGGTGATTGCTCCCCAAGTTACAGTAAGCAACAAGATGTGCATGCATGCTTTTCATAGCTCAGAACTTAATATTTAGCCTTTGTTTTCGAGCACATCTAACTTCTTCTTCTCTGGTGGCTGACTATCCATGCCTCAGATTCACATTTTGACTTAACTTTACCGATTTTTTAAACAATAACAACAATGAATATTTTGTTGATTTCCTTTTGCAGGTTCTAATTGCTGCATCTGATCATCCACACCTCAGCAAACGAAAAGCAATTATGGTTAATCTTCGTGTTAAACACGTCCACGTCAAAATCGTGTATTTTTTGCATTCTTTGATGTGCACCTTGTATATATCGTGCATTTTGTCGCAAAATGTTGAAATCATCTACGGCGAGGGTCTCAACGATATGAGTTCTACTAATCATGGCAGAAATTTGAACCGTCTCGCGATGCAAAATTCTCGGACAGAAATCGCTAAATGTATTACCGAGGGCTCGCTTCTAAAAAGTCTGAACCTCTCGCAGTTCGAAAGCAACTCTTTGGATTCGCCGATCAGGAAGAAACTAACCGACGCTGTTTTGAAAAGGCTTATTGAGAAATACGGACAAAATGAAGGCGAACTGTCTGTAAAAGGTTTAGAAAATTTACTTAGAAACATTGGACTTGTTGGCCAGCAGAGTGCATGCGTAGATTCATATGATGTTTCTCAACAGTTGCACAGTTCTCTTAATTTTGCAAGCTCAAATGATCGCAAAATATCGAACAATGATCGGTGGGCAGGTCGTGCAAGATCGAGACGCCACCAGAGATCGACTGGTAGATCTGTTGAAGATCTTATTTTAAACTCCGAAGCAGATGCTACCGTCCCAAGTGCCTCAGATGCTGTAGATGAAGAAAATTCCAGAAACCCGCAAAGAAATTTTGACTCTGATGTTACTCCTAAGGTGTGTACACTGTACAGTGTTTAGATATTGAAGCTATGTTTTATTACTGTGCCAACAAATAATCCAAACCTGGTGTGCTGTCATTTACACACTGTATAGATCTATAGATGTCTGTAACTGTGTACAAAGGCATTGATATTAGTCATTGCAGATTATCAGTGATTTTAATTTACAAATTTTATTTCTTTTTAGATTATTTATATTGTTTTAGTAGCTATAGAAGAATGAACGAAAGTAAAAGTATAATTAGTACCTCGAGAAAATATTAGCATATTAGAAGATGCAAACTAAATTTTAAATAAAAGCTATTTTACAGTCTTTTGTATTGAATTATTGGTAGAGAAACTTGTTATGTTGTATACATTGAATTACCTGCAGAGTGAAATTTTTTAATCTTATAGTATTATTTAATTATTGGTAGAGTACAATTTTTTAGTCCTTTTTCAATATTGAATTATTAGTAAAGCAAAACATTGTCTCGTGGTATTATTGAATAATTAGTCTATAGTAAAATTTAATGTTCTCATATTATTTTTGAATTCTTTGAATAAGCTCCTGATCCTATATTAGCCTACAATTAGTGCTCACACTTTTTTTTCGCTCAGTGCCTTGATGCTCAACACTTTCTCGATGCTCATGGGTTCCACTCCGAACTTCTCCAACCAGACGACCTTCTTGCCATCTGTCCTCTCATGATTTTCCTCCTGGATTCGAAGAACTGTTCTGGAAGAACATCGGAGAGAAATCTGCGACGTTTCACACGGGATCTGCATTCCACCGAAGAAGAATGCGTTCGGTTGGGATGTGGTCCGTCGCTTTCTCATGTCCAAGCGACTGATGGTGACGCTGACCATGCGGATCACGAGAATAACACCACGAAGCAGAGCACAGCTTTGCCTCCAGCTTCAGGTAGTTGAAAAAATTTATTGCATATATATATATATATACATATGTATATTTGCATCCTTGTATTTATTAATGTATATTCATTTAGAAGTTTTTATTTGTGTATATTTTTTTATATTGTTGTTATTGTTACTAGTATTGTATTTTAATTTTGTGTAAGCTATAAGCCGTGATTCTGCCCTAGGCTACCTGGTCTCCGGATTGTTCCATCCAAGCTTATTAATATTTTTCTTCTTTTTATATTTATACCTAGATTTATTTATTTATATGCATATATATTTTGTAGCTACCATGCAATATAGATACTCTGTAACCAGATTTGATAGTCCTTGTTTATGGTAAGCAGTGAATGTGCTTTATTTGTTTAGTCTGGGGTTATGCCATCGCATCCTGTGCCGTGATCAGCGCTGTTGGACTTGTGGCAGTCGGAATCATTCCACTAATGCACAAAGTCATCTACAACCATCTTCTCCAGTTCCTTGTTGCACTCGCAATTGGATCTCTGACGGGTGACGCTCTTCTTCATCTTCTACCACATGTGAGTAAGAATTGAGTTTTGTCTTGTATTACATTAAAACATTTATAAAGTGCCCGTAGTTGGGTGAACTATTGAAGGGCGATCCCAGGGCACAATTTATTTATTATTAACGCCACGAGAGAAGAAATTGGTTTTGAGAAAAGCAGAGGAGGAGGAGGGATTACCAGCTAGAGTTTGAGATTGAGTAGATGGGAACAGCATATTCCAAAAAGAGATTCCAAAATGAGGTAAAGGACCAAGACTGAGCTATAGCTGCTATTGCATGAATAACTAGAAGATCAAATCTGTTTAAAGAGTGAATTGGATGATACAAAGAGGCTGAAAGAGATTGTTTTATGTTCAATCAAATCAATTGAGAAAAAATGCTGCAAAAACATTTTTGCCATGCTACATGTGCACGCTGTTTCCACAACAGATTAGATTAGATTTTATTAGATTAGGTTGGACTGAGTGAGGTAGAGATTGTGTGTGAGATCAGATTTGCAACATTCCATTTACACAGGCTTTGGCTCCACACAGTCACAAGCCACACAGTCACAAGGAGACATCGAAAGACGTGAATGACACGGCGTCCAATCACCATGACGACCACTCGGAGAGGGAGGAGAACGTCATCTGGTTGGGTCTGACGGCCGTCGGAGGGATCTTTCTTTTCTTCATCGTCGAACGACTTGTCGGTCTCTACTCCGACTGGCGACGGCATAGTACAGAACATGCAGATAAGCCAGTGAGTTGCAGATGTCTTTCAACTTGAAAAAGGTTACAAATGGATCATATTACTAGTACAAAAATATGCATTTTTATTCATTTATTTATTTATTTACTGGCAATTTGATATAGCGCTCCTTCAAGGTGTGTGTCCATAGATTCATAATGAATTATCATGAACTGAAAATAAAATGCGGTTCCTCATTTATGACATTATTACTGCTATTATTACTTTTATTATTATTATTTATAATATTTGGTTATCTTTATTCTAAATAAAATAATAAAATAATTATTTTATTGTTATTGTTCTTCTTATTCTGATGTAGAATACCTTGGATGCTTCGGATGAGCTGCCAACGACGGCTTTAGCAAATCCACAAATTGACGAGATGAAAAAAGTTGGAATTAAACTCGCCCAGCACGAGGGAGTCCAATCCTGCGAGGAAAAACTAATGATGGTACATTCAAGTAAAGGTATTGTAATCAAATCTCTTCCATTCCAATTTAATCAAATCAATCTTATGTGTATTGCATGGACATGTGGTGTGGCAGAAATGTTTCTGTGGCATGTTGTATGTAAATATGCACAGCCTCCTCCCACTATCCACTTTGTTCAACCAACAGACTTGACCTTTTGGTTCCTCACTCTAGAACTGCTATGTCTCAGTCCCTATCATTTGCCTCAATTGTTCCTTCTCTTTGGAATGCGCTTTCTCATTCTGTTCACTCTACAATTCTGTCTGGCAGTCTCTCTTATTCCTAATCTCTTCCCAAAATGTACTTCTTCTCAAGGAGCCTTGCAGACTGGGAGCGCTTCTGAATGGTTCGCCCTACTAGAAGTGCTTAAAAGGTTCAAGAATTACACTGCAGCAGAATATCTCTAAAATATCTTGTAGTGGCTCTACAAAAATCCATTCATAACATCGGCTGTTTTTTTGTTGCGTTAGGGGTTCAGAAGTTGGCGCACGAAGCTCACGAGGAGATGCACCGAAACTGTGACCCAGGTACAAGCGAAGACCTTACGTCGTGGGATCACAGTCGCAACACCAGGGGGCACCAGCACAGTCACTCCGTTCCAGGGTCCGTGGCCTCCGTCGCGTGGATGGTCATCATTGGAGATGGTTTCCATAACTTTGCGGACGGAATTGCAGTTGGTCAGTATCTTAATTATCTTAAGATTTTTTAATTTTTATCTTATAGAATTTAATTGACTTTTGCTAATTAAAATTTTATTTTATTGATTTTTGCAAAATATTTACTATTTTAAATATTCATGTAATTTCTTTGATTTTGGTAAATCCTGTTTTGAATATCGCATGATGTATTGCCTGTTCCAATCGTTCTTTACACAAGCTTTGTTTTTATGTAACATACTGGTATTCGTAAACAGCTGCTTGTTTTTCCAAGGCATGATTTTTAACTGCTTCACGGTGAATGATAAATCTACTCAATATTGAAATGTCCAAGATGTGGAAATGGGGAGGTTTGGGTTTTTCGCCTCCACTCAGGGACACACCCCCCCGGGTGTGAGAAAGGGGGAATTGGCCAACCTCTGTTCTGGTGGCTGCCCTTTGTCTAGGTGCAAGGTTTGAGGTCAATAGCTGCCAAAATGTGCACATGTATTCTGCACATGCGAGCGTGTGCACACACACATTATAGATATGATGATGATGGTTCTCTGCCCGAAGGCAGGTTCATTGGCTTTACGCCCCTGGGGATGAGATGAGTGAGGTGGTTTCCCGTTGCCTTCCCCACAGACAATGATGGGTAAGCAACTTGCCCAAGGTCGCTCCGCAGCGGCTTGCGCCCCTGCGTCCCACACGTGCTAGCCCGAGATATCTAAATCTCTGAATGTCAACTCCCAGCCCGGAACTTGAACCGCAGTCCGTTGCAACCAACAGACGAATGCCGCTCTCGCTTACCAGTGTAGCTAACTAGGCCAGTATTATAGATATACTGGTGTACAATGGTATTTATAAATACATTATATATACTTTTATATATGTGCATTTATATAGGATGGAATCATTTAACTGAATTTGATTATTATTGTTAATACAGCATAAATTGTTATTACAGCTATTATTTAGATTTGTGTTTTGTATGTGATTTTTTTTTTGTCTGGAACTTTTCCATCAGGTTCTGCATTTGCGAGTGGTTTTTCCGATGGATTGAGTACTTCCGTCGCCGTCTTTTGCCACGAACTTCCACACGAACTTGGTAGGTTCTTTGGAAGTCTTGACTACGGCTACAGCATCATTTCATCAGTATTTTATGATTATTATTGTTAATACTATGACAGTTGATTTAATGTTGTAGTAATTCATGCTTAGTTTGAGTCAGTTTAAATTGTTATTACAGCATAAATTTATCAACTTTATATTGCATTTTATGATTGTATGCTGGGTAGATAGAATTGTTTATCCCCCGGATGATATGTGCTCGGTATATTTAATCCGAGGGATAGATTAATTCAAGCACCAGACACTTTGGCGGGATAGAATAAATATCCCGTAACACTGGTTCTTTGCCTTGGGCAGTCCTAACAAGGTGCCATAGTAGGCAATGGCATTGTGATATTGGATTGTGACAGAGAGGTTCTGGAACATAAATCCTGTTTCACGGAGTGTAATAATAGAGATGTGTGCTCTAGCCTACTGGTTCCGACAGAAATAAACTTAAATATTGATTGGTTACACAAATGTGCTGCTTATTCTACCTAGATTGGCTGTTCAGTGCATTTTGAAAAGCAATTCTTTAAGTGAATGCAGCAGAGATGGCAATAAAAACCCCACTGGTCATCTCTTGCATACGTGTAGAACAAAAACAGCAAAGCCATCAGGGTTAACTGTGGAGATTATGTCAGAAAAGCATTTTTTTTTACATATTTCTATTCCAGTTGACATTGTCACGAAAATTGTTTTTCATGTGTTTTCTGTTTATTTCTTCCCAGGTGACTTTGCCATGCTGTTGAATGCTGGAATGTCGGCCAAGCAGGCTCTCATCTACAACTGCGTCTCCTCCATACTCTGCTTCGTAGGGATGGCTTGCGGAGTTGCAGTCGGCAATATTGCGTCGTCTAGTCAGTGGATATTTGCGATGATTGCTGGAATGTTCCTCTACATTGCGCTCGTCGACATGGTGGGTTGAAGGGTCATTTCGGTGAAAGGTTGTCTAGTAAATTATCTGTGATATTTAATTATTATTATATTCGTTTATTGGTGAGAAAAATTGATAGAAACACCGCTAGCAGGTACAAAAAGCAATAGATCAAATGGAATATATGCCTAAGCTTGTCTTTGTCCACATCTGTTGAATTTATCGAGTGTAGAAATATTACATGGATTACATAAAAGAATGATTTAGGATTACCTATTTTATGTTTATGTACCGGGTTCATGAGATTAGAAAATTTGTCATCTTTAATGAGCATATGGTGGCGGTTATATAGAAGAGCTTTTGGTGAAATTTGAGAACATGTAAATATTCAGATATCCACCTATCAGTATGTTAATTATTGTATTGTGTCTGGACATTTATAGAGCACCTCTACTCTAGCAGTAACGACTATTCTCGGATTCTCTCACGACTATTCAGGGATGCTCCTAGTATGAGCATTCCGAAGAGATGGAAAAGTTTTCAGGCAACAGAGTGAAATTGAATAAAGCACTAAGCAAGATCTCAGCCCGAATGTGTGTGGAATGTTATTTCACAATGAAGGACCACAGTTGGAAATGAGCGGCATTGAGCACTGGCTGTCCAGACTCTGGGGTTAGAGGAGGTCAAATCCTTCTCTAGAGTGAAGGGACCTTGTGTATATTCGTTTATTTAAAAAAAGCAACGGAAAGAATGTCATAGGTGTACATTAGTACAATTGACAGTATGTCTACTTAGTACCTACGGTTAAGTTTGTTAAGATATGTTTTCAAGTAACATTCTTGGGGTAAAGTTCATCGAGTGTTTTAATGGGGAGGGCGAAATTGTTAACGGTTAACCCTTTGCCAAAGGTTATGTAATGGACAGAAATTGGATAATTATGAACCTCAATAGGGAGCAGTAGCTTATCATGTACAAGTGTACATATCGCATACATGTGTTGATTTGAGGATAATTCCATGTAGCTTTTCAATATGTGTCTACTGCCTTTTCTAGCTTCCAGAGATGAAATCGGTTGATCCGAAGAAGGGCGAAAACCCTCTCGTCCATCTCGGTTTGCAGTCGGCTGGAATGTTGATGGGTATCGGAGTCATGTTGGTCATCGCACTTTTTGAGGGGAAAATTCTCGTATGACGTCGTCGTAAAGGCCACAGATGAAATGGTTGAATGATGGCTGGTGTGTACCGTGTGTACCGTCCTTCTCGTTGAGATTGGCAGCAAGTCGAGGATGCTTTGGTATCAATGCTCAGTCCATGTTGTCGCCTCTTCAGCTGTTAGGGTTTTGCTTATTTAACCAATGCGTGTAGTAATAAAATAATAATAATAAAATGTTTTGGGGTCTTTTTGAACTTCTTGTGGCTACTTGTTGAAGTAGTTGTGAATTTTGAGAATCATTCCAGTCGATTTTGAAACTCTAGGGTTGAGGTTTTCCAGGTATTCAAGTCGTAAAGTGAGAGATTACGTAACTTGGTTAATTTCTTTGAATGCTCGACTCAAAAAATCTCAATTTCCTCTACAACAAATCTGTTTCATGTATAGAAAACTCTCAATTTCCTGTATAAAAAATTTCAATTTCCTATATAACAAATGTCTCTGTTTTCTCTATAACAAATATCTCAATTTCCTGTATAAAAAAATCTCGATTTCCTCTATAACTGTTGTTATGTATTTAAATAATTTAATCAATTTCTTCAATCATTCGTGTTAAGAAATCTCAGTAGTAATTTGGTACTTATACTTGGTATCTTTCAATATCTCCATGTCATGATTTAGGTATATTGATAATTCAGTTTCATGCATATTATGCGTACCAATTTCTAAACTATAAATAATTGGTCTGTAAATCTTGTTGAACTTTTATAACTGGTGGAGATAGTCCTTATTGCTGTTTAATTTAATCATTTCTTTCACTTGTCCTTATTAATGAATAATTTTTTGAGAGTTTTAATAAACTAGGAAAATTCTAGTTTATTTCTTAAAACTTTGACAAATATTCCTTATTTTGATTCTGTTTTATCACATATTAGGTGCTATTTTTAGAAGTTTTGGTAATGATAGAAAATTTATGCTTCACAGAGAGTTGAGTCGTTTGCTTTTGTTTTAATTAGCTAAGTATTATAAAGTAGAGATAAATGCAACAGAGTAAATCTTAGTTTTACGTAAGATTTTCTGTTCAGCAGGTTTACTTGTTTTTTCTTATCATTTACTAGTAATTTTCTGTAGGAGAATTTTAAGACTGTTTATTTTTATGTTCTCTCACATGTCCTTATTAATTAATAATTTTTAAGATATCAGTTCTCTTTTTCAAATACAAGTTGACCACTTGGGTAATCATGCAAACACCTATTAGTCCAAGAATTTCAAGACTGTTTAAAGCATCATAGATTAAAAAGAATGTGTGATCTTATTATCAAAATCAAAGTCCTTCAGGACACATGAAACTATGACGCTACCATCAGTGTATGGGATCTTTATGTCCTAACATAGGAAACCGTAACTAGAATGTACGTTTGCAACCTGGCGTATCTCTGCTGTAAGCAGGTGTTAATCAGGGTGCTTTCTATTTAACGACATGTGCTGTGTTACGGCGCCGTAGAAATTGTCATCATTATGATTAGTTTTGAACTGCTGTTATGTGGGCTTGTTATGCAATTTGTGTTCTTTTGTGGAGATTCATCATACCTAGATTAACCAACATCGTCAGTTAAGTAGCTGAAGAGATGTTGAGCCGAGAAATATTAAAATGTCTCAGGGGTCTTGTGTGCAGTGTTTTAACGCTAATTTTAACAGGCATTTGTTCACTTTGGTAATATATAAGGTTGTTGGCCCCCCTATCTTTTTTTGACAATTAATTCAGTTCATATATGTATTGTGATGCAGCTGTATTCATGGGTTGTTCTTACTCTGTTAAGACATGCTACCAATGCCCGTATGTGTTGCGACATTTTTTTAATCTGTCGCCTTCTGTAGATCAGCAATCAACACATTTTTTTAACGATGTAAACTATTTCTGACAGGAAATATGAGAAACTGACAGAAAACTGGTTGGGTCAAATCATGATGGGAGACTCCCTCCTTAGAAGCATAATTGAGGGAAGGATGGAGGGTAAGAAGGCAAAAGAAAGACCGAGAATGATGTTATTGAACTGATAACAAGGATTTTATAGCAAGTGGAAGGAGAGAGCCGGACAATGTGACGAATGGCACCATTGGATGTAGGAACCTGCGGTAGAGAACCAGTAGAAGGAAGTATTTCCTTGTCAACCCAGACTGCACCGAGTACAGTACTTTTGCACCAAGTAAGTACTTTCGTGTGATGTGCTTCAACATGTGTCGTTTTAGTATGCACTAAACGTAGTCTGAGCAGCTGAACTGTGCTCTAGCCCCATTTTCCTATGTCAATTCAATTCGATCAATTCGTTTTGCATGTTGCTTCGTGCATCACGTTCCATAAATACTTGGGGTTGACATGCATTGTTGGCATTGTACGTTTCTGAGTATCAATTCCAAATCTTGGTACAACAGGCATAATTAATTGCCATTTTCAGATCAGCTTTGTACAAATTACATCGTAGCTTTTCCGACTTTGTGTGAAACTGCCGCTAATCGGATATGTGAAGCATTGTTTTGTCATGATGAACATTCACCAACGACGAGTTTGTAAATGTAAACTCCGAATTTTCCAAATCATACTATAGAGCTAAGTGCATGGCACCAGCTTATTCATGAGCATTGCATCATATAAAAGGATCGCCCAGAGATTGAAGCCTGGTGGAGGTCCGAGTCCAGTTACCAGCAAAGAGTTTTCGAGCAGTAAGAATATTTTAACGAACGCATTAACGTTATATACCGTATTCAGGTATAACCATGTGGTAGAAAACATGAATGTAATTGTTACATTTACCTGAAGTTGCATAAACATTGTGCTTAGTGCAGAGGTTAAGGAGGTGCTCAAGTTCTGGGACCTTATAACTGGCAGTGAAGCTTTCTGTGCTATATTATTACTGGGGAAAGTCCACTGAAATGATTCAGATTTAGGCAAATTACCTCGAATATTTTGCAGCAGCCTACTTGCCTTTTTCTCTAGCAGAAATAGATCAATTAAGTAATATTAGGGTCTGCTATGAGGAACACCTTAAATGTATTTGCTTGTGAAATAATGATTACGTTCAATACACTGACACTATATACATCGTGGATGTGAACAGTGGCAAGAAAATCTTGTTCTATTGTAGTGTTTGGTGTGTTCACATCTTGCAATTGAAGTAAAGTTTTGAGGCTCAAGTAATGCACGCGTAGCTGTGAAAAAGTTGGGACTAGAAGTAGCATACCAGTTTAGCTTTTAGAACGTTAAAGTAATGTAAAGCACTCGTGTGCAGTAGTGCCAATTCCTGAAAGTCGGTTCTTGGACGCAGTGTGTCCATGCATCACATGACTCTAGAGGGATTCCAATTTTCAATGATTGCAGTTTGATTGATTGCTGTAGACGGAATGTTAGTTTAACGGCTTTTATTTAGAGCATTCCAAAACACATGTGCTGCGACACTTATTTGTGATTTTATGCTTCGCCCCTTCTCTGTCACTTTGCTGTGTCCTTTTAGATCCTCCGACTGGCTTGGCCTCTTTGTTCCCTGTGTCGGGATTGCCACGGCTCAATCCAGATGCTTTGTCTGCACAGGTCCCTTCCTACCATCCTTTCTCTCTGGTAGTCTTCCAGCTTTCTCTTGATTCTCAAATTCTGCCTTTTCTACCTTGGGGGGGGTGATCGCATTGGGAGCACTTCTGAAAGGCCTTTGCTGTGAGAAGCACTTTAATTATAAAATGGTCATTTTATTTAGTATAATACTAATAATGACCAGTTTATATAGATTGTTTGAATGAAAGCTTATAAGAAAGTGTACATACTTGTCAATTTTATTGCATGAACTGTTCGTATAGATGTAAGGAATAGTGAGGGGTTCGAAAGCAGACGAAAATTAAAGTATAAATTATGAGCCGCTGACAGACTTTTGAGTTTAATTGTATGAACTATTAACACACATGAAAGATTCATATGGACCAAAAGTTGTAATATGCCATTTTAAATAATGAATGGTTCATATATACCGCGATGTAAACGTTTGATGCTTTGTACAGTGATCTCAAAATTGTGTTTAGGAAATAGGGTAGCTATTGCTTACTGCGTTGAAAATTCGCTAACTAATGCGGACACCGTGTCTTTGTGGCAATCGGAGAATTTTTAGTAGAGTCCTGCCTTACTGTTTTCAGACATGTTATGCAAAGATGTGCTTTGTAACGAATAACTTAATAAATTGATTCTTCAATTTGTACGAACAGGATCTCATCCTGGAGTGTTTTATCATTTTCATTGGATAGAATAAAATGTTATCCGCTAATTCCTCAATTCTTCCATCTTTCATGTCGCTGTCCTACCTTCAGTCCACTTCTCCAGCTCTGCCTTCAAAAGACAGTCGACCCTTCAAAAGATTTCATCCAATCTGCAACATTTCTGTTCATCTTGCCTCTAGGGCTGCCAACCGTCCCGGATTCGCCGGGACAGTCCCGGAATCGACCCTGTGCGTCCCGTGTCCCGGATTAATCCCGAATTGTCCCGGAATTTGGTCCAGAGACCCACTTAGCACAATTATTGTTGCTATTAATTTTCTGCCCTCTGTTCAGACCTTTATGTTCTGCTCTCTATCAGACCTATTATCTATAGCCTACACTACATTGTTGGCTGAACATCGAGAGTTAAAGTCCTCAAAACTGTAAAGATCACTGATACTCGGGTCATCGGTTTAGCAAATTGTATCCAGTTTTAATGCTTTTTTTCGAGAGAGCGTTCAGCATTATGAACGATCTGTTGTCTAACAATCGCAATTACCTGAGCGCCGATAGTTCACCGACCTTATTAAAGCACAACTGTTAGCACATGACATGTGCTGATATCTGCGACTTTGTGCCCAGTGTTCTGGAACTGCTTAACGTAATGCATTGTAAGTAGGCTATGCCCTATAATATATTAGGTAGGCCCTATGGGTCCTAAGCAAAGATTCTATATTTATAAATTGTATAAATTGTCCTTTGGCCCTAAGTTTAATATAAATTCTGCTATCCGGTCGCAGACCTATGAGCCTACGACACCTATTTAAACTTCCCTCAATTTGGGCTCCTATAGGTCTTACTCTAATGAGCCTAGGGGACTGGAGTATGAAATGCTTCTTCCTGAGGTTGATTCTTGTTTTAAATTTAGGCTATGTCCTTCGATGATTTGTCTGAAATTATTATATACAAGGACTTTTTTTAGCAGATTGTAGATGTATAGGCCTAGATTCTATTCTGGGCTGACACAACTTTTGTTACATTATGAGCGTCTGTACGTGGATTGTGTAGGCCTAAATTGGAAATGGCACATTGAGTGGCTGAAGGCGTCCCGGAATGGCAAAATCAAAAGTTGGCAGCCCTACTTGCCTCTAATCAAAACCCTCTGGTCTTCCAGATCTTGTTCATAGCATGTCTTGTGACAACCTCTGACCGATTCATCCTGCAAATATGTACAACTGTGGTCACAGGTGCTGTAACACATGCCTTAAATCAAACCTGGTGGCACACAATCAAATGAGTAGCGATCACTCCCTGATAAAGAGTCAAAGCCATATTGGCGACTATAGAAAATACATGCATTTATATATTTGATGTAACACAGCATACACTGGCTTTACAGAAATATAGTGCCAGCATGACCCTATTCATGGGGTGTTTGAACCCCCCCTCAATGAAATAATGTAAAGTTGAAATATATTTACTTACACACGATACGAGAACTATTGGAGATTTGTTGATGTTGGGTGACAAGGATTTGGAATATGAGGAAGCGTTGAAAAGATATGGCCCAGCAACATGGAGAAATGGAGGAAACCTTATTGAAGCCTACAATAATTGAGGTTCTCGAATGGTAAAATAATGTACCACATGCACGAGCACTTGTTATAGCGCCCCTTCAAGCTCACTAATCAGAGGCACCCCCAACTACAGCACGAACACTGAATAGGGGTTTCACGCCGAAGCGCATGAGCAATTGCAAGTGAAGGACTTGCTCAAGGTCCTACGCAGCGGTCGAGGTGGATTCGAACCGGCAACCTTCCGACTCGAAGGCAACAAACATACCCCTACACTCCCAAAATAATAACTGTACGACATGTACAGTGTGTAATGTATTGGCCGCCAATGACCCTATAAGAGCTCACGGCACTTCTCCAAACCCCATAGTTAGTTGATTTGGTCGTTTGTTGGCTTGCTCAATATCAAGTAAACTCCTCAACCAAACTAAATCCTGGCTATGGCCTCAAGTGTCAGGCACATGGTAATGAGAAGATGCTCAAAACAATTGTTACACTGTTTTCCCATTTCTGCATTAATAAAGATATTGACAAAACAGACAGATTCCAATTTCAGACAATGTCGCGTTATGCAAAAACGTGAACACCACGAAACCCATTCGAATGGTTGAATACACAGGTTTCTGATTACGGTCAACCAAGTCCTGTCCAGAGAAGCACGACAAAATTCACAGCACAAAAAAATAGAAGTCCAAAGACAAACAGAAAGACCTACAGATTATTATTATTAGTAAATTAATCAACCTGCACAAATTGCATTCACGTTAAGATCATATTCAAGACTACGAATCTAAAATCCAAGAAATTCCGTTGACAGCAAACGTCCGTCCAACCAACACCGAAGACGTAAGAGAATATTGCTGCTCAACAAAATTGGGTAGAAATGCAACAGAAAATCCCCATCCTCTTTCGCCGTTCCTGCACAAACGTTATGGCAATCAACTCCCTTACAAGAAGACAAATTACAATGTTATACATGTACCTGATCCACAAAACCTATCCAAAACCTACAAACCTCATTTTTTAGTCAGATAAGGTTGTGGGTCTAAGAAGTTCATACCAAGTACATTTGAAGAATTGGCTAGGATATGAAATTTTCATGCGGGTTTCAAGCAGTCTCTATTATACCACAGTTACAAAATATAGCTTAACAGAAGGACTTCCGGCCAAAGTTTCGACTAAATTAAACTACTGCCAACACATGGTTTTACTGCAAATTGAAACCCCTGTCACCCATCAACACAAGCTTACAATAGGAGTGACTGAATTTGTGGTGTGTCATCCGATACTAAACCTTCACTAATTGACTGGAAGTCCGTAGACGCATATGAAAGAAAAGGTTGAAAACGTCATGCCTGATAAGACCCAGGTTTTTATTCTGGAAGACAACCAGCATGCTGTTTCACTATTCATTCAGTTTGTTATTACAAATTCGAAATTGCAAAATTTCAGAAAGATCGCACCAGTGCTGCCCCTGCCCGGTCACAAAGTCTGTGCACATCGTAAAATCAGCGGAAAAAATTTGCAGAAACTTCTGGGAATGATGAAGTGCCACAAAAACGCAACCACTGATTATATGGAAAAGGTCCGATGCAACGTAGATAAAGAAAGGCAACATGAAGACAACAACAGTAACTTTCATGAGATACAACCACCTGCCCAACTCTTCCGTGTAGTTTTACACAGTGGGTTGGCTTTCCAAGCTCATTTTACAGAAATCCATCATATAACACACAAGAGGGTATCATCAACCATTTAACCAAAGACAGAGAGGTGCTTGCTTTCCTGTTTTATGTGAAAGCAAGCCTTTTAGTAGAAAGCAACGCTTCAACATATCACGCTTGTCAAATCCACCATTTATCCAAGTTACCTGGTACAGGCGACTCCTCTCACACAGAAAAATACAATGCCATCAATTTCATTTGTTTATAAAATGCAAGCGCGTGCCTTACACATTACAGCCCTGCACAAAATCATTCAGCAACATTCGTGTGGACCGAGAGGAAATTTGTATATGCATGGAAAAACCATTCGACATCCCACCAAAAATTAATGGAATGAGGTGAGAAACAACGGAATGAACTACAGACAGAATCTGCCACGCACAATCGAGAAAATTTTGAACGACGACGGCACGAAGAGCGGCATTATAACGAAACTGCGGCTCGAATGCACATCATCGTTTTCCCCCGAACACACTGGTCACGAACCCTCCCCGAAAAAACCACATGACCTAAATTAAAGTCCAAGCTAAACAGTGGTAAGCGATTTCCCGACGGAATCTGTTATTTTCGCTGATCAAATGGCCCCGTTAACTGCACATTTAAACTGAACCATCATCCTTGCAATATTCTACAAATATGTGTTGATCGGGGGCGACAGGGGAGGCTAAGTGGACGATCGCCCCGACGGATGAAAGACGCGTGCGCTAGTTGGCCGACGGCTGGTTGCGTTTTTGTAAGGCGCTGGCCAGATCCTGCTTTAGCATCTCCTTCTGTTTGTTTTCTGCGGCCGACACGGTTGACCGGAGACCGTTGACGATGTCCTTTGTCTTGCCAAAGTAGATGTCGTTCAACGTGTTGCGGATCTTGTTCTCCATGTCCTAAACAGAAGTCACGCTCGCCAGTTACATTAGGGTAAGTCATTCAGAAACGCTCCCAATGAGCAAGGCTTGGTAAGAAGAAGCAGGTTTTGAGAAGAGAGAAGAAGAAAGACTGCTAGACAGAAATGCAGAGTGAACAGAAGGAGAAAGCACGTTCCAAAGAGAAGGACCAATTGAGGCAAATGACCGAGACTGAGCACAGCAGTTCTAGAGCGAGGAACCAAAACGTAAAGACTGTTGGATGAACGAAGTGGACTGTAGTAATCATCAACTTTAACTCCAGCAGTGAAGGACAGACACAGAATCAAGCGCAGACCGATAAATCATAACGTCACTCACAGAAACTCATCAAAATCAAAAATCAAATGGTATCACATCAAGGAAAATCGTGAGCCTCATAAATACGAAGATTCGTTGTAAACTAAGCTGGTTTTTATATCCTTCTGTACAAAACCACAAGAAGTGTTATCTTGAGGTCATATTGCTCAGCTGAGGTGCAAACATGAATTTTACAGTTAACGGATATTGCAACTTTCAGTTTCAGATACCGTGAAAACAGCTAATTCTTTGACAACTCATTCATTGATGGACTGCCTCGCTCCACCGTATCTGCGAGAACTCTCTTCCACGTCGAATGTCAAGCATTGAACCACCATTCAATCGGCGGACCAAGCTGAATTTCTTGTTCCCCAGTCGCTGACTGCTAACCAACAGCGCCATTCAATCTCAGTCACTGGTCCTACAACCTGGAATGGCCTACCTGTCACACTGCACTTAGTGAAGAATCTCAGAACTGTTCTGTTTAGCTGTCATTGTGCTGAATTCTAATCGTACTGCATTGTCTTAGTTTAAAATTAAACGCTGATTATAATAATAATAAAAATATTTGTTAAATCATCTGTTGACTTACTTCGACCATACGACCGATGTTGGCAATGTGTGGCGACGATTCACCGACGTTTGCTTCCATTTCCGTCTAGAAACAAAAACACAGAACATTAAACAGACAATATTGTTCACGGTATGTACGGAGATTGTCGCAATGCTTGCATGGACAGAATATTATGTTAGTGGATGTGCGCTATAAAGAATACACAAGATGAAGTTAATTAATTATGGTTATAAATGAGCGCTTTATTGCTGCAGTATATCTCAACACTTTCTATGAAGCTCGTCACTTCCACTAGTACGTCAGCACGTCATAGTCTTTTTAAGGTATTACCAACAAAATTTTAAGATTAATAATAACAGTCACACTTATTTATTCAGCATCACATATATTACACCATTTATCTACATATTTTATTTACTAGCAATTTGATATAGCGCCCCTTCAAGGTAACTACAAGAGCGCTCCCAGTCCCACCCTGGTCGAAACACTAAAATATGACTAACCAATAATTCCGTACATAGTACGAAACAAGGCAACAGCTATTTATTTTCTTTGCAACAACCAGGAACAACAAACCGAACATCATACAACCGATCACTGAGTGAAGATAGGAACAGCCTTTAACAATGCTACAGGATGTAATCGTGAAGATAAATAGATTGGCAAACATGCATCCTGGACGTGGAGTGATACAGATTTGATCTTGGTAATTCCTTATAGTAGAACAGCTAAGGCTCAGTCTCCGTCCTTTACCCCAATTGGTCCCTCTCTTTGGAATATGCTGCCCCTATTCACTCAATCCAGAATTCCAGCTGATCATCCCTCCTCCTCATTTGCTTTTCTCAAAACCTATTCGTTCTCTCGTAGCCTTGCTACCGGGAGCATCTCTGAATGGTTCACTCTATTAGAGGCACTTTACAAATGTATTAACACAATACGACACGATATACAATACATCAGACACACAAACTCAGCTGCACTTGCCTGTCTGGTGAGAGAGCCGCCCAGATTCATGGTTCCAGATCCTGCTTTGGTCGTTTGTAGCCACAGCATGGCAGTAGACGTCAGCTTGTAGTGGGCCGCTCGTCCGCTTGACTTATCCTGTCAAACAATCAACAAATCATCGTCTGTAGTGAAATCCTAATTTTGCATCAATCTTAATGCACATAAAACGCGCTGGCATTTGGGATGTCAAACGATTTTCACTTTGAAAATGGAAATTGGCTTTTACTGTTTACAAACCGATAATTGAAATCATTGTTAAAATATCATTTTGAAAATTATAAACGTTGATTTATGCATCTGTTTTGAGAATTAGATTCAAGATTGACGTGGGAACAAAGTAATTGCAAGAGATAAATGGTATTTGAGATGCTGCATTAACCACATCCATTATATAAAAGAGGTTGTTGACCCATGGTATGAGGTAACAATGAGCTGCACTTGGAGTGAAACACCGTCACGCATTTCGTCAAAGTTGAACATTTTGCGTTGGCAAAAATTAAAAGCAGCAAACGAGACAAGTGAATTGTAGAACCGTAGACATTTCTACATCGAAAACGTCAACAAATTCGAGATATGAAGTTGTTCAGACATGAATGTAGAGATGCGGGAGAATCGAGGAACACAGGCCATCAGCTTAGGAAGACTATTATCATTATCACTATTATTATCATTATCACTATTATTATAATTATTATCAATATTTTTATAATCATTATCATTGTCACTATTATCATTATTATCATTGTCACTATTGTTATTGCCATTTTTATAATATCAACAGTACTAAACAGGACAGTGGTGCAGACAAGGGGGTTAAACCCCCTTCCATTGGCCTAGGAAAAAGTTTGTTTAACCCTTTAATGCCGAGATGGTAGTAAATGGTATGGAAAATCCTATACCCTCCGGCATTAAAGGGTTAAAGGTTATTTATCCACTTAAATAAAAAAAACAATTGCTTTTCTTACTTTATTCACTTTGTTACTTTATTCCCTTTTTATTTACTGTAATACTGTTGGGTTGGTGTCAGAAAGGGCATGCGGCCAGACCAAAAAAATCCAAAACCCCCCCATCATAAATTCCTGGCTACACAACTGAAACAGAATAAGATGAAATGACGAGACCCATCGAACACACCGTCACTTCAACAACATGGATCGAATCCCAGCAGCCCTTGATCTTATTCGATCCGTCACCCGCCTTTTTGATCAGCAAAACGCCGGCGAATCCATGATCAAGGTCCCAGAGATAGACGGAAGACACGCCGCCCTCGAAATACCTTCAACGTACAACAGATATTTGTCAAGACGGGTCACGTTAATTATTGCTACAAGTGGCTTAACCAATCAACTGCATATCGTAATCAAATTTTCAGAAAATCTCTTACAAGTCTTGTGGTTCTACAAGGCTTGCCAACTGTTTATTTTATGTTGTAGGAACATATTTCAAACTATGTGAAGAATGCACATCTCTGTACACTTTCAAATAACAGTTCAAGACCTATCTTTTTAAGCAACCAAATAAAGTCTGCCATTGACTTTCTGTACCGCATGAGTTACACCATTATACAAAACTATTGCTTATTATTAAGATGTTAAAATATGGGAAAATTACTAAACAGTCACAATGACAGCTAATTGGCTGCCATGATAGCTGGGGAAGGGGCAAAAACAAGAACAGACGGTTAGGTTTGAAGATTTTAAAACGTTTTGCCTGGAAAAACGGATTGGAAAAGGAATGAACAGAGCAGGAAGAAAACTCGTCACAATCAAGTTCCAAATCGTGTACGTAATGTCATTGGTGCACTTTTAAAATGCTGGTGTTACGTAAGTACTGATGGAAGAGAGAGACACATGCCAAGAAACGGATGTTCAAAAGTGCCTGCAACCTATTCCAAAAAATCCAGCAGAAACAATGGATGTTCAAGTGATAGAACCAATTGAATTGAATTGAATAAAAGTAAGGCTGCTTATAGCCATTCATTAAATGAATTTGTACATAGCACCTCTTCGATGGGACTACTCAGAGGCGCTCCCAACCCCAGCACAGCCACATAAAACTGTCTCGAGATAGGAATGTCTGAGAAGGAGTTCTAGAAAGGGAGCGTATCATCAAGGAGAGGCCATTCCAGGTCAAGGGCCCTGCCACCGAGAAGGCATGGTCGCTACAGATCTTGCAAAGGAAGACAGGAGACGCTGCCCAGCAAGCAGCGTCAGACTACAGCAGTGATCCTATAAATCAATTCACTGTTTACGTCTGACACTCTATCTCTTCATGTTTGCAATTATTCTACTGTGAATAATGCCCTTTGTTCCAAACTGAATTCACTTTGTTTACAAAATTTTCTTAATGCTTGCCCAACTTCAGCCTGCGCACTTATGAACTATGTTATAAGAAGAGCATTAAAATCAAATAACATATATTGTATATTTCACATTGGATAATCATCTTATCAGATTTCTCAAAACACACGAAGAGCCTGACACATGACACAGGCCTCTTGCCATTTATCAATGTAGCACTAGTAAATAGGTGTCCTTTTTAGCAGGATCTTCATCCCTAAAGGGCCTTCCTGATCTGGTTAAAAGACTGTGATAAAATGAATCTGAGCAAACCCTAGACATAAGGCGCATAGACAGTTGAAGCCCATTCCATACCATGCGGCCAAAACAATAATAATATGATCTGTAGAGCAAACGTACATCTCCCTGTATTGGTCAAACGCTGAATTCGCTTCGATCTCCAATCGTCTCAGTTTCTCCGACGGAAGAGCGCCATCTGCCAGCGGCGGATCGTAGACGTTGGTCCACGGTGATCTAAAATCAATCGCAAATCAATCACAAAACAATTAACGTCCACGGTGATCTAAAATCAATCACAAAACAATCAATTTATATTCGGCATCACTAACATCAAGTCCTGATGTCGGCCACTTTGGCTACGTAAACAATCTGCTTGCATACAATTCACAGTTCTTGTTTTGGTTCTTAAGTCTCGATTGATTCTTGTTCCGAATTATCTACGCTGTGATCTCATGCTTCGACATATCTCTGCCACTTTGCTACGTCCTCTTAGATCCTCTGATGAGCTTCTTGACCTCTTTGTTCCCTGCGTCAGGACTACCATGGATCAATCCAGATAATTTGCCTGCATAGGTCCCTCTCTGTGGAATGTACTTACTCCATCCGTTCACTCCACCTTCCTGTCTCAAAGTATTTCTTCATTTTTTTCTCGCCATAAATCCTGTATTTTCATGATGTTAAGCGGCCATTGCCAGAGTAAACAACATAGTAAACAATGGTAGTGTGAAAATGAGTGGCAATTTAAGCGATCTTTTTTGCATTTCAGGTAACCGCTGTTCAATGAAAGAAACAAGATGGCGACAAAATTAATAGTTTTCATTGCAAAAAACAGCTTGATCGACATTTTGCGCAAAAGAAAATAGAAAGTAACGCGGTGACTACATTTATGAAAACTTTCAAGCCTAAGTAACCCACATAAATTTAAATTAATTTCAATTATATTTTGGAAAGTAATCACCAACAGTAATTACAATACACATGGATGCCGGCACATACTTAAAGAGGAAACATTTCTTACCCCCTTACCCCGGCAAATTGACACTCACTGTTCAACAACTGCATTATGGTTTTTAAACAAATTCTTTGCACTAATGAAACGAAATAAACACAAAATGAAACTTAGAAATTTGAATTTAGAAACCTATATTTGAATGAATTTAGAAACAAATATTTAACCGTGACTATTGTAGTGCCAGAAAAAAAGAAGTCTTTGCGTTGGATCAGCTTAAGAAGGAAACGCACGAACGTACCTGTACGAGTCGCCATCTCTGTTGTAGTCGCACAGCAGGTAATCTTTCCCTAGCGATTTGTCGCGCGCTATCTTCAGCGGCTGGTCGACGGCGGACAGTAAATTCTCGCACAAGTGAGGTACCTGGTGAAAAAATATGAAAACATAAACACTGAAAGATATACACAACTCATTCATCTTCAAATGAAACTTAAATGTTGTTTAGCAGCAAAACTCATTGGAACAGGAAGAGTGTCAAAGGGTGTTCCAAATCAAAAGGACAGGAGCTGTCCTGCTATGTAGTGTATCCTCGTCTTTCTCTCGTCTAAAAACTTGCCTTTTTTCTCGGAGTTAAACGCACTGGGAGCGCTTCTGAAAGGCTCTTGCTGCGAGAGGCGCTTTATAAATGGTCAGATAAGATAAGATATAGGAAGAAGTTGTCCTGTACAAAGAGACATGTTGTCCTTCTCTACAAAGACAAGTTGTCCTGCTCTAAATGGTATGTAATCCAGCTCTAAATGGTATGTAATCCTGCTCTAAAAGGGGCAAGTCCTGTCCTAAAGGGACAGATTGTAATGCTCTAAATGTCCATTTAAACAACTAATTAATGCAAGATTCCATTATGCCACCGACAGATCTAATTACATTTGTAAATGATACCTCTCCATGTAACTACGACCCTGGAGTTCTGTATGTCCTCACACCGCTTGCGGCTAAATCCTACCAAGACACAATATATCTGGTTTGGGACCTGCCAGCAACTGGCAAAATTAGACATGGAAGCCTTAATAGAGTTTCCTCAAGTATCACTTTCTCACGCTATGTGCGGAACCTATGTGTTTAATATTGGACCAAGAATTAACTTTTACTCTGCAGCCACAGTTCTATCCTTATGCAATGATGCCACGAGTTATTTGATCATATCAGATACTGGTCTACAACCAGGACGTCCTATAGTGAAACCAGAACAGTTTCACTGTGGGGGGGGGAGAGGGTGGGCATTATTATCAACCGACAGATCTAATTACATTTGTAAATGATACCTCTCCATGTAACTACGACCCTGGAGTTCTGTATGTCCTCACACCGCTTGCGGCTAAATCCTACCAAGACACAATATATCTGGTTTGGGACCTGCCAGCAACTGGCAAAATTAGACATGGAAGCCTTAATAGAGTTTCCTCAAGTATCACTTTCTCACGCTATGTGCGGAACCTATGTGTTTAATATTGGACCAAGAATTAACTTTTACTCTGCATATAAATTTTTGTTGCGACTTTCAGTTGCACTGGCAAGATTTTAATTGAAAGGTGGCACATATAAATATTCAATATGCATAAAAAACCAGAACAGATGAACATTAAAATTGTATTTCTCTACAGCACTTCCCTCTTTGAGATCCTACGGAACAAGGGTGAACAACCATGCTATTCATTAGGCCAAAAAAAATAATGCTGTGTTTCCGGTAACAGAGCTCTAAAAAATTGGGTAGGTAGGTCGGAAAATATTTTTATTTTGGTAAAATATTTTTATACAGTGACTGTCCGAAAAATTATACCCACTACTCTTTTTTGCATAAAGGTACACGCTGCAACAAAGTACGTGTTCTAAGCAAGTATAAACTGCCTATTTCCTGACTGTCTGCACCTAAAACTGCCCTAGAAAACAATTCTATTAATTTCATTTTGACATCTTTTCTGGTAAGATAAAGTGGAAAGGGAAGAGGAAGATGAGTGCAAACAGAACATCACTGCTAGGGGTCATTCCAGATTGGCCGAGCCAGTGACTATAGTTACACCTAGAGGTTGCTAGATTTATTTTCCCTAGTCACCGTTAGAGGTGGCTCAAGTGAGAATGATAAGGCTAGAGCAGCGGTTCCCAACCCGTGGCCCGCGGGCCAAAAGTGGCCCGCCGGGCTTACAAAAATGGCCCGCAGCACCTCAATGAATTAAGAAAAATATTATTCAAAAATTGACAATATGGACATGATAGAATATATAATTATTTTCTATGACAAATTATTGTATTTGAATGTCAATAAATCGCATCAAACATTCTATTTTGAGTCAATTATAACAATTTTATACGCTTTTAGTTAATTAAATTTTAGCTTTGTGGCCCCCTAATGTCCTTCAACTAAGAAAAAGTGGCCCTCGTGTCCTCCAACTTAGATAAAGTGGCCCGCCAGTCCAAAAAGGTTGGGAACCACTGGGCTAGAGGTTTCTCAAGACTGGCAGCCAGGAAGTAGTTAGTCAGGAGTGAAACTCTAAGGCAGTGTCCACGCTGTAGTCGGGAGCGTTTCTGAGTAGATAAATTGATGAGGCGCTATAGAAATCGAGAGATCAATAAAATAAAATGAAACATTCTATTCATTTGAAAAATGTTCTTTTTGGTCATGCTAGAGTCCGGAGCCCCTCTGAGTAGTTAACTTGAAAAGGTGCTATATAAATACTTGAATGAATGAATGTTAAATTCTTCACCAAAGGGTGCTCGAAATAAAAGGGAACTGCTCAGTGAGCGGAAGAGAGCAGAGTTAGAAGAAGAGAGCACTCTGGGCACAAAAAGGCACAGTAAACACAAGAGCACAGTGAGCAAAAGAGAGCAGAAAGAGGCAGAGAGCAAAGGAGGGCACAGTGATCACAAGAGAGCCTGGTCAGCTTAGGAATAAAGTGAGCAAAAATGGACTGTCTTAGGACGGAAAAACAGCAAGTTAAACTATAAACTTGCAGCAGGCTGTGTATAGCCATCATGTGCCACAGGCTAGATGGCCCTGTACTCAATGCCTGCAACGAGCTACCGTGAGAAAACCCTCCTTTCAGATCTATTACTCTCTCCCCCCATCCACCCCAAAACCGCCTGCCTTGTCAAACTGACTGTGGGAAACTATTGATTGCTCTAATTAGCAGATCATTATATACCATAGATGTAAAAAACGATGGAAACGGAATAAAAACGGTAAAAAACGTCGTTTTTTTCGAAAAAATAAAAAACGACAAAAAAACGATAAAAAACGGAAACGGTAAATAATTTGACTTTGCTACATCTAAAAACGCATTTTAACCTTGAAAACATTGATTAGGAACTTACTACACGCAGGCTATCTCTTAAATGATGATGTTAAACGATGAAATAATGACTTTAGTTAGCTGAATCCTTGAGAGTTGGCGAAAAACATAAGGAATTTCAGAAAAAATTAAATTAAGAAAAATAATAACAGAAAGTAAATGAATAAATAAAGTTAAATAAAAAATAAAAAACGATAAAAAACGATGGGAAAAATAAAAAACGAAAAAAACGACGTTTTTTGGGAGAGAATAAAAAACGAAAAAAACGTTTTTTACAACTATGTTATATACCTTGAAAGACGACTGCTTACGATCGTCGCCTGGCTTAGTGAAGGCTATAATTATGATGTTCCAATTGTACATCTCATATACGGGAGGCAATGTCTGTGTAAATAAAAAATTTCCACAAAATTTTCCGAGTTGCGGCAATAAAAGTGAGTCGGTCGGATTACTGGAAACACAACATTAGTTTTTTGGTCTAAGATCCAACTCTATACGGAAGGCAATGTCACCGTATTATGTCAATACAAATTTTAATTTTAAAAAAAACTAAAAAATTTTTTTTTAAATAATTTTTTTTTAATAAGATTTTTTTTTAAATAAAAATATTTTACAAAATTATTTGAGTCGCGGCAATAAAAGAGGGTCGGTCGGGTTACCGGAAACACACCATTATTTTTTTTTGGCCTTATCCACTACCTTACACTTTAAGCTGCTAATAGATGCAAAGGATGTGAGCATGTAACATGTAATGAAAATTTCTTAAAGACGTAAAGGATTACACTTTATTATGCTATGAAAGTTGCTCTAGGAGTTAAAGGATTACATTACGTTACGATTAAAGCTGCTTCACAACAGAACAGGAGCTAGATAAACGAGTGGAGAATAATTAATCCAACATCGTACCAAGTCTATTAGGTTCGAGAGATTGGCTTCGATCTTCTGCGGTGGCAGACGACGCATGAGATCGAGTGCGCAGTCGAGTTGTGGGTCTTCCATCTCACTACACAAGAAAACAACAGATGCAACTCAACCATACAATCGCATGCAACTGTATTGTAAATGTAATCGTGCATTTATATAGCGCCACCTCAAGAGAAACTTCTCAGAGGCGCTCACAGCACCAAACCACAGTCGGAGAGAATGGTTTCAAATGCTTGCGGAAAATGGGAAAAGAAAGACCCAAACCATAGTTGCAAAAAACTTTTTTCCCGTTTTTTATTCTCTCCCAAAAAACATCGTTTTCCCAGTTTTTTTCCAATTTTTTTCTTTTTTCTTTAACTTTATTTATTCATTTACTGTCTGTTATTATTTTCCTTAATTTTAATTTTTCTGATATTCCTTATGTTTTCCGCCAACTCTCAAGGATTCAGCTAACTAAAGTCATTATTTCATCGTTTAACATCATCATTTAAGTAATAGCCTGCGTGTAGTAGGTTCCTAATCAATGTTTTCAAGGTTAAAATGCGGTTTTAGATGTAGCAAAGTCAAACTATTTACCGTTTCCGTTTTTTATGTTTTTTTCCCTCGTTTATTTTGTTTTTTATTCCGTTTCCATCGTTTTTTACATCTATGACCCAAACTTTCATCACGGGTGAATGGAGACTGGTAGATAACTTGTTCCAGAAAGATGGACCGACCACAGCAAAGCTTTTATGCAGCACTGTGGAAGTTGGAGTCATAGGATGACCAGGTTTACAAAAGTATTCAAATTACATGTATGCCTGCAGATATTTTTTGAGGAGGGAGCAAAATGCAATGGCTGCGGCGAATTTTTTTAGCAAGAGCTTGAAACATGCGAAGCAGGAAATAAAGAAAATTGGTATTTTTCATAGGGGTTTCTAAATGTAGCTTTCAGTTTCACTTTGTGTATATTTCATATCATTAATCAGTGCGTTGACACAAAGCAATTTGTCAAAAACCAAAAAGTAATAGTTAAAAAAATAGGCATCAATTTCCAGAAGGAGTGGCAAGCACCACCCTCATGGCAATCTGTTGGTCGCAAAAAGGAACTCAGAAGGGACCGCAGAGTACCGCTGGTTGTGGCCACATATGTATATATAGTCTGTTGCTAGATCTATGATTAACAGAGGTTATTTAGATTCGTTCGTGTTTTACATAACTTAATACATGTGGCATGTGCAAATATTAGCATCACAGTATGAAACATCAAACCTGAACAAGACAACATTCATTCATATTCTAAGAGTCTGTATGTATCCATTAATGTATGGATGCATATATTATTTTCAATGCAGTATCCATGTATATATGCATGCAAGCAACAGCATATGAATTTTAAAGTACATACCACATACCATGTAGAAATATATAAACAAAGCATGTCAGGTCTACATGTACAGAGTGCCTCTGGTGTTTCTTATTTATAAACTACTTTAGACCTTTCATTTGGCAAGGTCTAGGTTGGGAGCAACACTGTGTAGCTATCAATAATCTTGAAAGGGTGCTATACAAATGATATAGATAGAAATAAATATAAAACATGCTGACAGCTATAAGAGCTACATTTGCATCACTGAACATTGGTATTGCAGGTTTGCATAATATTGCAAAATACTCTGTCCAACACTAAAGAACAAAATAATTAAACTCCAAATTATACTTGTAAGCAAGTGTGTGTAAATTGCATATGCATGCATGCATAAAATGAACATGCATTTATTGTATTGTATTTAAGCCTTTATAGTAAAGCACCTCCAGTAGGATGAATCATTCAGAATGGTACTGCAAGACTGCCAGTAAAAGCAGATTCTGAGTTCTAAGAGAGAAGGAAGCAGAGAGACTGCCAGACAGAATTGTAGAGCAAAAAAGAGAATTTAAAGCAAATAGAAGGACCAATAGAAGGCAAGCATACATGTTGAACAGGATCTAGAAGGGCTTCCTGACCATCAGGCAGAGCTCTCCAGCACAAGATTGCTTCATAAAAGATAGCGCTGCAATCAACTGAGGAAGTGCTCTGTAGTGTTGGACAAGGGCGTTGTTCCCTGCATTGAACGACGGGGAAGTTGACCCCAAACAGGAACAACTTCTAATACAAACATGCATTATAATGAGCTCCAATTTGCTCAATACTTAATAAGTCCATCCTATGTTCCCTAGTAGCATGGTGTTCATTCATTCATTCATTCATTGAATTTATATAGCGCCTTTTCAAGATATATGTAACTCGCTCGTAACGGCGCTCTTTGCACTGGCCTGATGCTAAGCATAATTTTGACAAAATAAATTAGTACATCACTCCAGTTGAGTTGGCTAAGAGGAGCAGAAATTTTGACCCAAATGTTCTTCTCTGGTGGGGATTGAACCCCAACCTCTTGATTATCTTGATTGACAATCGAGTGCACCAACCACTAGGTCCACTACCCTATAAAGCACTCGAGTGAACCCCAAACCCCATTAATGCCCCACTTAAGACAATCAGAAACGCACCACACAACCCAATGGCAATAATTCTAATCACAATTGAATTGCATTTCACAAAGCAGCACTCGATCTTGGCTGCCTCCCAGCAGACTACAAATAATAGTCATTCCTTATAAACCAAACCTGACAGCCTCTTCCTCCAATCTCCGAGACCCACAGGACTCATTCGCCAAGTTCGACCACAAACGGCTCTGTCATCATACGTACATATAACCTGTACCATTGGCATTACAATTATGCTTCTCAATGCCGTTTTTTTGACAATCCAATTTCTGGTTTAAGAAAATCAACTTGAAACTGATTACTGGTTTCCATAGGCGTACGGGACATTTCGGCAGCGGGGGGGGAAAAAAATTTTGCCAGAAAAATCTGGCTACCTTTTTTTGAGTCATCTGCTTTTTTTTAGTCATCCGTTCAAAATTTTCTTAGGATTTTCCTGTCCGAAAAATCTGACGACCTTTTTTCCCCCTGCGTGCCCGAAAAATTCCTCCCGTACCTGTTTTGCCAGAAAAAATTTCCGAAATTTTTTGGCCCGACCATGCCTCTTTTGCCCGAAAAACACATTTGCCCGAAATTTGGGGGGCATTTCCCCCCCTGGACTCCCGCCTCGTACACCTATGCTGGTTTCTTACAATTTTGCCTTTCAGAAAATCCAATGTTTCCAGCTAAAATAAACATCGACGATGGCCACTGCAATTCACAGCATTCGACATTTTCCACGTAATAAGTGTAATTAACTCTTCGACAGCAACTTTTTTTATTGGCTCTCATTTTCGCCATCATAAAATGTTAAAATTTGACGAAATGCGTGATGATGTTGCAATTGAAGTGTCTCATCACAGTGCCATGTATCCATACTTATTGTACCATGGGGTCAACAACATCCTATGTATAACAGGAAGAGAGTAATGTGCATCTCAATGAGTTTGTTCTCACGACAACCCTAAAGCTTAGTACGTACAAACATTGCATAAATGATCCTCAAAAATTTTTTAAACGATCTTTAATTTAATTCAGTTATCGGCTGCAAGTAGTAAAAACCAATTATAATTGGCTTTTATCGTTTTATCACTGAAAATTTTATGTCAGATTATCGTTTAATATCCGTAATACAATGCCACCGCTCTAACAAGCCAAATGGACAAGTCTAGGTCCCCACAATTTTTATTGGTTTCCAGCCACATGACTGACAATTTAATTCATTCAGACTCATAACGTGACCTACTGGTAATATCCATTTCTGGAGTTCCCATAAAATGCTTTTAGTGATCAAGTTGCTCCAAATCAAATTTATAATTATCTAAATATCCATAGTTCCAATCTCATTTCTCCTAAATTTTCTCCAGTAATCCAAGTCTCAGTACTTATAACGTTTCAATGATCATGACTTGGATACCTTCCCTTGTTGTTCCCGAACATAGAGAAGCTAGCTGCTGGAGCTGATGCTGGGCTGCTTCGCAATGTAATGCTAAATGTCAATCACATCCTGAGGAACCTTTTCCCACCTCTAGCAAAAACCACCTTTAACTTACACCCTAGACTGCATCCTTTTGTTCTACCATTTAAAGATGATAGTAATTTTTTTCCGAGGGTTCTCTTTGCCGCCAATTAATGACAGACATTGCTATGTTCACAATATTTTTGCCGGTCAATGTTGATTTTTAATGCGCTTTGACGTGTAACTGGGTGCGGTGTGTCACCTGGATTTGTCTCTATTCCTAAATTAAACGAAGATTACTATGTTAACCACAAATTTTATGGCTTCACATTGCAAGTTACCATCATACAGTAAAGTAGAATAAAAATAATTAATATATAAAAATATAATATAATAAATATAATAATTAATCAAGTCAAAAGAATGGAGACCTTAAAGGGATTGAAATCCCGCTAGCAGGGTCATCTAAGTGCAAAACGAAGTTAAACTACCGGTTTTAATGTAATAAGAACATAGGAATTAGCTGGTTAACTAGAACCAAAACAGCAAAGCAAAACAAAAAAGTTTACATTCAACATCCCAAACTGTATTTAAATGCTCCACTGATATCATATGTAGATATGCCATAACTCAAGTGTTATATAGAACTTTATTCAATGTTCCAATCATCTACATAAAATTAAACACTTCACATAATTTGTAAAAATTTCCCCAACTTTGATGCTCCATGTAGATGGATGCCCTCACATAGGGGCAAAAAGAGACTTGCCACTACTTTTACAAAATTCTCGGCACTAAATAATACACTAAGTGAAAGTTCTGAGAAATTTACACTTAGTTAAAGCCTCTATGAAGATATCCTTGATCTTAATTTCCTGCATTTATCAATCTCTTACTAAATAAATATTTAGTCTAGCTGTGACCAATATGTTTTGTCCCTCCTCCAAAATATCTGCAGACATCAATGTATTAATAATCAGCTTTCCATTTCCATATATATAAAACAGAAAAACTAAATCCCACAACCAGCACTTTCCAAGTTACAATAAATGAGCTGTCTCTTAGGAATTCCCCAGCACTGTTGCAATCACTATGACAACCACAGCTTAACCATGTGATCTGCACTGTCCTTGCATAATGACCCAGGATCCAAACAGAACTTTCGGCATTAGCAGATCAGGTACTTTCGTACTGCATACTTCAAACCAACTCAGTGAGTCAAGGATTGATATGCTTGCTCTGTCATATGTCTAAGCGGGTTTCTTTTACTGTGACAATAATCGCCTGATCTCAATGTTTAACTGGCTTTGTATCCTAGAGTCAGTTTGTATAGCTACTCATCATCAAACAGACAATATTTAGACCTATGTGTGATGTCTGTTCTTGTAGTGTGCTCTGTAAGGTGACTGACCCATTTACCACTCGCAGACAGCGGCCAAAACTAACACTAGGTGTCACCAGGATATACAGTAGGCAAACAGACATTCGTAAGTTACTTCCATGAAATTCCCCATTAAATGGTGCTACATGTGTTAAGCATGTATGTATGTATTCCTCTGACACTCCGCTCTCTTTCTAAAAATCCTTCTCAAGGTTTCCTCTCTCATCTTAAGACAGTTTTATTTTGCCACGCTGAGATTGGTAGCGCCTCTGAATAGCCCCCTTGAAGAAGCGCCATATAAATGCATCTTATGAAAAATGCATCTAATGAATGTACGCAAGTATATTCATTATTCATACAACTGCATGGCCACACTTTGATTTAATAAAATTAAGTGCATACAAAGCATTCTTACACCTTTCCAAATGACAAGAGACACTTTACCAAGATTATGACTTACAACAGACTTGCATTTAGATTTGACGAACCAACAATACAGAGCTTCAATAATTAAAATATTCAAGTAAATGTATATGGTTAGGTGACTGGGGTAGCTGCAACTATAATAGCACGTCATTAATTAAATGGTTAAGTAAATATGCATGGTTACGTATAGATGAACAGTCAGCCAGTTCTCATAAAAAATTATCCTGAGCTTAGTATTCCAAAATCCTGTTACGTAGATATAATATAGAATGAGAGCTCTAATTACATCAGCTCGTACTGTGCAGATTAACAACAAAAACAAAAGATAATCTGATGGCATAACACCCACGAAGGAAGGTGCACGCCCATCTTGCTGGCTCACATGCATGCGCGAAATCGTCAACCTAAACAATTCCATCTCTGAAGTAGCAAGAACTAAAACACTCCATAGTAACGTCACAGTGCCATTCCACCTTTTCCTAAGAAAAATCTTGATGGTAAATCTACGGGGTCAAGGATCAGTTTGTCTTCCTTATAGCCGTGTGTCCCACCCCGACCATCGCTGACGCTGTCTGTCCCGCTTCCAAGTGAAAACAGCCTCCAGGAGATTTGTCGAAGCAAACAAAAAACAATTCTATTCGTGTCCGTACAGTCCTGACGTACACATATATATTTCAATTTATAAAATATTGGCAAATGGCCACAAATTCTATAAATTGTGTCATGGCGGGGTTAAGCACGGGGCTGGACGAAATTAACAGCCCTACCTATATCACGCACAGACAAAAGTAATGAGCTCATTGTACTCCAAATTGTTTAAGTAATTCCACTTATTCAAGTCGAATGAATGTTACTAACCGTGTGGGTAACTGTTTAAGGATTAAAAATTGAAATGTTTCGAGCCAACAACCTATGAATTTCCAACGACACCTCCTAAAACAAGCCTCCTATGCGGATATGGATAACCCACTTTCGACCAATCAAAACACGTCAACCAGGATTGACCAATCAGATCTGGTCAACCATGTTTGACACAGTTTCAGCCAATCGCAATCCGATAGCACTGAGCAGTGAATGACGATAGCCTTTTAAGGTAAGTTTCGTAGTCTCGAATCGTTCACAGACTTGGTGAACCGTTTCCGCACCTAGCGGTCGCTGGAATAAAGCATTGAAAAGGCAAGAAGAGTTGGCCAAGGAAAAATCCCCAACTTGGCGGTCATGAACAAAAGTAGGCCAAATAGGCTATTGTCATAGATCGCGAGGACTCGGTGAACTTTCGCGTGACTATAAGACTACAAAAAACCTGGGACTAATAATATTCAATATTAATCCCAGATAATAGACCTACCTGTGTAGGCCTAGGCCTAAATAGTTGGTTCAAATGAGATCGGAACTAGGTCTACTGATGCGGAAAACTAGGCCTGCTAGGCTATAATTATCAAACATGCGTAGGCCTTTGGCCAACGGGCATTTCATTTTACCCACGTAGTTTAATTATTTCATTTGCTTGCTAAATTGATTACTGTACGCGCAAACACGTAGACCTATAATTAGGCTATAGAAGCCAACTATCCCAATGAATACTCGATGAAATAGTAGGCCTATCGCAAGAATGGCTTTATCTAAAAACATGTTAGCAAACTCGGCCATCAAATTGATACTAACCATAGGAGAGGCTGGAGAGCCAAGGGTAGGTCTAAAATGAAAATTAAGGGATTAAGGGCGTCAACGGTCGTTGTAGCAATTGGCGTCGTTAAATGCTGGATCATCATCATCATCATCATCATCATCATCATCATCATCATCATCATCAACAACAACAGTTTTCATCATGTTTGTTTTGATGAGAATGACAATTAACCACAGAATAGATAAAGCGTTATCTATTCTGTGCAATTAACCGAGGTCTAAGACAGAGGTCGTCTCACAAGTGGTTTAGACTTTAGATTGACTCTTGGTTTTGGAAATGTAAAATCTATGTTTATCAAGAGATGTGAAAGGTTTATATAATTTTTTATTATTGTTTTGAAAAGTTAACTAACACTTTTGAAAGTGTTCCTGTGATCATAACCGACTTTAAAAACACCTGTTGAAATTGTGTCGTTGCATTTTGACTGTCATAAAGTTTGTTTAGATTTCGTAGAAACTTTTCTACGCGCACCTGAATTACCTACAAACGACGAAGATACATGTAGGCCTACCTGGGACTACTAGGCTCAGTATGTGCCACAATTACGACATGCAGATTTTGAAGTACATCGTTAGATTACTTCAGTTAAAGTACACAATAATTTTTGTAATAAGTGGTAAAGTAAAAAGTATTCTCCCGTAAAATTCTTTTACTCATAAAAGTATCAAGTTTCACTTAGCTTTTGTGGCGTTCAATGTAGAAGTTCCGTGTTTACAATTACGATTATTCACGTATGTCAAAGAAAGTGGTACTAGATGTGAGTGGATAATAAGCATCAAGTGCTGTTCTTTCAATACCATTGTAAGGTCAAAATGTGAAATTGACCAGCAACTGCTATTGGATGTATCCCAAGTATTAACAGGCATGCATTGAGTATATTACAAGTAAAACCACGAAGGGCTTAAATTTCCTTGCCCTCTGTTCCTTTGTAAAAAACATTAAGGTGACTGTGGATGTTGAATTTCTGTTGAATGCTTATTGTGTATTGAAATCAAAACATCAAAAACAATTACTTTCAGGGTTATGCTTCCAATTGTTCATTTTAACATTTCAAAGTTATTTATGCTTGTAGCTGATGATGGAGAAAGCACGGGCAATTGATGGCAAGATGGCGGATTGGCAAGACAGAGCAGGTCGTCACCGAAGCTACAAGAAGATCAACCTCTTCTCTACCGGTTTTCAAGGTCATTCTCATGACCTTGGATCGCCACAGGATGATGCTACCAGCACAGAAAAGTCTCAAGCACTTAACAGTCGTGTGGCTGCCTGGCAGGAGAAGGCTGAAGGTCACCAGAAGGGCAGTCCATTTTCAGCAAGCTCACCAAGTTTTCATGGCCCTCGCTACCAAAATCTCGGCTCACACGAGGACGATGCCAACTACGGTCGCCCAATTCAAGGATCGAAAACTGAATTTCGTGGTAAAGCAGCCGGCGTTCATGTAAGCAACGAGATCGTTGAACTGTGTCGGATAATCGAGGAGATGGGAAGTCCACTGGAAGATGGCAGCATCGCAGTGTCATTTGGCGAATTATTCGAGATGTATACCAGGATATCAAACAAGGTTTGTGATATTGACACATGCTGCTGACTTGGGTTAAATCTTATGGTGCGCAATACAATGCTCCTATATCTTATGACTTTAATATTCAAACGTTCAGTAATAAACATAACCATAAGACAGAACATTGATGGTACGGAGTAGGTTTAATTGAAACCTCAGGGTCCTTACACTGTGACTGTTTCGTAGGAGGATCAAATCCATGCCGTCCTCTTTAAAGGCCGAACGCTTTGTGAATATCTAATCAGATAGTTGAATGCAAAGAACGTTTCTGAGTCTTAGTTACTTCTTTGTTCAACTGGAAAAGTAATCCAAAATAGAATTGAGTCTTTTCCATGGTGGGCTCAGTGTTACAGGCTCCCCACGAGCTATGCCTGCTCCTGGGACTCCTACCTGAAGCATTTTAAAAATTAAACTCAAAATTGTACTTTTTGACATGCTGAAGTCGGGAGCACCTCCATTGAAGAGGTGCTATATATTTATTTATAAATGACTGAATATATGTGTACACATATCTCAGTGGAAGATACATATATATTCAGCATCTTTCATATGTACATAAACTACCATTTCAGTTACAGCAAAGGCAGCATGCTATTGTATACATGTAACAGCTAATTAATGTTACATTTAACAGCTAGTCGGGATGCTGATGCGTGCTCGAAAACAAGGCCTCGTCGATTTCAAGGGTGAAATGCTCTATCAAAGACGTGACGACCATGTCCTCGTACGACTCATCAGGACTCCAGAAGACCTCATGAATGCCATCGAAAAACAAAAGGACGAGCTGAAACATCACCCGGCATCGAAACACTGAAGCTGGAATCTGCAAAATTCTTTCACTAGTCATCTGAACCGACGCAAAGTCAGATCATGACTGGACGAACGATCCAAGAAACACCAATTAGTTGAGATTCAAAACACTGATCAGTCTTCATGTCCATCATATCTGAAGATACCAATTTTTGCTGTGCCTTTACTTCACAAAAGCCTTTGTCTCCATGCCATCACCCATTTGACTCATTGTTGTAACAACAATGGGGGAGTCAGAATGGTCTGCGAGTCTCCGTGACTTGAATTGGATTTGGCTCTAAGCCGACGTGGTGGATTGTTATTTTTTGCATTTGTTTTAGCAATTGCTGTTGGCTTGTTTAAACTCAACCCCTTGTTAATTTCGTTTTGCCCAACAATGGCCTTGAACATGCGCTTTGATGCCAACTTTCACAGCTCTGCAAGTTTTATTGCTAATTTAAAAAGCTTATTGTTGTTTTGCTATTTATTTAATAAACTTGTATACAAAATATTTTTTACAAAATAAAAGAACTGAAAATATGTGGTGAAACATCGTTTTCTTACATTAAAATTCCAAAAGGCCTATCACAAAATATCAACATATTCAATATGTTCAAAGAATCTATACACATTACACAACCTTCAATATTCTTACAGTACAAGACTCGATCACCATTTAAGAGTTAGTTGCAATTTAAAAACAAATGATCAATGTATTTGGAAGATAATGGGGAATCTAACACATTTTCAAGGAGTTTGACAAAATCATAGAATTAAGATAACTATTGCTGAAACAATTTAAAAATGAGAAAAACATTCACATAAATTCGTACACTTATGCAAACTAAAGCAGAGCTTTAAAAGAATTTTTTTCATCCTCAGTTGCAAAATCATAAAAGCAATCTTCAGTTCAAAACAGGTTTCAGTTCAAGAAAATTTACATAAATTTGTCTAGTTTAATACATGACCGATTCACAATTTAAACACCCTAGATGCATTTTCAAAACAAAGATCTTGTATTTTCAATAAAAAGTGTCCACTTTCCAATAACTAGATTGCTCATTCCATTAATCTGGTAAGGTAATGCTGAAGTCTAGCATGTTGATACCCTGGTCAAGCGCTGCATACAGATGAGAATGGTTAAATGCCAGAGAATACACCGGACTAGCTGTGCGACCAGTGTAGTACATCTACCAAAATACACAGAAAAAGCTATTAACACCTTGTAATGCCAAATATAACAACACATCAATAAAAATTAATTCAATTCAATTTTGGTTTAATCCAGATTTCAGGATGGCAGAACGCAGCCTGTTAATTGACACAGTGAAAAAATAATTGATGAACTTATATAAAAACTAATAATAAAATTGTTTTACAAAAAAATTGTTTATAAACTTGAATTTCGGGGCCCTCTTGAAGCATTCACAGTAAGATATTATGCAAGTTTCGCAAAAGCCATTGCACCATTTTGAGTCTTCGATATGGTCTGAATACTTCAATGACAACACTGGCATCTGAAACTAATCTAGCATGCTAAATCAGGTGATTGTTCAATAAAGCCTAAATCGTTCCCCGGAGATGAAAAACCAAAATATGGAAACTGAGATGAAATCAACTGAAATGCTTCAACAATCTCGATTTCTACTTTCTCGTTTCCTCTCATAGGTTACACCTGGATTTTTTACGCAGTGTAGGCACCACCTTATTTTGCTCATGACCTGCCAAAAGTCTCTGGAATTTTCAATATCTTCTTTACATACATATAATTTCCTCTATCTTCTAAATAATTGCTATAACTTTGACTAGACCTGCCTAACTAGGCTAACTAGTATAGCTGGCGCTGCCACTGATTTTACATCAGAATTCACTCTGCACACTAAACACGTGGATAAAACAAACCAGAAGAAAATATTATGAAGGAAAAATTCTTGGTGTCTACCTGGACTGGGTGCAGTTTACGTTTGTCCCACAGGTGAATCATACCATGACGAGAACTACCAGTTAAGAACGTATTATCATAGTCCGTCTGTACGCAGTACAACGCAGAATCGTACGGTTCTTCCCAGCAGATGGCGCTAGAAACATTCACAACATATTTTTAAAGTCTTCACTCAAATCACCTAATGCCAACTTTGTTACCATAGTGAACAAAGGATAGAGCAGATAAATCATGTTTCCAAACTGTGAAGTATAATTATAAAGTACCGGTATAATCTCTGGACAATTGCGAAATGCATGCTCTTAAAAAGCTGGGTACCTGCACTTAGGTTTTAAGTTGGATGTATTTTAGGATATATCGAGATCTTACAGTGATGATTGTAGGACCTAAATTCCCAGGTGAGTAATTAATGGACATTAAAATTAATCTGAAATTCCTTACAACAGAAATAGCATAAATTACCCCGCCACGATTTCTCCCGACCATGGGCGACCAGATTGCCCTAGTCCGAGTCACAGCTTATTCTCTGACACAAAGAAAGAAGGGCCACATCTAACCTTTTCTTGTGCGAACAGCGCAAGTCCCAGAGTCGAATGTACGTGTCATAACCGCAAGAGAGTAGGGTGTGCATGGTTTCATACTGTATGTCAAGCACGCCTGCACCACGCTTGTATTGTTCACCCAGGGTTGCAAGTACGCAAGCTCTGCAAAGACATGAAACAGTGCAGGACTTTGAAATCACATGATAAGAAAAATCAGAGTCATCTTACATACTTCTTTTGTCTTTCTCTTTGACAAAGTGTACTAAAAGTAGTTGTCATAGGTAGGCACAGATATATATAGAGATATGTATATATATATTATATTTATTTAAAATTTATCATGAACTATTATGAACTGTCAATCTTGAACTATGACAGGACACACTGTGCTCTAATTGGACAGTATAGCATTGTAGGAGGAGTTACTTGGTATATAAAGCTGTGTATATTGATAATAAAGTAGTTGAACTTGAATTCTTGTGGAGTCAACTCGTGGCCTGTGGCCAACGTAGGGCAGAGAGGCTGACAGTAGTAGTAGTATATTTGTTTCTTGACTATTCTGGATGTCACAATGCATTCTGTATCCAGGTACCAGGTACAAGTTACATGAAAAATAAGATTGTTACTATCATTATTTTCAAAAGACAGGTTTATTTGCTATTCTTTATATAAAACTCTTGCTATAATTATATAGTTTCTATCATCTTTGATTGGAAGCTTAAAACTATGCAGCCTATGGAGAAAATTTCAATATTTTCGCACTTCTACAGGAAATAAACCCCGCACCACGTGGTTCTCGTTCCTGATGACCACCTACAAAAGCTTCCTCTCTGCATAACCAAAATGCAAGCTTTCAGATCTGTTAGTTAGTTGTGCAGTGTGCACTCCCAAGTAGTCCTGTACAACGTTACACGGTAAAAAGGAAAAGCCACAAAGCAGAGGACTCACACAAGGCACTATTCTTGAGAGGTTTACTAAGCAGTGCTGCGAGGACAGTTGCAAATTTTAAATGGCTGTTATTTCTATGCAACATATCGATAGCTTACACACCACCGATACTCTTACAGTTAGTGATTTGGTACGGATTACATAAAATAACATATACTGATAACGTAAAATGATAAAATAACGTATACTGAAAGATCGTGAACAGCAGATTATGCAGTCACATATGCAGAATGAATAGTGATCAGAAGTTCAAGACATCAATGTTCAGACGGATGGTTCAAGCAAGAAAGGACGGACGTTCCCATACAGAATAGACGAGATAGTTGAGTGCTGTGGAACATCACTCCAGGATTGGGCACCTATTGATAGGCAACGATATACTTGTTTATGATGATTAACAGCAGAAAAGCTAAGTGATGATGAACTGACTAACTGACCTGTTCATATCCCAGACGTGAAGTGGTTCCATCTGATTGATTCCAGCATTACCTACAGTCACCTGCCTGAAAATAGCATAACACAAAATTTAATTTGACACTTTTCCCCAATTTCTGCATCAGAGGTGTTATCTGTACCAAGTAACTTTCGCTACCAATGCTCGGATGCAGAGAATAATGGATGTGCTGACAAACATCTGAAGAACATGACACACGAACATCTGAAGAACATGACACACAATCATCTGAAGAACATGACACGAGGACAAATTGAAAGAAAAAAGGTGATAAGATTGAGCGAATACGGAGGACAAAGAATAACTATTGTCGTTGACAGAATCAGAGATCAATTGAGTAAATTCACCCGTTTAATTATTTCTTAATTTTAATAACAGTTGATTACAAATGCTGTGCTGAGATGAAGATATAAATATCAATAAGAAGGACACATTTTAAGTGAGAAGAGAGCTTCGGAGACAGAGACTGAGTTAACCACTTACTTTCCAGTGGGATCAATTGCCAGAGACCAGACTCTATCACCAACATTGATTGTATGAAGAGGTGTGTGAGAGGACTGCTGTTGTGCACCAATTCGCCAGATCTGCAACATTTTTGAACCTAATAATCTTTAATTTCAAACTGACAAACGCAAAATGATTACAATTCATATCGTAACCGATGATCACAAGTGATTACAGAAGTTGCCCATCACGTCCTACTATTCATTTTATTAACACCATCTGCTGATTGGAAGGTTGAGTGGACCTTTGGGATGGTAGCGGAAACAGAATTAAAATGCTAAACTAACAAGGACAAAAATTCATCCACTGTTTAGTTCATTGAAATTATTTTAGGTCATTAGAATATTTATTAGGTCATTAGAATATTTATTAGGTCATTAGAATATTTATTAGGTCATTAGAATATTTATTAGGTCATTAGAATATTTATTAGGTCATTAGAATATAAGAGCTGGTGCTTGACCTTCACTGTGGCATCCCTTGACCCAGATACTACGATATCCGAATGAATATCAACGGACTGTACGTCTCCAACGTGACATCGACTCAGGTAAACACGTCTCTCGCACGATGAAGAGCTGAACACCGAAACGCTGCCATCTCTGTAAAGATAAACAGGGTTCTGCAGTTTAACACTGGTTAGTAACATCAGAGTCTTAGAGTGTGAAATTGCCAACTCCATTATATCAAGGCATTACAATGCAAAACCACATTTGCTCCTGCATAAAGGCATTTACAGTGTTCCATAAGACTTCTTTCTCCATTACAGCAGAAATTTACAGGGCATCTAAATAAAATAAATACAGTGAATGTATGAATAAATACACACATGTACGCTAGTCTGTCTAATCAATCAGAATTTATATAGCACCCTTCAGAACCTTACTCAGAGGCGATTATTTGGTGTGATAAGACACGACATGACCGTGGTCCTGACCACACTATGAAGCACCGCCAACATCGTATCCATAGATTTATTTAGCGCCCCTAAAGAATGAGTATTCAGAGGAGCTCTCAGCACGGAAACTGGTGTTGGGAGGGGGAAGAACGCCTTTAAAGAAAGACATGAGAGTCCAATGATGAAAAACAAGTCATTAGTCTGGCTCTAAGTGAGGAAGTTGCATGATATAGCAAATGTCTTATGTTCGACAAGAGAAATCCTAGGCCTGGCAACAAAGAGATCAAGATGATCAGCAAAACAAAGTGAACGCACATTTAATAAACAAAGTGAACACACATTTAATAAACAAAGTGAACAGACAATTACCTTGTTCCACTGACGAGGTGTCCATCCCTGAGTGCAAATCGACAAACATCATCCTGATGACCTCTCAGCGTCTTAGACAATAGCTTCTTCAGACGTCCATTGTTCTTCAGCTGGTAACAATCGATTGTGTTCGTGTACGAGATCCACAGGCGCTCACCGTCCAACTGCATCCACGGAAGCTGTCTAACGTACAATGAAAATTCAACGTAGAACAAAAGAACAGGTTACACAACAATAAGCAACATAAAACAGCAGGTCAAGTAATACAATGCAACAAAGCAGGCAACACGATGCAACCAAAAGACAACACAATGCAACAAAAATAGAACATTGCGACGAATGCAATACTTCACTAAAATATATGTATATACAATACCACAAATCTTATACTATAAATCTAAGTTTGTTGTTGTTCTGTGTGTGTGTGTATGTATGTCCGTCCCAAGAAAGGCTCTGAAACCGCATGCATTTGAATGACAAAACATTTTTTACATACACTTACGCAAATTTGTAGGTCAGCGTGACTATTTTCACTTTAAAACCTGAAATATGAGCGTTTTAATTCGATGCACAGTTAGCGCCTATACAGATTTAATCAGCCATGTTGCCGTTGCACAAAACTATCGGCAGACGACAGTTCGCATGACGTCATGTCTTGATGTCATTCTCGCATTTAACAATTTTTTGTATGATTGTGGTTCCATGGTGCTGGGTAAGGATCACTTCGGAGGAGTCTTTAATCGGCAGACGACAGTTCGCATGACGTCATGTCTTGATGTCATTCTCGCATTTAACAATTTTTTGTATGATTGTGGTTCCATGGTGCTGGGTAAGGATCACTTCGGAGGAGTCTTTGTTGTAGTTGTGCTACATAAATCAGTGAATACAGTTACATAATCAAGAAATATTGGCTGCATGTTACGTGACGTCAAGCAACAACAATAACAACAATAACGTTGCATACTTTTCTCTGTGGTGCACAAGTCGACTGTCACGACAAATCCCTCTTTTCCAGTTGACTGCTACTCGACATTGCTCCTTCGCAGGAACCAACTGGTTCTGTCTAAAGATAAAAAAAGCACGGATGCTCAGAATGAAAGATGCCATCAGTCAGAATGAGAACCTTAAAGAATCAATCAGTAAAGTTGCAATAAGCACATTGAAGCTAAAGGGTTAACGTCAATTTGAAGCACGAGGGCAGAATTATTAGACAAATCCAAAAAGGAAGTGCATGAATTTGTCTGAACAGACAGGTGTTAACATCATTGTTATTCGAACACACACACACACACATTTTATATATATTATATGTATTATGCCAAATTATAAATTCTAGATTCCAAAGAACTGCTTTTCAGCCAAATTCATTCTCTGTGGCCGTGATAATTCCACAGGGTCTCTTTAGTTATGGGGTTAAATATTATGGGATTAATTGGCAATGCAGCTGTTATTATGAAGTGATCATGCTAATCGGCAATGGCAAAGGATGGGTCTAGCTTGGTCCAGATGGTGTTTTCTGAAGGCGTCAACCAAGGGTTCAAAAGGCCACAGTTCTAAACGTTAAACATACATCTAAAAAATTAGATTTGTGACTTCAAAGTGCACAGATATTTCTTTTAAGTGACTCATCGATCTTTAAGCCTGTTTAACGTATTCAATCTGTTCTATGGCCTGTGTTTTTTGAGTTGTGTTTTTTAACCGGCAAAAATACCTTTCGCGATATCTGTAGCTGCCAACAACAGCCAACGAACGCCTCATCCAAACCCAGACGCATTCTTGGAGCAGGAGGTAGTGAAGTCGTCTAGAGACCCTACAGAGTCGACCAAGGGTCGGCAGATCACAGAACCGCAAAACGTACAGCAAGATATCAGCAGGCAAGTACTCTAACAGCAGCTGTCTTACTACGCGGGGTGTGTGAGCATCGCTTCCCTCTGCAGACATATTTGCTTGCTCTTCGAAAAATCTCACGTCCCTGAAACGTCCTGTCGTTACGAAACCAAACGAATAGTAACTTTGAAGACAGATAGCTCATGGTTTACTGGCAGATTTCGTTCAAAAATCAACTATTTAATAAACCTTGCTGACCATTGCGCAAGGCAAGTCTGGAGCGCCAGCGCATCTAAATATAGTTAGACAGCCGCTTGACAACGATTCGCAAGACTCGTAAACACATCGACGTATATGCGTCGATAAGTAGCCTAAACTATAAATAAGTTAGTAAGTAAGTTATTATTGTTATTAGGCTATATTAGTTTAATGGGAACAAAAACTGGCCGTCACATCGCTATCACGTAGAAAAAGCAGTTGATCAAATACAATATAGTGCCTATAGGCCTAAAATGTCTTTAGTCTTGTCTGTTGGTTGGATGTGTTTTGGGATTCGTTTATTCGTTTATTCAAATTCAATCTGACACACCGCAGAGCGATTAGGCCTACAAGTACAATTAAGGTTATACGAAATACGGCCAGCTTCGCACGACACGCAGGTCGGCTACAACAGGTTCGGTAACTTAACACTAAGTCAGTGTATAGTGTTGATCTCGGTCGGGAGCGCCTCTGAGTAGGTACCTTAAAGAGGCGCTATATAAATTGCGATTGATTGATTGATTGATGTTATTTACTACCGGTACAATTCTCTTACTGGGCTTCATTCATTCTTGCTAGTTTGTCTATGAATTATTGATCACGTGAAATCCTTACAGCGCACACCACCGATAGGGCTGATGAGAAAAATTCTAGACCCAAGGACTGCAGAGCAGTCGCGTGCCCAAGGCCGTAGCTGGGGCCCTGGGGGTGTTTTGGGTGTTTGAACACCCCTCGAAATGAAATGATGCTACCACGAAATAATGCATTTACTAACGCAATCATGATGCAAGGTCTAAGGGGATTTCACTTTGAAGCTCTTAATATTTCTATGTGACACTTTACAATAGATTAAATCATCCTCCAAACCCCTCATAGTCCGTCGATCGGTTGCTTGTCGGCTTGCTCATGGTCGCGTAAACGTCCCCACACCCCTAAAATAAAATCCTGGCTACGGCCTTGCGCGTGCCCATAAACAATTTTAAGGCCTTATGAAAAAAACTTGAAACAAATTGAATTGATAAAAGGACAGGTGGATCTATAATAGTGCTATAGAAGTCATATCTGCGGTTTCATATTAAATAATTATATACATAGTGAAACGGAAACTGTCGCCCGTCGTCTTCTGCGGCTGGCTGGGAGGGAGAGGAGGTGACAATCTCTCCCACCAGGTGGTAAGGCTTGCGTGTCACTCAAGGGTGAGCGCAAGTCCGGCCTCCGTCGTCTTTCGAAGGGCTTAACAGTGTTTTCCCCAGTCACTGCCCGAATCAACACGAAGACACGAGGTATTTTCACACGATCTATTGTAGAAATCGAACACCGACACTTCAACAGCAAGCAAATGCACAGCACACGGGAAGCGATCGATCCCCGGCGGCGGACGGTCATGCACCTGCTGGGCAGTGCTGGCGGCCACCTACAGCGCTGATATGACTGACTTCAAGGCACCCCTGCGACGGACTCGAGCACTGCTGACGACTGCTGCTGGCGACGGACTCAGCTGTGACAAGGCCGTAACTAGGGGGGTGTTTTCAGTGGCGGCGCCAGGATTTCAGTTTTGGGGGCTGAAGCCTCAATTTTTCATTTTCATCCGCCAAAATTTCTGACGACCTTTTTTCTTTTTTCAGTTTTGCATGTAACAAAAACCCGGATGGCCTTTTGTATGGGGGGGCTTAGTCTTGATAGGGTGTGCTTAGCCCCCACCCTAGCCCACCTCTAGCGCCGCCACTGGGTTTTGGGGTGTTTGAACACCCCCGAAATGGAAAATGTGAATAATAATAGAATGCATTTACGAGCACATGATGTAGAAACCATGAAATAAAGCCATGAAAATAATACCCTCCGGAATGGAAAAATGTAAACAAACAGAATTATTTAACTGGTGACATTTTTTGAAGATTGCGGCCGGCTGACTAAAAAAGTCATCTGGTTTTTGGGAAGGGAATTTGGTGAAACACCCCCCTCCCCAAATCAAATCCTTGCTACGGCCTTGAGCTGTGACGATCTCAAACACTTCTATTTATGCCTGTCAGAGCGACTGAGGTTCGGACCGGGGGGCTGTGGAGGCGAAAGAGGATGGGAGGGGACCATTACGTCAGAGATCCGGACCCGGGGGCTGTGGAGGCGAAAGAGGATGGGAGGGGACCATTACGTCAGAGATCCGGACCCGGGGGCTGTGGAGGCGAAGGAGGAGGAGGGGGGACGGCTGCGTCTGTGCAGGCGAATTTCGCCACAATAATATGATGCTATTCAGGGGTTAATTTGAAGTTTAAACTGATAATAGTCAACTCTCAGTAATACCTTGTGTATTATATTTAACAAGACGTAAATCATAAACTTTTTATACAGGCCTCAACTACTTAACCCGGGTCTCCCTTAAATCGCCGGGGCCCTGTGCATTTGCCGCTGCCCCTCTCGGCGACCCTGACCATCGATGCCCATTTGAATGGAGTGCAGGACATTAATCCCCTTGGACAAAACCCCGGGCAGAACCCTCTGGACAAAACCCTCCATTTAGCATAGGACATTTACCCAGCGGACATTAACCCTTCAATGTGCAAATAGCCTCTTTCTGTATGAGTCGCCTATGCATGGACTCCACGTGGGTAGACCTATGCTTGGACGTCGTATACCATCAATATAGGGTCACAAAGTAATGAAGAAAAGAATGTAGGCTGAAGATCGTCTTACCCAGATCTTTGTCTCTCACAGACACGAAACAGCCGCAGCATGACGACTGTGGCATCATCCTAATATGTAGACCAAGTATGTGACTTTGCCCTAACAACAGCCAATGGATAGGACTACGAGGGTGGAACTTTTTGGTTCGAAAAGGACTCGTTGGCTCCTTTGTGCAAAGTCATCACGCTGTTTTGAACATAGTAGCCTACAGATGCCACACGTGCACTGTTCGAGTGTAGGCTACCTTTAAACAGACCAACTGCAGAAGTTCAACAGATGCTTCTAAAGGTTGTACGGCATGCTACGATAAAAGATTAGCCTATCAGTGGAGGAAAACTTTTAACATTTCTGTTAAGGGACTTATATATGTATATTGATTGAACTTGTGACTGTTGTGAGGCTGGAAAAAGATCCTGGACCAGGAAGCAAAAGAGCATTCTTGCTGATTTTTTAATCAAACTTCTTTTTTGACCGCGTGGAAAGGTGAAGAGTAGACCCTATGAATATGATCTTGTGAATGATTTGATGCAAAATCGTTTAAAAATTATCGATTCCAGTTTCGTAAGCAAAATTAAACGAAGTCTTTTGTTCGTTTCATTTAAAAACAGTCGCTACGAGCGCTTCGTGCTTCAAATCTACTGGATTGTTTGACGCAAGTTAAAACCTAGGCCAACCGGTTCTTATTGCTATTTGAATTGATAGTAGACCTACATAAATATTTCAACACTGTCATTGCGATCAAACTTATGGTCGTAAAGAAAAAAACGTCTTTAAACTTTCATCTATAACCCATTTTGCGCCCTCTTGGACCCGTACGTGGTGGTCGCGCATTCTGCCCTTAATACAGCTATATGCTTCTGTGCAAATAGGTCTAAGTATGTAGGTCTAGATCTATTATTATGTAGGCTGCAAGAGGGTAGTTATATGCCTACTTGAGTGCCTATGTATGCACTATGCATGCGTGTGAGTAGGCCTATGTTTTTTTATAGACCTATTGGTGTTTGTGTATGTGTGCCTGTGTGTTTGTATGCCTGTGTGTTTTTGTGTGCGTGTCTTGAGTGTGTATATGAAGCTAAGGAACTCTTCAGAACAACCACACGCAGAGGCATGCATGCAGATAGAGAGGTGATTCCTGCTAAGTCAGGTTTCATTTTATTGTATCGACAAGCTTGTTATTTTCTTTGAAAACGTATTGTACTGCCTAATAAATTATAATATATTGCACTGTTCTGAGTCGTTTTCCGGAGCAGCTATAAATATAGGTCTGGATCGGCAGGCTTCAACTGATAGGAGTTTACCTGAAGAGCCCATAATTGATGTTTGGACCTTGTTAAATGTTAATAAGTTTCGTTGGCTCGAAGATCAGCTGACTGCATACACGCGGAGGTACGTTGTATCTGAACAGTAATTGAACTGAAAAAAACTATTGACACGTTGATTGACTTAGGTCTCTACTCGTCGATCTAGGCAAAAGATCTTCGGTGAAAACATTGTCGTTTGGATAAGAAGACGATTAAGGAGTGGGCTAGATAGGTCTAGATGCCAAGAGAAGTTGCCCATGTCGCTGTCGCTGTCTCACTTAATTGACCACTGGAAGTAAAGACAAGGTAATGCATGTAAAATTGTATATGAACATTTATATAGCGCCTTACAATAACATCACGAAGGCGTAATATAGAACCTTGTTATGTTATCATAGGCCTACTGTTTATTTACGATCAGCGTCGACGCTGAAGAAACTGTGGTTGTACACAGTAGACATTTTTGCAGGATCTTAAGTCATAGGCAGTGCTTCTTGGACAGCTCGTAATTTTCTGTCACAATAATTAGAATTTGGGATCATGGATAAGTTTAGAAAATTTTAAAAAAAAACTTTTCTGTAGCCTAAGTCAAAAATTCAGGTTGCAATTGATCGGTTAATAAAGAATATTTCATTATAATATTACTAGATGGGTTTCACCAAAGTTCTACCAGGCAGGTAAGCAGGAAGGCAGCCTGTCAGCCTGCCTGCATGGCAGGCTGACAGGCAGGTAAGCAGGTAAGCAGGAAGGCAGGCAGGCAGACAGACAAGCAGGCAGGTAGAGTGGACGTTTAGTCAGTTTTCTCTTCAGTTTGCTCTTCAGCCCAATAAAATTTATTGGCAATGTCCGAACATCATCATACGGGATCTTCTGGAGGATGATCAAGCCTACTGTTCTGAGCCTTCGAAGTTGTGTGATTTGGATCAACTCTTGTCCTTCTCTTCTAAGGTTGTTTGTTCAGCCTGTATGGCAGAACCGTTTTTAAGGTTCTGGTAACGTCGGTGCAAAAGATATACCACAGAGGCGCACGTCGGTTGAGCGACCAGTTTTGTCCAAAGCCATGTGCCGCGTGCATTATGGTTATAATAATTATGTACAAGTACAACATTGTAATATGGCCTAATAGGCTACCTTGTGTGTGTCTAAACAGAAGTCATAGGCATGGGCGGAGTTTGGTTTCCGTTCTTGGAGGGGCTAAAGCCTTCTTGGGAGGGGGGGGCTAAGCATAGGCGGAGACCTGGGCCGAGAATTGGGGGGACGGAAAGACGCGAGATTTTCAGAAAAATTTCTGACGACCGGCGAAATCTCGGAAAAAAGCCAGAATCTTGACGAAATTTTCTATTTTCGCCGCCCAAAAAAGTTGATGACCTTTTTTTTAGTCATCCGGCCAGAATCTTGACGAAATTTTCTATTTTCGCCGCCAAAAAAGTCTTAACGCTCATCAAACATTGGGGGGGGACAAATGCATGGACCGTCCCCCCAGCACTTTCATTGGGGGGGACCGTCCCCCCCTGTCCCCCTAGGTCTCCGCCCATGGGGCTAAGCCAGGGAAAAGATACCATTTACACGGTGAAAAAATGAATCTGTTTCTTCTTGGGGGGGGCTTAGCTCCCCTGCCCTCTGATAAACTCCGCCCATGGTCATATGCCTAGAACTCGTTAACACTTTATTTTCTCAAAAAGATCTGACGAATCTCAAATACGCATATGATAGATCGCTGCATCCTGCAGCAAATGTTTGGATGTCTTAGGCAAAATAAATCAGGTATGCCAAAACATCAGTCTGTTTTCAGATCTATCTCTCAGTCATGACGCAGTGTGGTTAACATGGGCGGAGTTTGGTTTCCGTTCTTGGAGGGGCTAAAGCCTCCATGGGTGGGGGGGCTAAGCCCGAGAAAAGATACCATATACACGGTAAAAAGTGAATATGGGTCTCCTTGGAGGGGCTTAACCCCCATAGCCCCTGATAAACTCCGCCCATGGTGGTTAACTCTGAATTTCTACAGATAAATGTTTTGTGTTGAAATGCTCCCATTTTTTTTACTTATTTTCTGCTCCTTGCAAGGTTTTGACAAACACTGGCTAATGAAGTATCCAATATCATTTTAATGGGCTGTCGATGATCATGACTTCGGTGATGGCCCAGGCTGCCAAGCCTCAGTTGCGTACTGAATAGGGCTAATTCAAGGGTTTATAATAAGTATTCACAACCTATATACATAGGTCTCATTACTTTGAAACCGCGTATTTGGATCATGTTTCTCGACAATCATCTCGGTTTGAATTTCAAAGGTATTATCAGAAGCTGAAATACATTATACCTGAATCCAGTCCTGCATTTGCATTTCAGATTCATGAGCTGCATCATCGATTTGTTGCGTCGGCAAAACTAAAGCTGTTTAACGGGCAAACTCGCAGACCCCTACTCTGAAGCAAGATTTCGGCCTCGCTAGATTCATTGACAAGTGTTTAGATCTGGCTGTTGTGGCTAATGACAAACTAATATGCTCGCAAACAGTAAATTAATGTTGCGCTCTCTTGCTCAATAATTGCTCGTCAGGTCATTTGCGCCCGAGATCAATGGTCTACGAATACATGGCTGTGTAAGCATATTATGTTTAGCCTATTTGCGTTTATGAATAGACTATGTATGTATGTATGCATGCGTTGATGTGTAGCCTATAAATTTACGAATTGGCTTACAATTATGTCAAAACACTTAAACGGCTCTTTGACCTTCTCAAAGCTCTTAATTTGTGTGGACCACGCTGATTGTCATCAGCAAGTTCCTTGAAAACGTTTCATTACACGTACGTACCAAAGGGTTTATTGATAGCAGCTGTGGCGATCAAATAATGCACTCGAATTCTATTATTACGAATGGTGTGCATTGTGTTATGAAGTGCTTCATGAATATGCTACAGACACGGCTGCCTTTGATATTATTTTGGTCAACGTTATAGATAGGCTAAGCATTCGTCTTACTCTAGATAAAAAATCATTTGTGTTTTCAATCAGGAATATAATTATTGCAAACGTTTTGGACGACTAACGGTTAACTCAGAAATGCCAGACCGTCCAGACGGCGATTCTAAATGTTTGGTACAACCTGGGACTAATATCGATATTAGTCCCAGGTACAACTGATATAACTCTCGTCTCTCACTGAGTGGTCAAGATTGTCTGCTTCATTACGCCCAATAGTTCTCCAGTGTACGTTATTTATCTTCACGGTCCAGATGTGGAACCACCAACCAATTGCTCAAAGTCCAAACCATAATAATTCTATGTAAGACTCGAGACTGGACCGCCGCAATCTAACGCATGCAGTTAGCAATAAAGTCTCCCGTGCTCAATCGCTTCATTTAACAAGGACATCATCCATGAGTCTCATGAGTAGGCCCTAAGCCTAAATGTGCATATTTTACGGACACCAACAACATATATATGCATGATCGAGGTCCATCTGACACGTTGCTCGTAAACACCAATAGGGCCTACAACGCTGATCAACTTCAGAACTGCATGCACTTCAGTCTTCAAGTCCTTATTATCCGCTTCAACACAATAACAATTCCGAGAAAAATAAATGCAAGTAGTCCTACTTACTGGAGAAAGCAAAAATTTGTACGAATCGTTTGGCCGAAATGAAGGACTGCATTAATTATTAGTTGCATAACCAAAAAGAATGCAAGATTCTTCTATCTTTGCATATGACTGATGTTTGCATTACAGGCCAAAGAGCAATTATCGAGTCTGTCTGTTCACTCACCCTCCAATAGTATCCCACGACGCCATAGAAGCCGAGCCATATATTATCATACATGGTTCGGGTTGTGAGCTGACTATCTGATACCATGGGCGATGAATACAAGTCAACCGGAGACGGGAATGTGACGGTTGATGTAAGAGAAAATCGGGAAGCCATTCCACTCCAGAAAAACGGAACATCATTAGGTCTACCCATCGATGAAAATCATCCGGAGAAGCAGAATGAATCTATCCAGACTGATCTAATATTCCCCGTTGAATCATTTCCTCCGTGGTACATCACACTGGTCTATGCATTTCAGGTAAGCAGATTTAATTTGCCCTCTATTATAGCCCAACTTTTACATTAATAAACATGTTCCAGGATAGACAAAGTGGCTGAATATATTCATCATTGTAAAAGACTTGAATATGAATATCAATATGGACTTCTGGAATAGGGGAGGTCGGGGCTCCTTGATCGTAGGGGCACGTTGATCTTTTTGCGCTAAATTAATTATTTACGGCCCAAATCCTTAATACGTCACAGCAGTGTGGACTCTTTGCATTAAGCTATGCTATGGCTCTCGTGTCGATCAACAAAATTCGTGCTAAAATTTTTAAAATTTATTATTTGATTTAGCGGTGAAAAGTAAATATTGGCGATGTGTTGGGAAATCTTCAAATTGTGTAATTTATTAATACCCCGTAGTTACTTTTGATGTTGAGCATCAATATCATTATGCTTCGTTTCTGGTCAATGTTTTGATCCAAAAACACAAGAGATTGATATGTTATGACCCTTGACTTGTTCAAGGGTGGGTCGGGGCACCTTGATCTCTACCATGGTGGGGCACCTTGATCTCGAGATCATGGTGCCCCATACTTAGAATTAAAATTTTGAAAGTATGTTGGAACGTTTTGACGGCTTAATTAAAGTATATCTCTATGAACTATATTGGTTCAGATGGTTTGGAATGCTGATAGTGTCTCAGTTGTGTGTTAACATTGGGAAACTGTATATTTATTTCATCTGGATTTTCTGGATCACATGTGTTGCTGAAACTCAATAAATAAATTGTGATGCCACAGTAGTTGAAGCCATTCCCCAAAGATAAAAAAGAGCATTTTAAAAGTAGGCTACTGAAAAGATAATAATGATACATCCAGCGAGAATTTACAATCGACTCGCGTTAAACTATTTAAACTATTTTCTAAGGAAAATAGTTTTTAAAATGAGAATTGGGTCAAGTTACCAGTCAGAAAAGTAAGGAAGTGCAAACTAAAGAGACTGAACTTTGATGATGAAGACAATGAATATGCTTAGCATATAAAATGGAAGATAAGAAGAAATAGCATGTTGACGGCTCAAGAACTGGACACTGGATATGTCGAAGACATCAACTGTCTTCTTCCATTGGAAAGCAATGACAGTAATGATATTGAAGATATTCATATCCCACAATTGGATGTTGGCCTTGACATTAAATTTGACTTTACTGCACTGATCATTGGAGACTCTGTTGTGGTCTAATTTATATTAATATGAAGAAAACAGTTTTCTATGTAGGCCAGATCTCTGAAGAAAACAAAGAGTGTATGATTAAATATTTTAACGGGGAGAAAACATCATATTATTTTATCTTCGTGAGTGATGAATTGTTTCAGCCTTCTGAAGATGGCATAATAAAATTAAATATAATAGAAGCTACCCAATCCTAGTTTGGACAGCTTGTGTTTGTTGGCACTTAATATTTGCCGATTACTGTATATCTCAATCTTCCCAACTATATGTTGAAATCTATAAAATGTTGACATGAGCATTATTTTATATCATCACTGTGTTATAAAGTTCATTAACTTTATTGTTAGAATTAAGATTAATGTTAGTTAGAATTTTTGAAAATTGTTTTAATATTTCTGTTGACTAAGATCAAGGTGCCCCGTGGGTGAGATCAAGGTGCCCCGTAGGTGGGGTACGTTGATCTTTTACATGTCTAGTTGTAAAATTGTGAATATTTAAAGAATTATTGCATGGAAAGAGTTAAGTTGTTCAGATTATATCAATGACATATTGGCTTTTAGTTTCCATTTAAAACTGCAATTTTATCTATCACCGTTGGCTAGAAATTCCCGTTAAATGCCAAAACAGATCAAGGTGCCCTTATCTCCCCTATACATGTAGCCTACTTCTGTTGATACTTGGTGTCAATAAAGTGTTGAGACATGAAGTCACCTTTCCGATGGCTTGCAACAAGATAGAGACACACTTAAGCGGTGAGACGGAGAATTGAATTTGATTTGAAGTTAATTTTAATGTTAATTCAACAGTGAACTGCTGTATAATTTCAATACATAGATTAGGTTCCGTAATCTATAAAATTGTCCCAACACGCGACTGTTTTTAAAAAAACTAAAACACATGGTTAGCGCTGATCTGACGACGTTGAATTGGTTTTAGCAAGTGCTGAGCACCATCTCAGGTCCAGTGGCTGAGTCCATCATCATTAGCTCGCTTGTCTGTGGACAAAACGACCACCTCTTCCAGGCAGAGCTAATCGGAACAAGTGTCTTCATGTCCGGACTGTGCACACTTCTTCAGGTCACTTTCGGACTCAGGTTACTAATACACTAAAGCGTACTACAGAAACATTTTGGGCTAATTTCAAAATAATGCCGATAATAGGCCAATGCGAAAAGCTCGAGAGTTAAAATTCCACCAGGTTGAAAATAATTTGGCTCGCGATTCATGCTCCCATCCGCTTCCTTAGTCAAGTCAACTGTAGGTCTGATGAGTATGGTGACCGTAGACTATCAGTTGAAAGATGATCCACGGTGAGGTACGCCATGATTTTTCTGAGAGAGCGACAAAATGAAATCACAAACGCTTTATACCCACAAATGCCTCTCAGGCTACATGTAGACTATTCTACTGCATGTTCTTCTCTTGTGCTACATTCGCCTATTTGTATATTAGGCCTAATCGGCGGCCCAATAATAATAAACCTATAGGCCTATGCCTACTGTAGTCTGTAGGCCTACCTACATAGGCAATCATAGTACCCTATTGAAGGAATGCAGAATTCAATCTTAAAAATTCGGAGCTCCCGTTTTTTCAAATTCAGTTAGCTCCACACTTTTGTCGGAATATATTGGATCGATTTGTAATTCGGATTTTTCAGATTGCCTGTTATACAAGGAAGTTCGTTTGTGTATTTGCCGGTCATCATGAGTCTCATGGCTACACCACAGTGGCGGTGTCCTGCATCTATAGGCCTACATGGAAACGGTAACGAATCATTCTCCATCCTGACGGAATTACATTGCATGCACTCTTAAGAATGGTCCACGATAAAAGTATAAGTTCTTATAGGCTTTTCTGTAATTATATGAGATATATGTGTAAATAGGGGTCCACTTGCATGTGCTCTGCCGGAATCTACTTATCAAAAGTGGGAATGGATCGAAAAATCAGTTTAATGAACATGTGCACCTCCTCATTAATCGCCCCAACATACAGTGTTGTCATCATCATCATCATCATCATCATCATCATCGTCGTCGTCGTCGTCATCGTCATCATATCATCATCATCATCATCATCATCATCATCTGTGAGTCATTTTGGCCGACATCATAAACAAGGAAGTTGACACGACTGCTGATAACGGTTTCTGCTGCAGACACATACAGTGCAACCGATTATCAAAACGTTGGATGGAATTATTCAAGCAACGTCACTCCAGTGCAAGGATCAACAGACGAAGAAGCACTTTGGAAGCCCCGGATGAGAGAAGTAAGCACCGTCATAATCATCATCACCATCATCATCATCGTCGTCGTCGTCGTCGTCATCATCATCATCATCGTCATCGTCATCATCATCATCATAATCATCATCAGTGGCGTAACAACCTAGCCGGGGGCCCGTGGACAATGAAGCTCGGGGGCCCCTGTATATACCTACATCAGTGGCGTAACAACCTAGCCGGGGGCCCGTGGACAATGAAGCTCGGGAGCCCCTGTATATACCTACATGATTGCATTAACGACGCCAAAGAGTGAAAATTGTGAACTGGCTATAAACTGCAGTTAGATTAAAATAGAATATTAAACGCTATGGTCAATAATCCGTAATTTAAGGCACATTAATAGTTCAAGAGAAATCAATAAAACAGTATAGGTTAGGCCTAGGGCCTGAATGCATATATTGAAATACATTTGCCAATTTAGCCTCTAGGCTACGTGGCAATTGGATTCAAGAAGTCGAGGCAATAGTGGAAGGAAAGTGTGCCCGTGAGACAGTGGCGTAGCCAGAAATTTATGATGGGGTAGGGGGTTGAGGGTTTTATGGCCTGGCTGGATGCCCTTCCTGATACCAACTAAACAGTATTACAGTAAATAAAAAAGGAATAAAGCAGGAATGGGAATAAATTAAGAAAAAAATTGTTACTACAAGATATTTTTTTTTATTTAAGCGGATAAAAAAAACTTTTTCTTAAGCCAATGGGGGGTTTAACCCCCGAAACCCCCTTGGCTACGCCACTGCCGTAAGATATGGTAATTAAATAAGTCAGTCTTATGCAGAAGAGAAAATGGCCAAGATAAATTAAGTCACTTTCCTCACCTCCAGTTTTTTTTCAAGGGTGATGGTGTTAAGTTTCGTTTATGATTAACAGCAAACGAATGATTATAACCGCCATCAATTCTTGACGCCTGCAGCCAGTATTGTTGGCGGTGATGGGTACGAATAAATGACATCCATTGCCTCATGTTCATTTGCCAAGTCAATTGATATTAAGTCCTCCTTTATAATTATTTTCTATCCAGAGTAGTCTTGGTATGCCTTTATTTCTTTTTATTTCTTTTCTTCATGTATAAGCCTATACCCAATTGAGTGGAATTCGGGCAATTGGCCTTCTCTCTCTATAGGCTACATGTTCAAACAGTCGTTGAACGACTTGTTTAGCAGAGTTGCTTCGATTCTTAATGCTGTCTAATGTCATAGTTTCTTATGTTCTGTGGTCTTGAAATTCCTGCAATCAACTCATTTCTGCAACAAGAATTCTTTTCTCATCCTGTTTTCGCATTGTTTAGCATTCTGGTCTGCATATGAAAATCGGTTGAATGATTCAACCGATTATCATACTCGTATATTTTGTTGTCTTGGTTTTCTCTGATCATCATTCCAAAATGCTTGTGAGCCTGTGAGGCCCATTCAATTCTCGTTTGTAGGTCTATAGTTTTTTTATCGTTGCTGCTATCTGAGCCTATTAGCCCTCTTAGATAAACTAACGGCCATAAACGAACTGTTCAATTTTCTCAAAACCTTAATTAATTATCATTGGATGCTGATGCTAAATAAAACTCAGCGTTATTCCAAAAGACTCAAAATTGTAATTTTCATTAGCCTGAAATGCCTTACGCATAGTATAGGCCTACATGTATATTACTGTGTAACCTACTATATGCCTATACACTGTATACAGCTTGATTTGGATATGCGACGGAGGTCCGTGGGTTCAGATTGAGCTGCCAGAAATTTGATATTATAGGAGGGCCAACTGCAAACCCTGTCACGCATGAGAACCTTAATGTGTTTGGAAGACTAATCTGACGAGAGATAATTATATCTTTCCAATTCTAAGGCTTGTGGTGATGGGAAGGGGATCAGATGCAGGGTGCAGTGACCTAAATTATTCTGAAGTCTCTGGCATACACTATGGATAACCTGTTATGTTGAACCGCTGGGTCAGCCTGGTTGTCCGCTTGATTCTGTTCATCTGACTGCCTGACTTCTGTTAGATACCTTCGTCTATAGATTCGTTTATCTGTCAGTCTTCCAATCACCTGCCTCACGCTGCCTCAAATGCATGTAGGGGTTGTTGGCCTATGTGTGGCGTCTGTGTATAGAACTTCAGAGGTCGCAGAATGTGTCAGTATTTGACCCCAAGCAGGAACACAATGTCATCATTCCCTACATGCATCTGAGAACAAAGCGTATCATTATGTATATTGAAACAGCCGTCATAATTATACAGGCTTTAGTTCAGACTGCAGATTGCAGTCTGAAACTCAATAAATGGAAAAGTAGATCAACGTGGATTTTTTAGTTACAACTCTTGGGGGCCCTTTGAACCTCGGGGGCCCGTGGATTTTGTCCACCTTCGTTATATGGTTGTTACGCCACTGATCATCATCTCTAAAGTTAATCACCTCAACTTGCCTTTCTTTATTAAACTATTCCCAGGACAGAAGTTCTCTAATCTCCATGCTACTTTTTCATTGCTTGAATAAATCCTTTTTAACCATTATGTAGTAGGCCTAACTTTGGTGCATTACATTGCCTCACCAATTATTCTTTCATTACTTTTTGTTTGCCTGTCTGTCTGTCTGTCCGTCTCTCTCTTCTTTTCCACCGATTGACGTTACAGCATACACCCTACCATAACTAGGCCTAAATCTGAACTTTAATATCAGTTACATTTATTGATGTGACCTGCTTTATTGAAATATTTTCCAGTTGTCCGGGGCTCTGATCGTTGCTTCGTCGATCCAAGTCCTGCTCGGTTGCACTGGTCTCATCGGGATCCTAATGCGATTCATCGGACCACTGACAATCGCCCCTTCCGTCTCTCTCATCGGATTATCCATGCACCATGTTGTCTCAGAGTATTCTAGTCAACAGTGGGGAGTCGCCATGTCGTAAGTTTCATATATTATTAAAAAATAGATCGTTCTACTGTCGGTGATTGTGTAGTAGTGGGTAGACTGAGAGTGTGAGACCACTTTGCACTCATTGATCCCGTGAGTCATCGGGTCAAAAATCATTGGATGCATCGGAAACGACGGAAAGGTTTTGTGCTTGCTAAGTTTCAGAATAGCTTTGTGATAATTATTGTACCCTACCTCTGTGACTTTATGTGCAAGCCGCTCTCTGCAACATCTTCTCGACGTCTTCGTTCTGCTGACATTTATATAAGGCCACACAAAGGAACCTCCTCAGATACGCTCCTACCCGGCCACAGCTAAACAGAACGCTCTCTGAGCCACTATGGAAAATCAGGCAAAAATTACTCAAGGGGTAGTAGGCGCACCGCAAACGGAGCACATTTCAAGTGGATGGGAGCGAAACCGAGAAAGCTCGGCGCTGTATGATCGAGGAGCGTGTCCGAAGGATCAGGCGATCCCTATAAATTATTAGACCTATGCCTTGCCTATCTATTGATGCATACGTAGGCCTTCGTAGCCTAATGTCCTAGGTGAATGATTGTATACAATAATTTATTTGTCTCCTGTTTCTAGGACGGCCGCTGTGTTTATTCTCGTTTCTCAGCTGCTCAAGGATGTGCAAGTTCCGTTTCCGGCTTACGACAGATCACGTGGCTTCTACGCCGTTCGTTACCCGGTCTTTAGACTTTTCCCGGTGAGTTACGAAGACGAAGCTATTAGGAAGGAACTCTTTCTTGTATAGCTTCGAATTTTGACTTCTAATAAATCAATGGCGCGATTTTTTAAATTATATTTTATTTCAAATTTATTTTAAATTTATTATTTCATCATTATTTCTTCCCCATGACCTTAGAAATAATGCTAGTCCTGAGTAAAAAATGATGTGCTAGAAATCAGACCTCTTCCATTCCCAGGTTTTGCAACCATCCCAAAATGTTTTCTCGATTTTTAAAATATTCTTTCTTTCGATTTCTTTCATGCCTAGCGCGAACAATTTAAATTTTTTTTATTTTAGGCTACTATTATGACGCTGATAATGTTTCGCGTCGCTGTGTGATTTCAGCCGATATTTGCGATTGCCTTTGGGTGGATCCTCTGCTTCATACTAACAGCCACTGGGCGACTGACTGACGAACCAGGTGAACTCGGGTACAGAGCAAGAACCGATACAAAGACGGAACTGATTGCTCAAAACAAATGGTTCTTTTTTCCATATCCAGGTTAAAAAATGGATACTTATCTGCCTTTTTATTTCAATTATTCAATATCCATATTATATTTAAATGCCCGTTTTCTTACCCCAAACGTTTGGCATTGTTATTATTAGTAATAATAAGTATTTCTGCTGCTACTACAACTACTGCCACCACCACCTCCACCACCACAAACACCATTCCCGCCACCACCGCCACTCCCGCCACCACCACCAGGACTACTACCGTTACTCACACTACAAAATGGACTGCTAAATTATTGTAATAAAATATTTTCGATATTGAAAACCAGGAGGAAAGCAAAATCTGATAACTTAACTTCTTCGTACTTCTATATATAGTGGCAAAATAATGCCGAGTGAAGTTTTTGTTTATAAGGTTTGTACATTTTCGAAACAACAGATAACATCGATATTAACAACAATTGCAATGTCTGTTTCAATCGTAAAAACCAGGACTATATTATGGTGTTTTATATTCCGATAGGTATGTGGGGATTTCCTACGTTCAGTGCATCGGTGTTGTTGGGCACGATGGCCGCCACCATCTGTACCATCGTTGAATCGATCGGTGATTACTACGCCACGGCCAGGGCTTGTGGAGTTCCCCCGCCCCCGACACATGCCATGAACCGGGGCATTGCCATGGAGGGCTTCGGGTCCGTTATCTGCGGTCTCCTGGGCGCTGGTCACGCCACGACGTCCTACAGTCAGACGGTCGGATTCGTTCCTCTCACAGGGGTCAGTTGTAACCGCAATTGATATTTTTGCAGTGTAATGTAAATCTGGTTAATATCCCGCAGTGACGGCGCCAGGATTTCAGTGTAGGGGGGGGCTGAAGCCTCCGGAGGAAATTTCCCATTTTCATCCGCCAATATTTCTGACGACTTTTTTATATCTAAAAGGGGACAGAATTTAGGGAGGTAAAGTCAAGGTGACATAGTACGGTTGTATTCGGTGGAAATGATTGATGGCGGTCGTAGTGTTGCGTACGAGTGCAACCAACATTGGATGACTTTCAAGAAGTCGGTTTTAGTCGTGAGTGGAAGACTCCAGGCTGTGTGCAACCCAACAAGCGGTTAAATTCGCAGTCTAAAGAGGAAACTGAAGGAAAGAGAAATGAAGGATAATCTCTCCAGTGAGTCCAGTCTCAACAAACAGTGTAGGCTACTAATTGTTTCCGAGTTGACCAGAGTCAAGGTTAAATGGAGGAGATAATTATGGCTTGAAAGAAATGTCTGCACTGATATAGGCCTAAGAAGAAGTGGCGAAATGAACATAGGGCGACAAACGCATCATCATGGTTATGTGGACAATGACCGTGGTTATGAGGTACTCAGATATTCTTGGTTAGCAGAGCTATATATAGCGCTGTATATAGCGCTATATAGAGAGCTACATATCATATATAATTATATATAGTGAGCTATGTATCATATATAATTACATATCATATATAATTATATATATATATGATATGCAGTGAAAGTGATTTAAGTCTAAGCAATAGTTGTCATGGTTATGCGCAGGGGCGGATCCAGGAATTTTCGAAGGGGGGGCCAAAAAATTTTGGGCTGGGGTCGGAAAATTTTTCGTTGATCTTTCGCTGAAAAATCGGATGAACTTTTTTAGTCGTTTTTGGCCGAAACCAGAGTTTAATTTAGCCCACACCTCTGGGGGGATTGAGGTTTCCGGAGGGGTAGATAATTGACCGTCTGGAAGACAATCATGAGGCGCGCAGCGCCGAGAGTGGTAGGGGAGGGGTGTGGGGAGAGGATATGCCCCTCCCCACCAGAAACTTTTTGAATTTTCACATTGCAATGGTAGCATTTTAAGCTGTTATCTTAACAAAATAGCTGTACTTTTCAGTGCTTTTAAGAGTGCCATAAGGTCTCAATAAATATAGACTTTACTTAAAAACTTCTTTCCCGAAAACTAGATGTTCTTTTTTAAGTAATCCTCCGGAAATCTTCAAAAAGGGTGTTCAATTTAGCATCCCAAAAAACTGATGACTTGCTGGAGTCATCCGTGCGATATCTTAAAAAGGTGTTTAATTTTTCGTCTAAAAAGAGTGATGACTTTTTGTCTTCCGTGCGAAATTTTCAAAAAAGGTGTTCAATTTAGAATCAAAAACTGTTGACCTTTTGTAGTCATCCCTGCGAAATTTTAAAAAAGATGTTAAATTTTTCGTCTAAAAAGAGCGATGACTTTTTAGTCTTCCGTGCGAAATTTTCAAAAAAAGGTGTTCAAATTAGCATCCCAAAAAATTGATGACTTGGTGTAGTCATCCCTGCGAAATTTTCAAAAAGGTGTTAAATTTTTCGTCTAAAAAGAGCGATGACTTTTTAGTCTTCCGTGCGAAATTTTCAAAAAAGTGTTCAAATTAGCATCCCAAAAAACTGATGACATGGTGTAGTCATCCGTGCGAAATCTTAAAAAAGGTGTTTAATTTTTCGTCTAAAAAGAGCGATGACTTTTTATGCTTCCGTGTGAAATTTTAAAAAAACCTGTTCAATTTCGCTTCCCAAAAAACTTATGAATTTTTAGTGAACCGTAAGAAATCTTCAAAAAGGTGTTCAATTTTCCTTCTAAAAACTGATGACTTTTTAAGACTAGAATAAATAAAATACTTCCCACTACTGAATGAAATATAGTAAGATATAAATAAAAACAAGGAGTAAACATGTGTTATCATTCATCGCATTTTCTTGCACATATAGACTGAACTCAAAACTTAACTTGTTTCGCCCAGAAAGTTTTTGGCATCTGCAAAAAATAAATTACATCCCAAGCACTGTTGTTAGTGTTAACTTGATTTGTAATTAATAGTTAGTTGTACTTAGTTATAATTGTGTTTATTGGTGTTAATGTTTTTACAATTTACTACGAATATATACACGAATAACATACATTGCATGCCATAAATCATAGTTGTATACTGTTGAAAGATTGTTTCATTTCGATGTTTTATATAAAGACAATGCAATTGCGTGAGAGACTTAGATTAGATTTTAATTACATTTATACATTATTTTTATTATAGATTTTAATTACATTTATACATTAATTCTCCTGTGCATGACTGACACCCTGAATTTTTTTTTTGGCCACCATGGATGGGGGCCACGTTCCATGGTGATTTGAAATGGGGGGCCATGGCCGGATTGGCCCCCTGGATCCGCCCCTGGTTATGCGGACTATGGTGATGACAACATTCACTCAATGATGCTGTTATTGCTGAAGGTTTAATCTAGGCCTATAACTTTGGTTTTGCTGTATATAAAATAATATCTATTATTTAAGTCTACTGAGCATCAACGGATGGCAAATAATACTAGAATAATACTAGAATAATACTAGACCGCATTTAAGTCCGTTTCGTAACTAGTAACTAAAGAGGTATAATCACTTTAAAAAAATACTCGCAAGTTCTCAATGAAAAAGTTGGCCTTACGACCTGGGGCAACTTAGCATTGGTTATTCTGAATTCACTCTGTTTCACCTGATTTGGGCGCAAACTTCACACTCACTTGATGGATGCTGAGTGCTGCCAAGCTGCTGAATATCATCCATGAATCATCATAATTCTTTAATTTGTACTGAATGCTTTGCTCACATCTAATGAATGATGTGGGCACACACAACATCACCTTATGACATTTCCAAGAAATTTAGTTCACTATTTAAAGCATAATTATTTTCTTGTACTTACATAATTATGTGCGTATAGTCTGTTGCTGTTTCTTTTTACTTGTACCAGGGTAACTCTCATGACAGCGGAACAGTTGTTACTTATGGGTGCTCTCTCTCTCTCTTTGCTTTTTATCGGCCGAGTGTAGAATGATGTTTTCTTATTGTTACTGTGCGTCTCTATAAGATTGCACTTGATATAGCGCCTTTTAATAGTAATTGTAGTTAACTATGTGTAGGTATGAATGTATGAAGGATGTATGTGTGTGGGGTAATAGGTGGGAGAACGTAGACTGATTATCTAGACCATGCTGACAGTTGCAGAATTCAGGCCTGATAATCTAGCCCACGCTGACAGAGGGAAAACTTTGTCCTACTTCTTTCCGTGTCTTTGCCAGTGGATGGCGTGGCATACCGACAGGGACCGCGGCACTCATTTTGGAAGGAGGCAGACGGACAAAGAGAGCGAACAGGCAGAAATAGCCGTTTCTGCTGATGCGAATCTGGAAGTGTATAAAAGGGAGTGAAGACGAACAATCGAGGCCTTTCACGCCTTTCACGTTGTGTTCGATCAGGAGAGTCGACGTTGTGCTCGTTCGAGGAGATGATGTGAATTGCGGCCCGCCGCGCCCTGGCGATCGATGGACCAGGACGGCGTTAAAGACTATTGGAACTGGAGTTTCGTGGAGACGTTAAAGATTTGTAGAGGAGCTGGAGGATTTCGGGATTTCGTGAGAGGAATATTCCGAGAAGTTAAAGAGGCTTTTACGTTGCGCTCGGTGGCAGAGACGATGTAAGGATTCGAAGAGGAGCAGAGGATTTCGTGGATGAGCGTTCCACGACGATGAGGATTTCGCGGATTTCGTGAGAGGAAGTTGCCGCGAAGTTAAAGAAGCAGTGACGACGTCGACCTTGGATCAAAACGGATCAGGATCGGAAGCGTTACTGGAAACAGAGGATTTAGAGGATTGCCGTGAGGAGATATGCCACGAGGATTGTGATTTGTGTATTTAGAGGATTTAGAGGATTTCCGTGAGGCGACATTCCACGAGTGAAGTGAAGCAGATTATTCTGGGATCAAACGGATTGGAATCGTCTGCGAGGGTGATAGAGCGAGTTACGTAAGACTGTGCTCTTCTTTACGACGAAGGCATCGGACGAGCTACGAGGATGAGGATTGCTCAGGCCTAACTGGAACTGTTGGAGGATCGAGTAAGCACGCGTCTATTCGGAGGATAGGACGAATGGCTGGACTCGACAAAGAGGACGAAAGGAACGGGATTGCGGAGGAACTGAAACCGAACGATGCGAGGGTATGTTGCGTGGGCTATAATAGCAAGTTAATGTTTATATATTGGGGAAAAACCCGTACATGAAATTCTCCCCCTTTATCAGCGGTTGCCATAGTTAAGCGGATGAATGAATGAGCGAGTGTGTGTTTTATTCTTTGCTATTGTTCTAGCGCCGTATTATGATTCGTGTTATTATTGTGAAATTGTGTTTAAGATACATAGCGGAAACGCTATTCAAATACTGTGTCTGGATAATTCTGTATTTAGTGACTGAGTTAGTTAACGACGGAAATGACTGGAGAACGACTGGAGAGACGGAAGAGACCATGCAGTGTGTGACTATATATATATAGACTATATATACGGGCTGAGATGAGAGTGACGGTAGAGGAAGATAGGAGGAGTCGGCAGGAATGAGGAGGAGGAGGGAAAGAAGGCGAGGACATTTAGGAGGATGAGGACAAAGGAGGAGGAGGTTAAACGGACCCAAGCTGTGAAAGAAAACAGTCGTAGGGCCAACGCCCTTCCGCGCCATGCTCGGTAGCACCTTGTCAATGAGTAGAGTAGTAGGGGCCCTGACCGTAGGAGCAGGGGTGGTACACCAAACTGTGGGACTTAGCACCCCCGCGGGCCATCTCTGCGACTACACCGGAGTTCAACTAGGGCCAAGCGTTCCTGTCGCTGAGCGGAAGGTCGGGAGACCGGGAAATGCTAGATCCGGGGGCAAGGGGGCTCCCTCCCGGTAGTGCCAGACCAGAAGCGCAAGCGACGAGGAGCGTCGAACTCCACAATGGCGACGAGGTTGGTGATGTGAGAGTGAGAACAGAGCGTTACAATGATGAAGAGGCTGATGGGATAATCATGATTAAGGAAGATTAAGGAAGATTAAGGAAGATTAAGGATTGATGTAAATTAAGGGTGAGATGATCTGGGAAGATTTGAGTAGTTTAAGAGTTGAGTAGTTTAAGAGTGGATGATTAGGCATGAGTAGGGATGATTAAGAACGATTAACGATGATTAACGATGATTAAGAATGATAGATGATTTTTACGAAGGGACAGAACGAATGAGAAAGGATATACGACTGTAATGAAAACAGACATGGAAATAATACGACTAGCAGACGAGAAGACAAGAAATGATTAAGATTTGATTAACGTATGTGTGATGATTATGAGGATGATGTTGTTTTGATGATGTTGAGCAAAACATTAACTACGGCAACTAGATCAAAATTTTGGGTATAATTATGGGTTTCCATTGAGCGATGATGCGAATGTTTCCAATGCATTCACGAGAGGGCGACACAAGTACAGGCCACCGTCACCGATATGCGTTACTCTGGTTATACGTACAACGAGTGATGTAGCGATGACATCTGGGGCTTACTTTCTAACTGGAACGAGAACGATGGATTCAATGCTCCATGGCAACGCAAACTACGGGAAGCGAAACCAATAATAAGACAACTTCAGAAACTGTTCAGAAACTGTCGTCGAAAATATAAACGTTGCACCAGAGTAAAAGAAAAACAGTCGGATAAAACAGTCGTATATTATAATGGGAAAAACGGACTTAGCCATTCTCTGCGACGCTTCAACGGGCGTCAACGACAACACGAGTGCGACGGATGCAGGAGAAGCAGACAGATGCTTCACTGTTCGATGGAGGAGGAAGAGGAACGGGATGGAGAGATGTCGTCAAACGAAGTCTGACGCCGGACGCTGCGAGGAAACGAGATCCTCGACAGCCATGGATTTCTAGGGAGACTGCGCGGATGAACGGATGGAGAAACGAGGATGCACGTGGACGACGACGCGGAGGAGAAGGAGAGACGTCGCCAACCGGAAGTCTGATGAACGGACGACGCTGCGAGGAACGAGGTCCTCGACATCCAGGAATTTCCTGGGACTTCTATGGATGGACGGATGGAGAAACGTGGACGACGATGCGGAGGAGAAGGAGGAAAACGTTCTGCCGAAGGAGAGACGACAGAAGAGAGCTATGGAAGCGCTCAAACGTTGTCTGTTCTTGTTAAATGCTTTATGAATTGTATCTGATTTATTTTTGTGCGTGATTAGTATGTATAACGTGGTGAAGGACATTGATTAGTCATGAAGAGGATTATTGCATTGATTATTGTCGATTTGATTGATGTCGTTTGAACTGTGAGAACATTGAATTGCTATTTACTATCATGTAACTGTTGAAGACATTGCTATATAGTGTTTAGATTATAATAGGGATGGTGATTGAATGTAGCTATATATAGGGATGACTGCATTGATTAATGTTAGAACAGGACACATTGTTAACTAAAATTAGACCTCGTGGTCTCGGTCTTTTTGTGTGTTGGGGAGAGTGTGCGTCTCTATAAGATTGCACTTGATATAGCGCCTTTTAATAGTAATTGTAGTTAACTATGTGTAGGTATGAATGTATGAAGGATGTATGTGTGTGGGGTAATAGGTGGGAGAACGTAGACTGATTATCTAGACCATGCTGACAGTTGCAGAATTCAGGCCTGATAATCTAGCCCACGCTGACAGAGGGAAAACTTTGTCCTACTTCTTTCCGTGTCTTTGCCAGTGGATGGCGTGGCATACCGACAGGGACCGCGGCACTCATTTTGGAAGGAGGCAGACGGACAAAGAGAGCGAACAGGCAGAAATAGCCGTTTCTGCTGATGCGAATCTGGAAGTGTATAAAAGGGAGTGAAGACGAACAATCGAGGCCTTTCACGCCTTTCACGTTGTGTTCGATCAGGAGAGTCGACGTTGTGCTCGTTCGAGGAGATGATGTGAATTGCGGCCCGCCGCGCCCTGGCGATCGATGGACCAGGACGGCGTTAAAGACTATTGGAACTGGAGTTTCGTGGAGACGTTAAAGATTTGTAGAGGAGCTGGAGGATTTCGGGATTTCGTGAGAGGAATATTCCGAGAAGTTAAAGAGGCTTTTACGTTGCGCTCGGTGGCAGAGACGATGTAAGGATTCGAAGAGGAGCAGAGGATTTCGTGGATGAGCGTTCCACGACGATGAGGATTTCGCGGATTTCGTGAGAGGAAGTTGCCGCGAAGTTAAAGAAGCAGTGACGACGTCGACCTTGGATCAAAACGGATCAGGATCGGAAGCGTTACTGGAAACAGAGGATTTAGAGGATTGCCGTGAGGAGATATGCCACGAGGATTGTGATTTGTGTATTTAGAGGATTTAGAGGATTTCCGTGAGGCGACATTCCACGAGTGAAGTGAAGCAGATTATTCTGGGATCAAACGGATTGGAATCGTCTGCGAGGGTGATAGAGCGAGTTACGTAAGACTGTGCTCTTCTTTACGACGAAGGCATCGGACGAGCTACGAGGATGAGGATTGCTCAGGCCTAACTGGAACTGTTGGAGGATCGAGTAAGCACGCGTCTATTCGGAGGATAGGACGAATGGCTGGACTCGACAAAGAGGACGAAAGGAACGGGATTGCGGAGGAACTGAAACCGAACGATGCGAGGGTATGTTGCGTGGGCTATAATAGCAAGTTAATGTTTATATATTGGGGAAAAACCCGTACATGAAATTCTCCCCCTTTATCAGCGGTTGCCATAGTTAAGCGGATGAATGAATGAGCGAGTGTGTGTTTTATTCTTTGCTATTGTTCTAGCGCCGTATTATGATTCGTGTTATTATTGTGAAATTGTGTTTAAGATACATAGCGGAAACGCTATTCAAATACTGTGTCTGGATAATTCTGTATTTAGTGACTGAGTTAGTTAACGACGGAAATGACTGGAGAACGACTGGAGAGACGGAAGAGACCATGCAGTGTGTGACTATATATATATAGACTATATATACGGGCTGAGATGAGAGTGACGGTAGAGGAAGATAGGAGGAGTCGGCAGGAATGAGGAGGAGGAGGGAAAGAAGGCGAGGACATTTAGGAGGATGAGGACAAAGGAGGAGGAGGTTAAACGGACCCAAGCTGTGAAAGAAAACAGTCGTAGGGCCAACGCCCTTCCGCGCCATGCTCGGTAGCACCTTGTCAATGAGTAGAGTAGTAGGGGCCCTGACCGTAGGAGCAGGGGTGGTACACCAAACTGTGGGACTTAGCACCCCCGCGGGCCATCTCTGCGACTACACCGGAGTTCAACTAGGGCCAAGCGTTCCTGTCGCTGAGCGGAAGGTCGGGAGACCGGGAAATGCTAGATCCGGGGGCAAGGGGGCTCCCTCCCGGTAGTGCCAGACCAGAAGCGCAAGCGACGAGGAGCGTCGAACTCCACATTACTTGAAGCAATAATGCTGGGGCTAAACTGCGTAAGATCAGTCTATTAGGCTAGTTAAATCAGAAATCTGTGTTTCCAGATGGGGAGCCGCGTCACTTGGCAGGTGGCTGGGGTGCTACTGATGGCAGCTGGAGTCTTTGGAAAGTTCGGAGCTATCGTGGCCACAATTCCAGATCCGGTTCTTGGTGGAATCATGTTGGTCTGCCTTGGAATGGTCGTCTCTGTTGGTCTGTCCAACATCCAGTTCGTTGATCTGAACGGTGGAAGGAACCTGATGATCCTAGGAACATCTATTTTGGTCGGATTGACCGTTCCAAACTGGATTCTGAGCAACACGGACTACATCAACACAGGCAAGCTGAGCAATTTCTTTTAGTTTCAGGATTTAAAGATTTACCTCATTACTTAGCAATACCATACCAGTCGATAAACAAAAAGCTAGTGCCCCTGTGCAGAGCCGTCGTGAGTTCTTGAGATATCTTTAGGTTTAGCGAGATAATTAACTAAAAAACGAGTTAAATAAGAAACGTGCACACCACACACCATAGTTTCCAAAAAAATCCTACTGCATAACAGAGTGAACCATATATGAAATGATATAATTGATATTTTAAAAAATCGTTCATAGTGCTGCAGTACGCCGAGCAAATTTCTGTCCAGGGTAACGGCCTCTGTTGTCATAGACCCTGGTCAAATCGGATCCATCCAGGAAATGATATTTGTCTCTAGATTCTGCAGTCGTTCTTGTACATGATTGCTAGGAACAATAAATTTTAATTCTAAATTGATTGCTAACCCCAATGTTAGGTAAATGACCTATTGTGTGTTGTCTGAAGAATTAAGCTGTTTAATGCCTTCATATCTCGGTGTTTATCTTGTACAGGAAACTCCCAGCTTGATCAGATGTTGATGATAATGCTGGGCACTCCAATGTTCGTTGGTGGATTTGTTGGTTGTCTTCTCGATAATACGATGCCTGGTAAATAATACTGCTTCACCTTTCTCAATGTTAACAGAAATCTCAAACAACAACCTGCGAAACTGAATCCTAGATAATCGATCCGACCCTCACTGAGTAGAACATTGAGAAGAGTACTTATTACCTAACTCTTCCATTTCCACAACCTTTTTCTGGGATCACACTTACCCGAAATAAAGGCAACTTCATCCAAACTCATCTTCTACATGTCAATTTTCATTGTCTTTAACCACAGTTCAATCAATCACATAAATTTATATAGCGCCCCTTCAAGATCTCTACTCAGAGGCGCTCCCAACCCAGGCCTGGTCAAAGAGAAAGGTCTTGAGAAGACGGTAGAAAGAGCCAGCAGAGTCACGGGGAAGCGAACGGAGAGCCGCAGGGAGGCCATTCCAGATAGCTGGACCCACCACGGAAAATGCTCTTCGCTGCATAGTAGCGGTACGACAAAAGGGACAAGATAGTCACCGCGGGCAGCTGACCGCAGCGAACAACGGCCCAGAGAAACCGAGACTGGAGTAAAAAGCTCACATAGGTAGGATGGAGCTTGAGACAGAATGCAGCGCCAAGCTATAGACGAAACTCTATAAGCAATGCGTTGCTGCAGTGGGAGCCAGTGGAGGTCGTCCCTCATGAAGGCAGAAACGTGAGCAAACCGGGAGATGCCACCAACCAAGCGTGCTGCAGATCGAAGGACCCTAACCAAGGAGTTCAGACGGACCTGTGGGAGGCCAACATAAAGAGAGGAGCAGTAATCTAAGCGGCTGCAAACAAAGGCATGGACAAGAGTAGAAGATGCAGTGAATGAGAGAGAGCGAGCAACGACACGCAGCTGTCGAATTTGATAATAGCAGGCACGTGACAGGGAAGAGATGTGCTTAGAGAAGGAGAGTTCTTGGTCCAAGATGACCCCAAGGTCTCGAACAGAGGTAGAGAAGGTTGCAAGGGGAAACTCATGTGCGAGAGCAGCTAAGTCAATCTTGGCCAGCTGCTGGCGAGTTCCCAGCCATATGAATTGCGTCTTCAGAGAGTTGAGACGCAGTCGATTTGACGAAAGCCAAGAAGTAAGGGTGTCAGAAGCACTGACCATAAGGCGGACAGTTTTGGCTGCGTCCACAGCAAAGCAATGGGCATATGATTGGACATCATCAGCGCAGGAGTGGCTTCGCAATGAGCAAGAAGCAAGCAAAGAGCCAATGTCTGCAGTGAAAAGGATATAGAGCAAGGGCCCTAGAACAGAGCCCTGCGGAAGGCCCACTGGAACGGGGATCCAAGGGGAAAGAGTGGAGTGAAAGACAGTGGAAGAGGAGCGGTCAGCTAGATACATGTAGGATGTGAGCCAGTCAAGGGGCAGAGCAGAGATGCCAAAAGAAATAGAAAGCCGATGAATGAGAATATTGTGATCGACAGTGTCGAAAGTAGCACTCACATCGTAGTAGAGTTACCTGCGATTTGTCAATCGCACTGTAAACATCAGAAAGAAGATGAAGAAGAAGGGTCTCAGTGGAGTGCCCCTTGCGAAAGCCAGATTGGTATGGAGGGAGGAGCATATTCGAGTCCAAGTACCTAAAAAGCTGAATAGCAACAAGCTTTTCAATAATTTTAGATACAAAAGTAACATTAGCTATAGGCCTATAGCTAGACGGCAGAAGAGGGTCAAGTCCCGGATGCTTCAGGATCGGCGTGATGATTGACCGTTTCTGGGATGCCGGTAGAATGCCATCACGAAGAGAGGCATTACACATGAGTTCATGCACCGCAGCTGCTAATAAAACTAACAGAATCTCCCACTATTGCTCTATACATCTACCGGTGTAAAGGTTTCAAATTACCCCCTCCTAAACATTACCCCCCGGTAGCTTGAAACCGGTTTCAGATTACCCCCGGACACTAGATTTGCATCAATCATCGCATCTATTGCACTAAAAAAATCAGAAAAATCATCCCGCTTCTTGTTATGGTCTGAAGAATATCATCCGTCATCCCACTTCGTGTTTTGTTATCAATATTTTGATCCGAAAAAAATAATAGCCTCGAAGCCATTTTCTCCATTGTAACTTCAGCGGCGATTAGTATTTTAGTTACAGATGAAAATATTGATAGCAAACCACGAAGTGGGATGACGGATGAAAATCTTCTGAACTCTACCGACTGGTCAGAAGTATTCCATACATGTGAGCAAGGAGACCCATCCTCTGCTTATGAAACATTTATTGAAAAATATAAATCAGCATATGAACATTCTTTTCCAAAAACAAATTATTCGTCGAAAACAAGATTGAAAATTAAACAGCCTTGGATGACACAAGCGCTGCTAAAATCCTGTAGAAAGAAATCGCATCTATATAAAAAATACATAAAAAACCCAACACAAGAAAATAAGTCTAGCTTCATAGCATATCGAAATAAATTTAAAAAAATACGAAAAGCAACTGAGCGTCATTATTATATGGGAAAATTTCTGGAATGTGAAAATGACTTGAATAAAACCTGGAAAGTAATTAAAATGCTTCTACATAGAAACAGAAACTCTGAGATGCCAGATAGCTTTCTTATCAATAATGTAGAAATTAAAGATAAGCACCTTATTGCTTGCAAATTTAATGAATTCTTTACAGAAATTGGACCGAAGTTGGCCGCAAAAATTCCTGACACTAATGCATCTTTTCTTGATTACTTGAAAGACCGGTCTACTTCTTCTATTGGGATAGAATTAACATCACCAGCTGAAATAATATCGATTGCCTATGAACTCCGAACCACTCACAGTAGAGGGCTAGATGAGATTGACCCCCAGTTAGCCAAATATGTCATAGAAGCTATTTCAATTCCTCTGACAGAAATAATAAATTGCTCCATTGTTAGTGGAATTGTTCCTAATAGTTTGAAAATTGCCAAAATAATTCCCATCTTTAAGGCCGGAGATAGGAATCAATTAAGTAACTATCGACCAATATCTATCTTGCCATATTTCTCCAAGTTTTTTGAAAAGATTATTTACTGAAGAATAATGACATATCTAACAGTAAAGAATATATTGTACACAAGTCAGTATGGCTTTCGAACAGGCCACTCTACATACATGGCCGTAATGGAAATGTATGATAAAATATCTGAAGCCAAGGAGGAAAACCACTTTTCTATGGGTGTCTTCTTTGACTTATCTAAAGCATTTGACACGGTGAATCATAAAATTCTGATAAGCAAACTTGAACATTATGGCATAAGAGGTGTATGTCTTGATTGGCTTATAGATTACTTAAGAAATAGAAAGCAGAGTGTCTTATATAACGGGAACATTTCACATGAAACTGATGTTACTTGTGGTGTGCCACAAGGTTCCGTACTGGGTCCACTTTTGTTCCTAATATATGTGAATGATATTTCGAACAGCTCGTCATTACTCAGCTTTGTCATGTTTGCTGATGACACCAATGTGTTTATGTCAGATAAAGTTATTGAAGTCTTGGTTAAAAAAATTAATGCCGAATTAAAACTTGTAGGCGATTGGTTCAAAGCCAACAAATTATCGCTGAACCTTGAGAAGACGAATTTTATTTTGTTCTGCTCTAAAATTAAACTTAGAACAGCAACAAATTGCAATATATCAATTAAAATAGATGAACAATGTATTTGTAGGGTATCATCAACCAAATTTTTGGGTGTTCACATTGATGAACAATTAACATGGAGGGAGCATATAAACTCTATATCCAAAAAGATATCAAAAAATATAGGCATAATCTCTCGTGTTCGACACCTTATGCCGCGAGATATACTTGTGAATTTATATTACTCTTTGATATACCCTTATATGTCATATTGTAATATTACGTGGGCTTCCACATACCACACTCGTTTAACTATTTTGACAACCCTACAAAAGCGAGCTGTTCGAATTATATGCAATGCACCTTTTAGAGCCCACACACAACCATTATTCAGTGATTTGAAAATTCTGCCTTTTGACTACATTAATAAACTGCAAATTGGAGTATTTATGTAGGCCTATAAACTTCACAGAAATCTAATCATAACAAGCTTCAACCACTGGTTTTGTAAAAATTCAGACGTTCATGGACATTATACACGATCTGTAAATAGATACCACCAAAGAAGTGTTCGTACCACTACTGGACTGCATAGTATTAGAATATGTGGACCGTCGATGTGGAATTCTCTGCCTATTGATCTTACTTGTATAACTACAATGTACCAATTCAAATACAAATTGAAATTTTTTCTTTTGGATACTATTGCATAATTGCACAAAATGGTTTTGTTTTGAAGTGCACTACCTACACGTGCACTGTTGTATTCTCTTAACTGTTGTGTTTTTAGTTTTTTTTAGCTTAGTTTAGTTTAGTTTAGTCTGTTTGTTATTTTGTTTTCCCCACTTGTTTAAGTTGCATAACTTACATTCAATCCATTTCGATAAACCTGTAAAATGGAAGAGATTGTTTTACACCTTGATCATATACAACTGTCTATACACATATACTGTTATGCAGAAAGTTGATGATAGATTGATTCTTCGTGTAGGCTAATTAGGGCAACCCTGTTAGCGGAACCTTACGTTCCTTTGGGCTTAACCCTTTGACATCTATGCATGTGACAAAACATGAAGCGGGATGATTTTTCCGATTTTATTAGTGCAATAAATGCGATGATTGATGCAATTTGCAGTTTGCAGGGGGGGGTAATGTTTAGGAGGGGGTAATCTGAAACCTTTACACCGGTACCACTAAACCCACTCCCACTCATACTGTCTATTTCCAGTGGGAGCTATGATTAGTGTTACCACTTTCACTAATATAAACAAACAATCCCAGTAGGAGATTTATTCCCTCTTCATTCTTTATTTACATTGTCTCTGCGTGTTCTTCCACCTCTTTCATGTTTGCCACCAATTATACGTCCACGCCACACCACTGCTGTCTGCTGTCGCTTCTGCGATTGAAACCGATAGTACGTACACGACTAGACCTACTAGAACCTGAAATAATGCCTGTTTCTGACACAAAGTCTGAAGACATTAGACACTGCCGAGGATGCAACTGACTTGTACTTAGCGAGACATTTAACTAAAAAACGAGTTCGGCTTAAGATCACAAATTCCATTTCATTGTGACACCCGAAGTTCCACTTGCCCAGTTCAAGTACAGTTTGAGTTAATCTTAGGAAAAGTTTGTGACATTTCTTAACATTTCAGGCGCTGCTGTTTCCACTTCATGAAATCGCAATAAAATTATGATTGCCAAAAGTAGTTGATGACTGATTTTCTTGTTATAGGAACCTTGAAGGAAAGAGGAATGTCATCCTTCCACAAGACTGAAGCAGAGGTCGAGGGCAACGATAAAGTTGAGGTTGGTTCTGGCAGCAGCAGCAGCATCAACAAGATGTCTGTTTATGATTTGCCATGTATGAAGTATTGCTGCATTCGTGACCATCGCATCTTCACCTACCTTCCGTTCTTACCTTGCTACAAAGATCGATCGCTTGGGATAAAAAGCTGTTGCCGTTGCCGTAGCAAAACAAGGGAGACTCGACTCTGATAATAAACAACAACGCCGTTTATACGACAGTTTATGCAGTGGAACAGCGTAACATGCTCTCATATTTGTTGGACATTGCCTGATTTCGATTAGATGCAAACACCACATAATTTTATTGACGACTGTACTTTTGAGATCGTCTTAATTCCATTGTTCAGAAGTAGGCCTACACATGCGTCCAAATGACAGAATTTGACGATGACTTTGAGCAATCGTTAAGAACATGTTTACAATCCCAGCAATTAAAAGTTAGGCCTACCTATTCAATGGGTTCACGTGCCAATACTTTCCTCGTTGAATGCTCAGTCCTCTAACCATTCGGACTTTCGTTATACATGAATGTATGAATGTTGACACTCTGTAATTTAGGAAAGTTAAAACTGCGACACGTCGTCGCCTAAGAATTATCTTTTCAAATAGGCCTATACACTTTTTTTTAAATAAACCGCTTGGGGTTTATTTGTAGCAAAAATTGTTTTTCTTTCTTGTGTTTTAATAGCTAGGTAATACGACAAATCGTTTTACAGATATTCTACAAAACTCCCTGTCGAATGCCCAGCTTCCAGATTTTTTCGTTTCTCCATGGTGTAGAAATACTTTGTTGTAGGCCTATGTTTAGAGAATGCTCATCTTTGAGATAGCCTATATTAATTTTTTATTTAGCTTTTGCAGTTCACGCAGAGCCACTCAGCAGCAGCCTCAGCAGCCTCATCGGCCTCGTGTAGGACGGGCATTCAGCCCGGAAAGCGAGTTATTAGTCGTTTACAATGTGCGCCATAGTCTGGATTTTCCCACAGCTGCAAAGGGGATCAGTGGCTTGACCCCAACGGACCAGGTTGGCAGCGCATCGCCTCTGGCCCGTTCTGAAGCGGTTCAGCGTGACCCACTGAGCCGGCGGGAGGGTTAGGGTTAGGGGGCCATACCGACGGCTCGGCCACGAGCGAGCGGTTGACAACTTCAGCTGCTGTCCAGTGGTGTCCACTCGGTGCTCCAGGCCGCAATAGCTGTAATGTCCTCCTCAGGTTGATCCCTCCATATAGACCGGTGACACGAAACGGAGTATATCCCCTGAAAGCTATCCGGGGGGATGAATTAATCTATCCCTCCGGATGGAATTAACCGGTCTATACTATACTATCCGGGTGGATAAACCATTCTATCCCCTTTTTTGAAAAATTCGCATAATAATTTTTTTTATGCTGTAATCAAAATTTAAAGTGACTCTAATTGTTTTAAGTGTCCTAAGCAATGCGCAGATAAAGACAACTCAAATTTATTTAGTGACTCTGAGTGTTCTTAAGTGTTTTAAATGTTTTAAGTGCTCTAACAAAACAGGGCAAAACAAATTATCTAGTAGGAATAGGCTAAACATACCTGTCAGTGTCATTGTTCAAAACAAAGCAGATGAAAAATAATTTGCAAAACAAAATACACGTGGAAGCGGTTTTTTCGACTTTTTTTAATTTGGGGGATACAATTAATACGAGGGATACTCTATTTTATGACACCGGCGCGATGGAAGGCTTTGAGATATATAGCAAACAGTAGGCCTACACGATTGAGGAGTCATTGCAGCTATAACACTGTAATTTATCGGTCTTAATATAGCATTCCTGTATAGTCTATGAGTGAGTTGTATCGCATGCAGTGACAACGCCAGGATTTCAGTTTTTTGGAGGGGGGGACTGAATCCTGGCGGAGCAAATTTTCCATTTTTATTTTTCATCTGCCGACCTTTTTAGTCATTTTGTCGAAATCTCATGATGTATGTATATGGCCCTTTTTGGTTAGGCGGTTAAGGCTTGCGTGTCCCTCAAGGGTGAGCGCCTCCCGGAGGCCGTGCCATCTGTCTGGCCTCCATGAGGTGACCTGCCTCGATCGTCACCTGTGGAAAACTCTAAATCGCTTCCGCGCGGACCAGGGTCGTTGTGCGGTGAACCTGGTGAGATGGGGGCAAGCTGATGACCCGCTGTGCTGCTGTGGAGAAAGACAGACGATGGCGCACATTGTGAACGAGTGCTGCCTTCTTCGTTTCCCGGACGCATAAAGGCATTCCCTACCCGATTTCGTAAGCCGGCTATAGAGGAATACAATGATTACATTGTGGAAGACGCGAATACCATATAGGGGGAGAAGGTTGTGGAGTACAATTTCTGACCATCCCTTTCTAAACTGTTAACAACACGTGCGCGTCGGCAGGCTCTCACGATTTTACACGAATTGCAATGTAAAACGTTTCAAATTCAAATTTCTTACAAATAATTACCCTACGTATGGAGGAACATTTGGGCAGGTAATTATGTGTCACTTTACGGCTCTTTATAGGTAAATTTAAGCATGGTGTCGTTGGCGTATAGGGTAAGGTTTCGCGTCGTGAGGGTCGGTTAGGGTTAGTGTTAGGGTTAGTGTCGTCATTAGATTCTTCAGATTTTTGCGTCGTCAGGGTCGGTTAGGCTTAGTATTAGGGTTAGTGTCGTCATTAGATTCTTAAGATTTTTCCGTTGGTTCTTTAGCAGTTGTTGGTGAAGCTAATAGCCTACAGCTTCACCAATAACTGCTAACATCAACTACCTCCTCCCCCTATTGTCTTCGCTTCTTCCAAAATGTAATCATTCCATTCCTCTAACCGGCTTACGAAATCGGGTAGGGAATGCCTATATGCTTCCCGGACGGCACTACACCTTGTCAAGGGGCCCGCCGCTACGGCATGGCTTGGTGCGAACTGCATTCGCTAAAGAAAGGGTGAGCGCGAATCCGGCCTCTGTCGTCTTTCGAATGGTTTAACAGTATTTTCCCCAGTCACTCAGTCTGTCCGAATCAACACGAAGACACAAGGTATTTTCACACGATCTACATGTATTGTACATGTAGAAATCGAACCACGATACTTCAACAGCAAGCAAATGTAGGCCTACAGCACACGGCAAGCGATCGAACCCCGGCGGCGGAGGTCATGCACCTGATGGCGGGCATCCACAGCGCTGGCTAACTTCAAGGCACCACGCTACGACGGACTCGAGCACTGCTGACGACTGCTGTTGGCAACGGACTGAGCTCTGTGTCAACAAGGCCGTATCTAGAGGGTGTTTTGGGTGTTTGAACCCCCGAAATGGAAAATGTGAAAAATAATATTGGCCTAATGCATTTTGCGAGCACATGATGTAAAAACCATGAACTAAAACCATGAAAACACCCTCCGAAATGGAAAAATGGAAAAAAACAGAATTATTTAATTGGTGACATTTTTTGAAGATTGCGGCCGGATGACTAAAAAGAAAGGTCATCAGGTTTTTGGGAAGGGAAATTGGTGAAACACCCGCGAAATCAAATCCTGGCTACGTCCTTGAGCTGTGACGATCCCAAACTGAACTGATGCATCCAGGCAGCACTTCTATTTATACATGTCAGAGGGAACTGAGTACTGGACCGGGCAAGGGCGGATACAGCGTAGCCAAAATTTTGGGTCCTGGGTTGTGACAGAGGAAAATTTATTTCGTGTTGATCGTCAAAAATTCTGATGACTTTTTTTATTAATTCGTCCAATATATCCGAGAAAAAGAGATACCGTTTCTATCCGAGAAAAAGATACCGTTTCAGCCACAAAAAAACTTGATGACCTTTTTTAGTAATTCGTCCAATTTCCGAGAAAAAGAAAAAGATACCGTTTCTGCCTCCAAAAAGTTGATGACCTATTTTTTTATTCATCAGTCATCCCTGGTCGGAATAATGGCCTCTCTACTATCCTTCATTAAATGACTTGTTGAAACCAAATGGGGGGGCACGTCCCATGCACTTTTTAATGGGGGGGTCATGGCCGGATTGGCCGCCTGGATTCGCCCCTGGGACCGGGGGGCTATGGAGGCGAAGGAGGAGGGAAGGGGACCGCTACGCCTGTACAGACGAATTTCGCCACAATAATATGATGTTATTCAGTGGTTAATTTGAAGTTTAAACTGATAATAGTCAATTCTCAGTAATAATCGGTGCATTACATTTAAAAAGAACTAAATCCCAAAACTTTGTATAGAAGGCCTCAACTACCTAACCCGGGTCTCCCTTAACTCGCAGGATCCATGTGCATTTGCCACTGCCCCTCTCGGCGACCCTGACGGGCCTGACCTGACCATGGCATCGATGCCCATTTGAATGGCGTGCAGGACATTAATCTCCTTGGACAAACCCCCCGGCAGAACCCTTTGGACAAAACCTTCCATTTAGCCAGCGGACATTAACCCTTCAATGTGCAAATAGCCTCTTTCTGTATGAGTCGCCTATACATGGACTCCACGTGGGTAGACCTATGCATGGACGTCGTATACTATCAATAAGGTCACAAAGTATATACGCTATTGAAGAAAATACTGACTTCAGCAATCAATAATAAGGCCAACACGTACATGTATCTCTCAACAAGCACAAGAACACTGCTGGCAACGACAATATTAATAAACTTAAGGCACTGGCTACGGAACCGTCCGGACGGTGCCGTAATTTTTTCTCTACGGAACCGTCACCTGTCACATGACCCGAGTCACGAGTCCAGGCGGCCGTCTCATGCTGAATCCGCGACTGGCGGATTCAGAAATTATTATGAGACGGCTAAACGAATATTATTATGTAATTTGAAGTTCGATTTTTGAAGAAAATGTTCTTATGACTAACCCTACCCTATCCCTAACCCTAACCATATCATGTAAATGAAGATTGCTTAGCAGGCGGCCGTCTCATGCTGAATGCACGAGTGGCGCCCATCCCATAAAGAAGATTATTATGCAATTTTAAGTTCGATTTTTGAAGAAAAAGTTCTTGTGACTAACCCTACCCTATCCCTAACCCTAACCCTATCATGTAAATGAAGATTGGTTCCTTACTCTGTCATTAAAACAAGAAAAAACAAGAAAACTTTTGTCCGACATAAAACAAGCAATCGGTAACTGGCGCCATTATTCAAGAATGAAGACTCGTGACTCGGGTCATGTGACAGGTTACATGTGACTGACGGTTCCGTAGTGAAAAAATTACGGCACCGTCCGGACGGTTCCGTAGCCAGTGCGTAAACTTAAACCCCATAAAGAAACATAAATAAAGTAACCACACTTAACCCAGCCCATAATAATAATCTTAGAAATGAAAGATAATAAAAAAAGCACACACAATACCTTCTGAGCCAGACCGTCAAGAGCTCCCGAATACTGCTGAGCACTCGCTATTATAGCTCCCTATGTCTGCTATCTCCAGCCCCAACCAATCCCCAGAGAGTTAACCCACCAAGGAGGCTGGCAAATAGATTGATTAACATTTATCCCTGCCGGTAATGCTGCATTAGCATAAATTATATTTTCCCCCCATGATAGACCTATTGGTGATTGTGTATGTGTGCCTGTGTGTTTGTATGCCTGTGTGTTTGTGTGTGTCTTGCGTGTGTTTATAAACTCAAGCTAAGGAACTCTTCAGAACAACCACACGCAGAGGCATGCATGCAGATAGAGAGGTGATTCCTACCAAGTCAGGTTTCATTGTATTGTATCGATAAGCTTGTCTTTGAAAACGTATTGTACTGCATTATGCATAATAAAATATAATATACTGCACTGTTCTGAGTCGTTTTCCGGAGCAGCTATAAATATAGGTCTGGATCGGCAGGCTTCAGCTGATAGGAGTTTACCTGAAGAGCCCATAATTGATGTTTGGACATTGTTAATAAGTTTCGTTGGCTCGAAGATCAGCTGACTGCAATGCGCTGCATGTACGTTGAGGTCCTAGCTAAAAGTTCAATTAGTCTTTAAGTAAGCTAGTAAATATTTTTATATAATGATCGTGGTATAAATTGAGAATTATTGTCTTTTAGTGGGAGAGTATAGTTGTGTGCTCTAGGTCTTAGTTGGTGAGAGGAGCGGGGGGTCGGAGAGGAGGTAGGAGTTGCGTGATTTGGATCAACTCTTGTCCTTCTCTTCTAAGGTTGTTTGTTCAGCCTGTATTGCAGAGCCGTTTTTAAGGTTCTGGGAACGTCGGTGCAAAAGCTACCACAGGGGCGCGCGTCGGTTGAGCGACCATGCATTTTTGTCCAAAGCTATGTGCCGCGTGCATTACGGCTATATGTACTGTACAAGTACAACATTGTACCGGTAATATAGGCCTAATGCCTTGTGTGTCTAAACAGAAGTCATAGGCCTAGAACCCGTTACACTTTATTTTCTAAAACAAATCTGACCAATCTCAAATATGCAAATGATAGATCGCTGCATCCTGCAGCAAATGTTTGGATGTCTTAGGCAAAATAAATCAGGTATGCCAAAACATCAGTCTGTTTTCAGATCTATCTCTCAGCCATGGCGCAGTGTGGTTAACTCTGAGTCTCTGCAGATAAATGTGTTGTGTTGAAATGCTCCCTTTTTTAACTTATTTTCTGCTCCCTGTAAGGTTTTGGCAAACATTGGCTATTGGCTAATGAAGTATCCAATATCATTTTAATGGGCTGTCTATCCACTTGCTTACTTATCGTCGGAAACAACTGGATAGGCCTATAAACAATTATAGTAAGTAGGCTGTTCGCGTGCGCGATACCCTAGAAATCTATAACCACCGCTTTAGTCAGATGAATAGATAATCCAACGTCTACGCTTGCTCATGACTACCATACAAGAGTAAAACATATCGCAAGAATACTTATGACCTAGAGTAGCCTTTAAGTGCGGCGCACAGTAGGCTACACCTAGGCCATGACTGCCGGCCCAGGTGTGGAACCTCCAACCAATTGCTCAAAGTCCGAACCATAATAATTCTATGTAAGACTCGAGACTGGACCGCCGCAATCTAACGCATGCGGTTAGCAATAAAGTCTCCCGTGCTCAATCGTCTCGTTAAGTTAACTCGGCATTAAAAGGTTAATGGAGAATGCAAAAATTTGTGCGAATCGTTTGGCCGAAATGAAGGACTGCCTCAATATAGTTGCATACCTGGTATATAACCACAAAATGCAAGATTCTTCTATCTTTGCATATATTATGACTGATGTTTGCATTACAGGCCAAAGAGCATTTATCGAGTCTGTCTGTTTATTCACCCTTCAATATTATCCTACGACGCCTATACCCTCCGGCATTAAAGAGTCTCTTAGTCTCACGAATAAACCTAAAATAATGCGCATGACTTTATAGACACCAGCAACATATGTATGAGGTCCATCTGACACGTTGCTCGTAAATAACAAGACAACGCTGATCTACATTGCACAGTTGCACTTCAGAACTGCACTTCAGTCTTCAAGTCCTTATTATTCGCTTCAACACAATAACAGTTCCAAGAAAATAATTGCAAGTAGTCCTACTTAAAGGAGAAAGCAAAAATTTGTACGAATCGTTTGACCGAAATGAAGGACTGCCTGAATATAGTTGCATAACTGGTAGGCCTAACCACAAAATGCAATATTCTTCTATCTTTGCATATGACTGATGTTTGCATTACAGGCCAAAGAGCAATTATCGAGTCTGTCTGTTTATTCACCCTTCAATATTATCCTACGACGCCATAGAAGCCGAGTCTTATATTATGATACATGGTTCGGTTTGTGAACTGACTTTCTGATACCATGGGAGATGAATACAAGTCAACTGGAGACGGGAATGTGACGGTTGATGTAAGAGAGAATCGGGAAGCCATTCCACTCCAGAAAAACGGAACATCATTAGGTCTACCCCTCGATGAAAATCATCCGGAGAAGCAGAAGGAATCTATCCAGACTGATCTAATATTTCCCGTTGAATCATTTCCTCCGTGGTATATCACGCTCATCTATGCATTTCAGGTAAGCAGATTTAATTTGCTCTCTATTATAGTCCCACTTTTACATTAATAAACATGTTTCAGGATAGACAAAGTGGCTGAATAGAATAATCATTGTAAAAGACTTGAATATGAATATGAACATGGACTGCTGGAATATGCTTCTGTTGATGCATGGTGTCAATAAAGACTGTTGAGTCATGAAGTCACTTTTCCGATGGCTTGCGGCAAGAGAGAGCGAGACAGACAAAGACGGAGAGATGAAGAATTGAATTTGATTTGAACTTAATTTTAATGTCAATTCAACAGTGAACTGCTGTATATTTCAATACATACATTAGGTTCCGTAATCTATAAAATTGTCCCACCACGCGATCGACTGTCTTTTTGAAAACTAAAGCACATGGTTAGCACTGATCTGAGACGTTGAATAATTGGTTTCAGCAAGTGCTGAGCACCATCTCAGGTCCAGTGGCTGAGTCCATCATCATTAGTTCGCTTGTCTGTGGACAAAACGACCACATCTTCCAGGCAGAGCTAATCGGAACAAGTGTCTTCATGTCCGGACTCTGCACACTTCTTCAGGTCACTTTCGGACTCAGGTTACTAATATACTAAAGCTAAAGCATACAACAGAAAGAATTTGGGCTAAACTAAAAAATAATGCTGATACAGGCCTATGCGAAAAGCTCGTCCTGGGCACGACGTTAAACTGCATCCATCCTCTGCCACAGGGAACCAACAACTTCCCTGTGCCGGTCCTAAGCCCGGTCAAAAGGAGGAAGGTTTGCCAGATGGGTGGCGATACGCTGGCAGTAAAAGACCAAGACCATTGAAATCCGCAAAAAACCACGACACAAGTGACATAACGACGTTAAACTGCATCCATCCTCTGCCACAGGGAACCAACAACTTCCCTGTGCCGGTCCTAAGCCCGGTCAAGTGACATAGCGGCCCAGATGCTTCAAGGTGTCATGATGTGGAGCAGACATGCACACATTGCACATGCCGGTCAGGACAGACCGGTGTAGAGAGTGAGAGGGGAGAGCGTGGGACACATACGGACATTGACCCAGGTTGTCCTTCGTGCCTCTCTCCCAATATTCTCTTCATTCAGACAAGGTGGTCTAGCTGCTTCAAGATGTTAATGGTATGGAGCAGATCTGCTGACCGGACTTGTTGAAGCTGGGCAGCATGATGCGAGACAGACTCAGACAGAGAGTGGCGTCGGACTCTTACGGGCATTGAGCCCAATGATATTGATATGATATGATATGAAAAGCTCGAGTGTTAAAATCCCCACCAGGCCGAAATCTTATTCCCGAGTCTGCTACCATCTGTTTCCTTAGTCAAGTCAGCTGTAATGAGTTTACTGACCGTAGACTGTCAGTCTAAATACGATCCCCGGTGAGGGACAGGACTGGCTAACCGCCTTGATTTTCTGAGAGCGCGGCAAAATGAAATCACAAACGCTTTATAGTCGGGTCAATCTACGAAAAAACTTCGGTGAACCCGGAACAAATTGCAAGAAAGCGTTTTATGATGATTTCATGGTGTATTGGGTCTGGTGATGAACATACTAAAAGTTGCAAAAATCGCACCACGGCAAGTGGTCTAATTTTGGCGGGGAAAAAAGATGGACTAGGCATGGAATCTGGAAATGATACAGTTAGGAGCAAATCATGTAATAATTTGCTAACATGGTTTTTTAGACTAATTCGACCCTCCTGAAAACGAAAATCGTGGTTAGCAAGCTTGATTTTTAGCGGTTGCATGTGAAAACAAGATGGCGGCCAAAATGGCGGCCTATAATTGATTCAAAAGGTTGTATACTGTATAGTCGGGTCAATCTACGTAATGATCCGCAAAATTGTAAGAAGGCGTTTTATGATGATTTTCTGGTATATTGGGTCTGGTGTTTAACATACTAAAAGTTGCAAGAAATCGGACCACAGCAAGTGGTCTAATTTTGGCGGGAAAAAAGATGGCCGCCAATTGGAATAGGCATGGAATCTGGAAATGATACTGTTAGGAGCAAATCATGTAATATATTGCTAACATGCTTTTGTAGACTAATTCGACCCTCCTGAGAACGAAAATCGTGGTTAGGAAGCTTGATTTTTAGCGGTTGCATGGGAAAACAAGATGGCGGCCAAAATGGCGGCCTATTGCTTAAAAGGCTGTAAGTCGGGTATTGTATGTGATATGAACACGATTTTGCAATTAAAATTAAGAAGTATGGGTTCTAGGCATGCAATGGTATCAAAGACACTTGTGTAACACTGGAAGAAAACCAAAATGGTGGGGAAATGGCGGCCAGAATGTTGAAATTGCTAAAAGTGAAGTGATGTATGCAATGGAAACATGTCTCGGAAATGGATGGATCTTTCGAAGGCGGAGGCGGACGAGAAGTGGAATGGGGTAGAATGCGAATGGAATCTATCCTGCGCAATGCCATCCTCCGCCAGCCCATCCACGTCATCATCAACATCATCTCCATCACAGCCTGACATCAAACGGCGCTGGAGGGGGTTCATTCCAGCATCGTCGCACTACAGAAGCCAGGCCTACGGGCACCTGCCGGGAACACTCAAACGGGACAAGAGTTTGATATATCCATGGCGCATCAATCAGCGCACCCCTACGAACCGTACACCCGAGGGGGGCTGCCCCTACCATCCGCTGTTCCATCGTCGTCGTCGCGTGTCCTCCAGCCGTCGTCCAGTCCCAACCCGCACACTACTTTGCGCTATTCTCCCCTCGCGTTGCCAGTCTTCGTCTGGCAAAAGGAACGCTAAGAGAACGATTATCTCCCACGGGTGGCCTCGAACGACTGTCTGGCAAGGGCGGTCACCACCACCAGCACCACCTTGAGATGGAAGTTGTTGAACTATTTTCTGCACTCCAAACGCAGATCACGTTATAGTAGAAACCACTGTTTGCACAGCGATGTTTCAGGGGTTCAGTCTGAATCGATAGTATGAGGGTTGCTGTACATCTTCAGCTCACTGCTCGTCTTCTGCGCTAGGTCCTTCTTGTTGATCTCTTCCATCTACAGGTGGTGGTGTTGATGGTGGTGCTGGTGGTGGTGACTGCCCTTGCCAGACAGTCGTTCGAGGCCCCCTGGGAGATGATCGTTCTCTTAGCGTTTCTTTTGCCAGACGAAGGCTGGCAACGCGAGGGGAGAATAGCGCAAAGAGAAGAGGTTCGTAGTGTGCGGGTTGGGACTGGACGACGGCTGGAGGACACGCGACGACGACGATGGAACAGCGGATGGTAGGGGCAGCCCCCCTCGGGTGTACGGTTCGTAGGGGTGCGCTGATTGATGCGCCATGGATATATCAAACTCTTGTCCCGTTTGAGTGTTCCCGGCAGGTGCCCGTAGGCCTGGCTTCTGTAGTGCGACGATGCTGGAATGAACCCCCTCCAGCGCCGTTTGATGTCAGGCTGTGATGGAGATGATGCTGATGATGATGTGGATGGGTTGGCGGAGGATGGTATTGCGCAGGATAGATTCCATTCGCATTCTACCCCATTCCACTTCTCGTCCGCCTCCGCCTTCGAAAGATCCATCCATTTCCGAGACATGTTTCCATTGCATACATCACTTCACTTTTAGCAATTTCAACATTCTGGCCGCCATTTTCCCGCCATTTTGGTTTTCTTCCAGTGCTACAGACGTGTCTTTGATTCCATTGCATGCCTAGAACCCATACTTCTAAATTTTAATTGCAAAATCGTGTTCATATCACATAAAATACCCGACTTACAGCCTTTTAAGCAATAGACCGCCATTTTGGCCGCCATCTTGTTTTCCCATGCAACCGCTAAAAATCAAGCTTCCTAACCACGATTTTCGTTCTCAGGAGGGTCGAATTAGTCTACAAAAGCATGTTAGCAATATATTACATGATTTGCTCCTAACAGTATCATTTCCAGATTCCATGCCTATTCCAATTGGAGGCCATCTTTTTTCCCGCCAAAATTAGACCACTTGCTGTGGTCCGATTTCTTGCAACTTTTAGTATGTTAAACACCAGACCCAATATACCAGAAAATCATCATAAAACGCCTTCTTACAATTTTGCGGATCATTACGTAGATTGACCCGACTATACAACCTTTTGAATCAATTATAGGCCGCCATTTTGGCCGCCATCTTGTTTTCACATGCAACCGCTAAAAATCAAGCTTGCTAACCACGATTTTCGTTTTCAGGAGGGTCGAATTAGTCTAGAAAAGCATGTTAGCAAATTATTACATGATTTGCTCCTAACTGTATCATTTCCAGATTCCTTGTCTAGTCCAATTGGCGGCCATCTTTTTTCCCCGCCAAAATTAGACCACTTGCCGTGGTGCGATTTTTGGCAACTTTTAGTATGTTCATCACCAGACCCAATATACCATAAAATCGTCATAAAACGCTTTCTTGCAATTTGTTCAGGGTCATGTCGCAGATTGACCCGACTATTATATACACCCATACTTGCCTCTCAGGCTAGCTGCTGCATGCTCTGGTCTGCTCTTGTTGTTCTACATTCGCCTATTTGCAGATTAGGCCTAATCGTCGGCCCAATAATAATGAACCTATCTCTACACAGGCAATCATGTTACCCTATTGAAGTAATGCAGAATTCAATCTTTAACATTCGGAGCTCCCGTATTTTCAAATTCAGTTCGTATTCGTAATCGTAATCTCCTAATATCTAAAGCGCCACTGGAAAGCCAAGCGCGGGGCACCGGTTTATTCACGAGCGCTGAATAACTCCACACTTTTGTCAGAATATTGGATCGATTTGTGATTCGGATTTTTCAGATTGCCTGTTATACAAGGAAGTTCGTTTGCGATTTTGCCGGTCATCGCGAGCCTCATGGCAACACCACAGTGGCGGTGTCCTGCATCTATACATGGAAACGGTAACGAATCATTCTCCATCCTGACGGAATTGCATTGCAGACACTCTTAAGAATGGTCCACGATAATATAGTATACGCTTTCCTATAATTATATGAGACATTATGTGCAAAAGGGGTGTATACTTACATGTGTGCTGCTGGAATCTACTTATCAAAAGCGGGACTGGATAAAAAAAATATAAGTTTAACGAACACCTACTCATTAATCGTGCCAACATATGGTGTTGTCATTATCATCGTCATCGTTGTCGTCGTCGTAATCGTCATCGTCATCATCATCATCATCGTCGTCGTCGTCGTCATCATCATCAACATTATCATCATCATCACTGAGTATAATCATCATAAAACAATGGAGTTGACACGACTACTGATGTAACGGTTTCTGCTGCAGACACATTCATTGCAATCGATTATCAAAATGTTGGATGGAATTCAAGCGACGTCACTCCAGTGCAAGAATCAACAGACGAAGAAGCAATTTGGAAGCCTCGGATGAGAGAAGTACGCACCGTCATCATCATCATCATCATCATCATCATCATCATCATCATCATCATCATCATCATCATCTTCATCTTCATCGTCATCATCATCGTCATCGTCATTGTAATCGTCGTCGTCGTCGTTGTCGTTATCATCATCATAATCATCATCTCTAAAGATATTCACCTCAACTTGCTCTTCTGTATTAAACTATTCCCAGGACAGAAGTTCTCCATGCTACTTTTCCCATTGCTTGGATAAATCCTTTTTAACCATTAAGCTTATGTAGTAACTTTGGCACAGTACTTACCTCACCGACTATTCTTTCATTACTTTATCTGTATTTGCATTTCAATAGTTTCCTTGGCTGTCTTGTTTGAACTATTCTTACATCAACTAATCGTGGATGTGTAAAAGCACTCGAATTATTTTAATCTCAGCTCCTTTTAGCTTATGCCACATAAACATAACGCACTGTGTATCAGAAAGGAATTCCCGTCTTGTAAGTTAGCCTGCATGAGATGCATTCATACTCATGTGTATGAAGTGTTAATGGCTTCATGTTTCTTAACCTCGGCATATAATTTTAAGGGTGTTAATGACCAGTTTCCTCTCCCTCTCTCTCACTTTCACTTTCACTTCCACTTTCTATCCCTCATTTTCTCTCTCTCACACATTATCTCTCTCTCACACACACACCTACACACATCTACACACACACACACACACACACACACACACACACACACACACACACACACACATTCTCTCTGTCCGTCTCTGTCTCTGTCAGTCTGTCGCTCTCTGTCTATGTCACTTTCTGTCTGTCTGTCTGTCTGTCTGTCTGCCTGTCTGAATGTCTGTCTGTTTGTCTGTTTGTCTTTCTGTCTGTCTGTCTGTCTGTCTGTCTATCTTCTTTTCCACCGATTGACGTTACAGCATACACCCTACCATAACTTAATCTGAACTTTAATATAGGCTGTGACCTGCTTTGTTGATGTATTTGTCAGTTGTCCGGGGCTCTGATCGTTGCTTCGGCGATCCAAGTCCTTCTCGGTTGCACTGGTCTCATCGGGATCCTAATGCGATTCATCGGACCACTGACAATCGCCCCTTCCGTCTCTCTCATCGGATTATCCATGCACCATGTCGTCTCCGAATACTCTAGTCAACAGTGGGGAGTCGCCACGTCGTAAGTTTCATATATTATTCAAAAATAGGTCGTTCTATTGTCGGTGATCGTGTAGTAGTGGGTAGACTGAGAGTGTGAGACCACTTTGCACTCATTGATCCCGTGAGTCATCAGGTCAAAATACATTGGATGCATCGGAAAGGTTTTGTGGCTGCTAAGCTTCAGAATAGCTTTGCGCTAATAATTATACCTCTGTGACTTTACATGTAGGCCTATGTGAGTGCCGCTTTCTGCAAGATTTTCTGGACGCCTTCGTTCTGCTGACATTTATATAGGGTCACACAAAGGAACCTCCTCAAATACGCTCCTAGCCCTGCCACAGCTAAACAGAACGGTCTTGAGCGACTATCGTAAACCAGGAAAATTATTCCAGAGACAGTAAGCGCACCGCAAGCGGAGCACATTTCAAGTGGATTGGACAGATACCGAGAAGGCTCGGCGCTGTCTGATCGAGGAGCGTGCCCGAGGGAACAGGCGCTCCCTCTAAATTATTAGACCTATGCCTATCTATTGATGCATACGTAGGCCTACTTAATGTCATAAATGAATGGTTGTATACAATAATTTATTTGTCTCCTGTTTTCGCTGCGTGCATCTAGGACGGCCGCTGTGTTTATTCTCGTTTCTCAGCTGCTCAAGGATGTGCAAGTTCCGTTTCCGGCTTACGACAAATCACGTGGCTTCTACGCCGTTCGTTACCCGGTTTTTAGACTTTTCCCGGTGAGTTACGAAGACGAAACTATCAGGAAGGAACTCTTCCTTGTTTCGCTTCGAATTTTGACTACTAATAAATCAACGGCACGATTTTTAAAATTTTATTTTATGTCAATTTTATTTTAAATTTATTATTATTTCATAATTTTTTTACCCGAAGTATGATATAATCCACATGACCTTAGAATAAATGCTAGGAGTAAAAAAGGATCTCCTAGAAATCAGGCCTCTCCCAGGTTTTGCGGTTTGGGTCCACTATTCCGAGGGTCCACTATTCCGAAGGTCCACTATTCCGAACCCTAACCCTAAACCTAACCCTAAACCTAACTATAACCCTAACCCTAACTCACCCCAACCCTAACCATAACCCTAAACCTAACCCTAACCCACCCCAACCATAACCATAACCCTAACCCACCCAACAATAACCCTAACCCTAGCCCTCCCAACCCTAACTCTAACAATAACCCTAAACTTAATCCTAACCCACCCAACCCTAACCCACCATACCCCAACCCTGACCCCAACCCACTCTAACCCTATACCGGTAACCACCAAGGATAACGAACAAAATAGCCTATAGCGGATATTCGGAATAGTGGACCTTCGGAATAGTGGACCCTCGGAATAGCGGGCCGTTACCGGTTTTGCAACCATCCCAAATTGTTTCTCCGATTTTTAAAATAATCTTTCTTTCGATTTCTTTCAAACCTAGCGCGAAATATTTTCTTCAATTTTATTTTATATTTATGGTGCTGATACTGTTTCGTGACGCTGTATGTCTTCAGCCGATATTTGCGATTGCCTTTGGATGGATCCTCTGCTTCATACTAACAGCCACTGGGCGACTGACTGACGAACCAGATGAACTCGGGTACAGGGCAAGAACCGATACAAAGACGGAACAGATCGTTCAAAGCAAATGGCTCTTTTTTCCATATCCAGGTAAAACAAAGGGATAGCTCCTTATCTTCCTTATTATTTTAATTATTCATATTATATTTAAATGCCCGTTTTCTTATCCCAAACGTTTGGCATTGTTATTATTAGTAATATAAGTATTTCTGCTTTTAGTAGGCTACTACTACCACCATCACAAACATCATCATCACCACCACCACCACCACCACCATTACAAAGACTACTACCTCTGCTTCCAATCCAATACAAAATGGACTGATAAATTATTGTAACATAACATTTTCGATATTGAAAACCAGGAGGAAAGCAATAACTGATAACTTAACTTCTTGGTACTTCTTCAATGCTGAGTTAAGCTTTTTCAGGTGTTTACAAAGTTTGTACATTTTCCAAACAACAGATAACATCGATATTAGCAGGAATTGTAATGTATCTGTTTCAATCGTAGAAGCCAGGATTTTGATTTCGAGATTATAACTTATTTACTCTTTCGAACTTATGGCTTTTTGTCCATGACATTTTCTCAGGTGATACCATGTGATGACTTTTTGACAATGCTATTTTGGCATGGATCTACTCTAGTAGCCTACTAACTACTTCCGCTGCTGCAGCTGTTGCTGCTACTATTGTCACTATGCTGTTACTGCTATCACCAATACTATACGCCTACTTCGTTTTGTAGATCCTATGTGGTCGCTGTGGTGCTATGTGTTCCTATAGGTATGTGGGGTTTTCCTACGTTCAGTGCATCGGTGTTGTTGGGAACGATGGCAACCACCATTTGTACCATCGTTGAATCGATCGGTGACTACTACGCCACGGCCAGGGCTTGTGGCGTTCCCCCTCCCCCGACACATGCCATGAACCGAGGCATTGCCATGGAGGGCTTCGGATCCGTCATCTGCGGTCTCCTGGGCGCTGGTCACGCCACGACGTCTTACAGTCAGACGGTCGGATTCGTTCCTCTCACAGGGGTCAGTTGTAACCGCAATTGTAATTCCTGTAGTATAGCCTAATGTAGATCTGGGTAATATCTCGGCTTTTTCGCCGGCGCAATATCAAATCAAATCCGCAATAGGCAAGTTGTCTGGTTAATTTCCACAAGAGGACAGAATTTCGGGAAGTAAAGTGAAAGAGACATAGGGTGGTATTCGGTGGATATGATTGGTGGCGATGATGGCGGTCGTTGTGTTGCGCACGATTGCCACCAGGATTGGATGACTTTCAAGAAGAAGTCGGTTTTAGTCGTGAGTGGAAGACTCCAGGCTGTGTGTAACCGAGGAAGCGGTTAAATTCGCAGTCTAAAGAGGAAAGAGGAGGAAGGATAATCTCTCCACTGACAGTCTACTAATTGCTTCGGAGTTGACCAGAGGGCTTAAGTGGAGGAGATCTATGGCTTGAATGAAATGTCTGCACTGATATCAGAAGCGTCGAAATGAACATCAGGCGACAAACGCATCATCATCATGGTGATATGGACAATGACTGTGGTTGTGAGGTATTCTTGGTTATCAGAGCTATATATAGCGCTATATATAGAGAGCTATATATCATATACCGTACGCCGTACGGTATATATATACACTGTGTCCGGAAACAAGGGACCCATTTTGTAAATATGAAAATAAATAGTAAATATTCATCGATTTTTACAATTCAAACGACATTTTTATCCTAACATATTTGTCTAACAATTGTGAAAATATAAAAGTTCCAGTCTCGTTAAGCGGACTCTGGTGATAGCAACATTCACTCAATGATGCTGTTATTGCTGAAGGTTTAATCCATAACTTTGGTTTTGCTGTAGATAAAATTATTTAAGTCTACTGAGCATCAACGGTTGGCGAATAATACTAGAATAATGCTAGAATAATACTAGAATAATACTAGGCCGCATTTAGGTCCGTTTCGTAAATCCTAACTAAAGAGGTATAATCACTTGAACAAATACTCGCAAGTTCTCAATGAAAAATGTTGGCCTTAGACCTGAAACAACTTACCATTGGTTATTCGGAATTCACTCTGTTTCACCTTATTTATGTGCAAACTTCACACTCACTTGATGGATGCTGAGTGCTGCTAAGCTGCTGAATATCATCCATGAATCATCCCAATTCTTTAATTTGTACTGAATGCTTTGCTTACATTTAATGAATGATGTGGACACACACGACATCATCTTATGACATTTCCAAGGGATTTAGTTAACTATTTAAAACATAGTTATTTTCTCTTACTTACATAATTATATGCATGACCTATTGCTGTTTCTTTTTACTTGTACCAGGGCAACCCTCATGACAGTGGAACAGTAGTCACTTATGGGTGCTCTCTCTTTGCTTTTTGTCAACGTCAGTATTCGCCGAGTATAGAAAGATGTTTTCTTATTGTTACTTGAAGCAATAATGCTGGGGCTAAACTGCGTAAGATCAGTCTATTAGGCTAGTTGAATCAGCAATCTGTGTTTCCAGATGGGAAGTCGCGTCACTTGGCAGGTGGCTGGGGTGCTACTGATGGCAGCTGGAATCTTTGGAAAGTTCGGAGCTATCGTGGCCACAATTCCAGATCCGGTTCTTGGTGGAATCATGTTGGTCTGCCTTGGAATGGTCGTCTCTGTTGGTCTGTCCAACATCCAGTTCGTTGATCTGAACGGTGGAAGGAATCTGATGATCCTAGGAACATCTATTTTGGTCGGATTGACCGTTCCAAACTGGATTCTGAGCAACACGGACTATATCAACACAGGCAAGCTAAGCAATTTCGTTTAGTTTCAGGATTTAAATATTTACCTCATTACTTAGCAATACCATACCAGTCGAGAAACAGAAATCTAGTGCCCTGTGCAGAGCAGTCACGAGTCCTTGAGCTATCTTTAGGTTTAACTAGACAATTAAATTTTAAAAAACGAGTTAAATAATAAAAGTGCACACACACACCTTAATTTCCAAAACATTCTACTGCATAACAGAGTGAACCATGTATGAAATGATTTAAATACTGTTACTAGATTATTATGCAGTCATTCATGTACATTGTTGGAACAATAAATTTTAATTTCAAATTTATTGCTAACCCCAATGTTAGGTCAATGACCTATTGTGTGTTGGCTGTAAAATGCCTTCATTTCTCGGTGTTTATCTTGTACAGGAAACTCACAGATTGACCAGATGTTGATGATCATGCTGGGCACTCCAATGTTCGTCGGTGGCTTTGTCGGATGTCTTCTCGATAACACGATGCCTGGTAAACAATGCCTCTTCACCTTTCTCAATGTTAACAGAAATCCCAAACAACAACCCGCGAAACTGAATCCTAGATAATAACACTGCACAACAGTGTTTTGGTTTCCTGAACACTTTCAGGTGTTTCTTATGCAGTTTTTGCTGCTGATCACGAAAATCACCTTGAAATTGTCCCATCACGTAACGTTTTTGAGAAATCTTCAAATTTTATATTTGTTTTCATGTTTTTAAGATATAACGTTTTAATAAGCTTTGTGTAACTGAGGTATGTCCAGGTATGCACTTGGGATAGTTTACATAATGTTTGTCGTGTATAATAAAATAAACTTGGACCTGCATATTCATTAATGCTGGTTGGAATCTGCCTGCAAAAGTTCTAAACCCTATTAAAGTCGCTTCCCAGCATACATGTACATGTAAAATTGTATATCCCTCTGAGAAAGTTGACATCAGTTTGTTTGCATTTTGATGTCTATTTCCAAAGTTTAGTTTTGTCTACATGTATGCAATATGCATAACAAGTTAGCCAGATTTTTTTAGACAGGCTTTAAACTATAATATATTTTAAAACGGTTGTTGTCATCAGAAATATCTCGCCAGTGTTGCAACAGGCGTGATACATGTACGTTGTTTGCCGCATTTGTGGAGTATTATAGGCTATGCTATGAGTCAGCCTCAGAGACACACACCATGACTGGATTTGTCAATAAAGCATATGAGATGTACCTTTGGTTGCAAGGCTGGAGAGGCAGCCAAAGAATGGAATTTGATGTGGAAGATGTGGTGTAGATCTTAGAGTTTGACTCCGGGGGTCCTGCGAAAGCAATGCTGTTTGCCATCCCGATGGTCTTGCGAGAACAGAAAGATCATGTGACGGACTGCTAATTTTGTCTCACTAATGTTTCTGGTTTCTCGGGCAAGAATAAGAACGGAACTGAATACCCAGACCGTCATTCGACAATGATGCCAGCGCCACACAATGAAAGTTTTCATATACCGAAGCCACCAGAGAAATGGAGCTTAGACAAAGGAGATGAAGATGCTGCATTGATCCAGCCAGGAACGAATATGCAGCTGCTGACGGTGATACGGATTTTCAAGTAGGTAGGTCTGTGTCTGGTGAGCCTCATCTCATCACACAGTTAGACTTAGGTTTGTCGAAAGCAAAAGCTGAACAACTGGATTCAAGACTCTAGTTTGCTGTCACAAAGTACTGGACAGAAATCGATCCGACAAAGATATATCTGCCTTCTCTTCACTTAAAGCTGGAACTGATGAAAAGTTTTGGTAAAAGCCATGCACAAGGATGGTGAAGGTTTTCTTCATCTGCAGCAGAAGTCCCCAAGAATAAGTGATGCCAAGATCTAGGAAGGTATTTTTGTGCACGAATCTACAGATCAGACACATCACCAATGATAAGCAGCTTGAACATCTGCTGGAGAGACCAGAGACAATCGCCTGGAAAGCATCCAAGGGTGTTGTGGAGAATTTTCTTGGTAATTACAGAGCAACAAATTACATTCAACTGGTTAACAGACTTTTTGCAGCATACAAAGACATGAAATGCAACATGTCACTTAAGATTCACTTCCTGCATTCTCACTTGGACTTCTTCCCTGCAAATCTATAGGTGCAGTCAGTGATGAATATGGAGAACGGTTTCACCAGGACATTGCGACAATGGAAAACCTTACCAGGGCAACTGGAATCCGTCAACGTTGGATGCCTATATCTATTGCTGGACACTCAAACGAGATGCACCAGACACTGAATACAAACGAAAATCAACATCAAGACATTTTAGGCCCATTATAAAACTGTAACTGAATCTCAGATACAGTGTAAGCTTACACATGCAACCGAGCGTTCCGGGTATAATTATGATACTTTAATTTTGCTTTTTTCAAAATTTTGTGATACAATCATTCTGAAATGACATTTTCTTTGGATTTGAATTGCTCTGTCATCAGCACCCACAATTTTGGGACGAATGTTTTACATTTGCTGTCGAGTGGCATTATGTTACACGTATAGGCCTGTTGCAAATGTATGCAACTATGGGCATTTCTGTGGACAACTTGCATGTCATTTTTCTCAAAAACCTTACGTGATAGAAACATTCTGAGAACACCACTGTTTTCAGCATGCCAAATTCTATATAAAACAGTTGAAGTTTTTTAGGAAATCAAAAAAAGGTTAAAATTTGTTGTGCAGTGTAATCGATCCAACCCTCGCTGAGTAGAACATTGAGAAGATTATGTAGGACCTGACTTTCATTTCCACTTCTTTTTCCTGTGATCACACTTACCCGAAATGAAGGCAACTTCATTCAAAATCATTTTCTACATGTCAATTTTCATTGTCTTTGTCCACAGTTCATGCTATTAGCAGCGGCGGTGCATGAACTGTGGATAAAGACAATGAGAATTGAAGCCTGCTAATAAAACTAACAGCATCACCCACTATTTGATCGACGTCTTCCACTGAACCCACTCCCACTCATACTATTTCCAATGGGAGCTACGATCAGTGTTCCCACTTTTACTAATATAAACAAACAATTCTAGTATGAGATTTATTCCCTCTTCATTCTTTATTTGATCAACTGCTGGTTTATATGCTTATACCTTATGCGGTTACTAGTCTCTACTTTTGTTGACGTTGTCTTTGCGTGTTCTTCCACCTCTCTAATGTTCGACACATCAGATTCAACCAATAATTATACGTCCATTCAACGCTACTGCTGTCTGCTGTCGCTTCTGCGATTGAAACCGATATTACACAACTATAGTATACTAGAACCTGAAATTGCCTGTTTCTGACACAAAGTCTGAAGACACTACTAGATACTGCCGAGTGTATAACTGACTTGTATTTAATGTGTTGAGTGTAGTATGAATTTTAGATAGTTTGGCTTAAGTTCACAAAGGCCATTTCATTATGACACCCGAAATTCCACTTGCCCAGTTCAAGCACAGTTTGATTTAATCTTAAGAAGAGTTTGTGACATTTCTGAACATTTCCGGGGCTGTTTCCACACCATAAAATTGCAATAAAAATTATTTATGATCACCAAAAGTAGTTGATGACTGATTGTCTTGATGTACATTTATAGGAACCTTGAAGGAAAGAGGAATGTCATCCTTCCACAAGACTGAAGCAGAGGTCGAGAGCAAAGATAAAGTTGAGGTTGAATCTGGCAGCAGTAACTTCAACAGCAAGATGTCTGTTTATGATTTGCCGTGTATGAAGTATTGCTGCATTCGTGACCATCGCATCTTCTCTTACCTTCCGTTCTTACCTTGCTACAAAGATCGATCGCTTGGGATAAAGAGATATTGCCGTTGCGGTAGCAAAACAAGGGAGACTCGAATCTGACAATAAACAACAACGCCGTTTATACGACAGTTTATGCAGTGGAACAGCGTAACATGCTCTCATATTTGTTGGACATTGCCTGATTTTGATTAGATGCAAAGACCACATAATTATTTTTATCGACGACTGTATTTCGACATCATCTTGCTTCCATTGTTCAAAAGTGCGCCTGCGTCCAAAGGACAGAATTTGCCGATGGTTTTGAGCAATCGTTAAGAACATGTTTAAAATTCCAGCAAATAAAAATTATGCCTACCTATTCAATGGGATCTCGTGGCAATACTTTCCTCGTTGAATGCTCAGTCCTCTAACCATTCGGACTTTCGTTATACATGAATGTATGAATGTTGACACTCTGTAATTTAGGAAAGTTAAAACTGCGACATGTCGTCGCCTAAGAATTATCTTGTCGTATAGCCTAGAGGACGTCAAAGAAAAACATGGATCGACAACATAAGAGAAGATCTAGAGGAAAAGCACATGGATGTGAGGAATGCCATGGATATCATCAAGGATAGAGCAGCCTGGAGACGTCATGTAAAAGCCTCATCGTCGGCGCGGCCGGACGGAGGAGAGCGATGATGATAGCCTATCCACGTTTTTTTTTAGATAAAACGTTTTAGTGTTTATTTGTAGCAAAAGTTGTTTTTTCCTTCTGCTTTAATAGCTATAGGTAATACAAGTCGTTTTACAGATATTCAACAAAACTCTCTGTCGAATGCCCAGCTTCAAGATTTTTTTCGTTTCTCCATGGTGTAGAAATACTTTGCTGTATGTTTAGAGAAAGCTCATCATTGAGATACAGCAAACAGTACACGATTGAGGAGTCATTGCAGCCATAACACTACAATTTATCTGTCCTAATCTTGTAGCATTCCTGTATAGGCCTATTCTATGAGTGAGTTGTATTGCATACAGTGGCGGCGCCAGGATTTCAGTTTTGGGGGACTGAATCCTCGCGGGGTAAATTTTCCATTTTATTTTTCATCCGCCAAAATTTCTGACGACCTTGTTTAGACATTTTGTCGAAATCTCATAATGGATGTATATGTCCCTTTTTTGGTAAGGGGGGGGCCTAGCCCCCGGATGGCCTTTTTAGGGGGTTTAGCCCCTAGCGCCCTGGCGCCGCCACTGATCGCATGCGTTAATAGTGAATGTCATTGATTAGTTTTGGTCATCCTGATTGCAAGAACGCGTTCTTCATGGGCGGAGTTTGATTTCCGTTCTTGGAGGGGCTAAAGCCTTCTTGGGGTGGGGGGGCTAAGCCCGGGAAACTGTACCATTTACAATTTTACACGGTTTAAAAAATGGATCTGGGTCTTCTTTTGGAGGGCTTAGCCCCCCCTAGCCCCTGATAAACTCCGCCCATGGCGCTCTTACTTGTTTAACGACACTGCCATGTCAAAGGTGATTAGTGTCGCCACGCCATGTATTGTAGGTCCCCGTGGACGGACCGTGCTAGCCCGAAATTTTGAATCTCTGAAATAGCCACTTTCGGGAAGCGAACCGCGGCCCGCAGCTCTATTTCACAGAGTCGCGTACAGACGCGCGGCCAGTGCTCTTACCGATGTAGCTAAGAGAGCCAGTATTGCAAGAACGCCTTATAAGGTCAAACAGAGGCCTATGCGGGACCTCTGGCACGTGCGTGTGGAGAGCTAGCTACGCCACTGGAATAATATAGCGTTATAAATAGGCTAATTGTGTGGATGTCATAATCAGACATTTATTCGTGTAGGCCTACGTACATTTTGCCGAGGCCTACACGGTACACACCCGTACGCAAATCACCTTAATCTCACAACCCCTCCCCTTCTGTGTGTACATTATTATATGGACAGCACAAGGCTATGAAGTTCAGCTACAGCTGCTGTTCGAAATGTCATCCTTGTTCACGGACACACAACGCAGTCGTGGATGCCACTGTTTGATGGCCTGGTCGATGATCACGTGGTCAAACAGCTGGCACTCTTCGACCAGGTGATCGATGTAATGAATCTAAGAACGATAAACGCGCTACACAAGTAGCCTACACTCTCGATTTGATAGTCAACATGGATTAAGGTCTGAACTGTTGGGCGGTAACAGCTGCTGGTAAGGAGAATGTCCAGGTTTGGAACAGGTCCTGCATTGGGACATGAGCACATGGCTTGCATTGGGACTATCTCAATGCAGGAAATTCATCCTAGGAAATGAAACTTAAATGGTTTTACTGTTTTATGTGCGCAACAGAATACTATCAGGATGGGTAGAGAACTAAAGATATGCTACGTTGCACTCACTTGAAATTGACCAGTAGGCTAGGCCTAAGGCTATTTTTTATTAGGATTTCATGGGTCAACGGAAGCTTGTTCGCATTGATTAAATTTCTGATAATATTATTGCTTAATCTACTCTAGTCACTCATTTAGACATTGTCAACTGGAATATACTCTATTTTACTCTAGGCCTACTAGATATGATTAGAACCAGATCTATAATTGCTTGTCCCAATGCTCCACATGCGTTGTCCCAATGCAGGCCGCTATGGTCTGAATTGGGACACATTTTTCCACAGAGGAAAAATCTAAATTTTTTGAGTTTATTCTTATTTATTTTATCGCAATAAAATTATTTTCCGTTCATGAAACGTTGCTGTTTCGGACTATATCAATAATACGCATGTAATAAAACTAGCACAGATTATAGGCCCCTATGCCTTAAAATGTAAACATTGATCCAATGCTGGACATTCTCCCCTATATACATGTAGAGTCGGGTGCCACAGAGGACAGCTGCAGAGCAATGGTATCACGTGATCACATGTTTCTTTATTATTTACACCAAAGCAAATGCCGCACTGGTATTTCATCGATGACGACGTCGACAGCATCTGAGTAAGTAAGCAAACATGATTTTTTAAACTTCGAATTAACCAACTATTTTTAAGATTCGATTTTTTCTGCTTACGCTGCATCAATTGAAGTAATATGTTGCAGATTTATTCGAAATCGCTGTTGGGCATAGCATTATAAGTTTTTTGATAGCCTATTGGCTATTAGTTTGGATTTCAAGCAGTTTTTTGCAAGCGTTTAGAGGTATACTATTCATCGGTACACTGCGTAGTTATGCTACAATCACAACACATACCTAGCATTCATTCGGAATAAACATATTTGTATAGCAAAAGATAAAAATTCGAATAAAATACAATCTTATGTTTTTCCAAGGCTCATATAATTATATATTTATCTGTATATATATATTTAAATTTTGCACATTCCGACATAGTTCATAGCCTACATTTCTCTGTTCCTGCCTAAGCTTCTGCAAAGCACGTCTTATTCCCCCCCAACCAGCCCAAATAGCGTCTTCCCCTTCAATCGGACTTGAATGCTTCAGTTAAACTTAGGCCTATAGCCTGACTCTCTCGTTTTGAGCATATCTCTACAGATAATAGTCCTATCACTGCATGCGTCCACTGCAAGATCCTCCTTCCGAGACAGCTGGGATATGCCACTAAATGCAGTTTAAAAGCATTTCTCGGGACACCATTATATATATATATATATATATATATATATATATATATATATATATATATATACCATTTATCTATACAGAAGGATAAACGTTCATAAACAGCGGCGGCGCCAGGATTTCAGATTTGGTGGCTGAAGCCTCGGAGGAAATTTTCCATTTTCATTTTTCATCCGCCAAAATTTCTGACGACCTTTTTTTATTTATCCGGTCGAAAATCGTGTGGAAATACTTCAGTTTGCATGCAAAAAACCCGGATGACCATTTTTTTAGGGGGCTTAGCCTCTGATAGGCGGGCTTAGCCCCTAGGCCTCCTAGCGCCGCCACTGTTCATAAATATGCATTAGATTATATATTTGTTATAATATAGGCTATGTATTATAATAATTAATAAGGCATAAGTAGCCTAATACAAATATCTTATTGGAATGTCTGTCGACCTTCTAGCCTCTTTTGGAACTCATCTCTCTTAGGATTGGTTGTGGCCTATGTACATGTATACATAATATGTAGATTATGCACCACTATATAAAATCATCTGCTGGTTAGAATCTCGAGCTCTTCTAGGTTCGGCTCTGAAGGTATTGTTGTGGGTGGACTTCCATTTCACTTTTTCTATTATTATTATAATAAGATATTATTATTGCTGGGTTAATTTCGGTTTAGCATTATATTTAGCGTTCTTTGTTTTAGGGAATAATTATTAGATTGTTCGTGTTACCTTATCCACAATTCAGTTACAATAGAAGCTTATTACTGATTCATATGTTTGTTAAACTATATTCGGATTAATAATTATTGATTAATTGGAATATTTCTAAAATCAATATTGCTTTCCATATACGTATGAGCAACGTTCCCTATGCTTAACTGATTGCTGAATGAATTGTCATAAGCAGGTGTGACTAGATTAAACACAGCAGGATAGTAAACACTGGCAATAACTATAACAGTAGAGATTCAAGATGTGTATATATGTGCACTTGTTATAACGCCCCTTCAAGATTACTACTCAGAAGCGCTCCCGACTAAAGCGCGGACACTGAAACGGAGTTTCACGCCGAAGCGAATGAGCAATTGCGAATGCAGGCTTGAGGTGGATTCGAACCCGCAACCCTCAGGCTGCAAGGCAACGATCATGTCCACTACACCGCCGCGCCCAACGAAGATATACATGTATGCAGAGAAGACGCAGTATTGTGTTTATGAATTTATGAAGCGCCGTTCCCGTTGCGCAGAGAAGAGAATAGCTTTGAGGAAGTGGAAGGATGCAGTGGGGTATCATGCAGTTAGTAGCAAGTAAGGTGTCAGTGGAGAGAGATCTGATGCTCTGATGATGTATCCGAGAATACATTGGGTCGGGTTGGGAGAGAACAACAGCTGTTAAATGGACGAATCACTAGAAGCCAGGATTCCTTGAAATAATGACTCATTCAGTCCCAAGTACCGGTGTAAAGGTTTCAGATTACCCCCTCCTAAACATTACTCCCCTGCAAACTGTAAATTGCATCAATCATCGCATTTATTGCACTACAAATATCAAAAAATTCATCCCGCTTCTTGTTTTGGTCTGAAGATTTTCATCCGTCATCCCACTTCGTGGTTTGTTATCAATATTTTCATCTGTAACTAAAATACTAATCGACGCTGAAGTTTAGATGGAGAAAATGGCTTCGAGGCTATTATTTTTTCGGATCAAAATATTGATAGCAAACCACGAAATGGGATGACGGGTGAAAATCTTCAGACCAAAACAAGAATTTGGATGATTTTTCTGATTTTTTTAGTGCAATAAATGCGATGAATGATGCAACTCTAGTTTCCGGGGGTAATCTGAAACCGGTTTCAAGTTACCGGGGGTAATGTTTAGGAGGGGGTAATTTGAAACCTTTACACCGGGAACAAAAACTAAACACTGATTGGCGCATGTGTAGGCTATATCTATATATGTCATGCATGTATAGGTGCATACTTGCATGTATGTGTGTATATATATGTATATATATATATATTGGCGCATAGACATTGTATTGTATCTGACATCGGGAGCCTATTAGAAGCGCTCCCAGTGCGTGCAACCCCGAGGGAAAAGGCAGGTTTTGAGACGATAGAAAGATTAGGAATGACTATACCAGAGAAGACCCCATGCAGAGTGAACTAATGGAAGAAGACCATAAGTAAGTAAGTAAGTATATTCTTTAATGCAACCAGTTGCAAAACAGCACTCTGGTGAACAAGTATCACATATAAATTGATTATTATTGATGTGCTGATGATATAAGCCTACTAGCTGTGGTACCCGACGTTGCCCGGGAAATTTAGGATTCGCCCGGCTCCCGGCCAATAATTATTCCTTACTTCCCCACCATGAGTGCCGGTGTCATGAAACGGAGTATCCCCCCTGAAAGCTATCCGGGGGGATGAATTAATCTATCCCCCAGGATGGAATTAACCGGTCTATAGTATCCGGGGGGATAAACCATTATATCCCTTTTTTTGAAAAATGAGCATAATAAAAATATTTATGCTGTAATCAAAATTTAAAGTGGCTCTAATTGTTCTAAGTGTCTTAAGCAATGCTCAGATAAAGGCAACTCGAATTTATTTAGTGACCCTGAGTGTTTTTAAGTGTTTTAAAAGTTTTAAGTGCTCTAAAAACAGGGCAAAACAAATTATATAGTAAGAATTAACATACCTGTTAGTGTCATTGTTCAAAATAAAGCAGATGAAAATTAATTTGCCCAAAAAAATACACGCGGAAGCGGTTTTTTCGACTTTTTTTAATTTGGGGGGATACAATTAATACGGGGGATACTCTATTTCGTGACACCGGCTCCCCAACCACCCGCTGCCATTATTTTCGTGAATTTCGTCCCTAATACACAGGGACGTCATATGGGGCAAGGGGGCATATGCCCCCGCCTGAATTTGACCGATTGTTCTTCCACATGACATATTTTGCAACGCCACACGTTGTTCAAAGTACCAAAAAGCCTGTGTGTTCATAGGCCACATATATCGACTTATGTGTATATTGTCTGCTCATGGAATGAGCTCTGGCTGATAGTCGAAAGACGTACAGTTTGTTCCTGCTAGATAAAGAGTTCCCAGGTCAATGAGGCCACCAGATGCATGGGCGGAGTTTGGTGTCCGTTCTTGGAGGGGGTTAAAAAAAATTGGGACTGAGACTCGGTCCGGAAAACGAACATTTTTCCCTGAAAAAAATTACTCTGGGTCTTCTTGGGGGCTCTAGCCCCTGATAAACTCTGCCCGTAACCAGATGTGTGGGTCCTGTGAGCCACACAGTGCAAACCGACATCAAGTTACACGAAGCAGCAGGTTTACTTCATATACATTATACACGAAGTCCTGAAGTTTTGAAAGGAGACAACAGAAAGATGTATTACAAGTGGCTGACTGCAGGTTTACTTCATATACATGAAGTCCTGGATATTAAAAATTTATTTGAGTCATATCTTTTCCAGGTTGAGATAACCACCCATGATTATCTGCTTGATCTCCAACTCCTCAAGTTCTTTATGTTGGTGTATGCCTCTGGAGATCGCTGTACAGATCACCAGCCCACCTATGTATTGTAGAGGCGCATGGCAGACTATTGGATTTACATTACCCACCCCAATGGCAAAATCCTATCTACGCCACTGGAGGTCATCTGTGATCCATTCAGCCGTAATTCAATAAAACTCTTTTTCAGACAAATCCAAATATCTTAAATCAGTGCTTTGGCTTAAGTTAAACAACCGACGTTCCAACAAGCCACCACTTGAGTGACCCCATAGATAATAATAGTCATCATCAGTCAAACAAATTATTGCATGACTTTAGTGCGTGCATGCAGCATGCAATATTGCTTTGTGAATTGTTATTAATGACAAATTAAAGTCAAATAGGGCCTACTACTTTCCGAAATCGACACCAAGCACCTAGCCTATTTATACCATTCTACAATAAGTCATATGTAAACATAATAAAGTCTTAGACATGAAAATGTCTAATGAAATATGATTTCAAATGCAGTTCGGTTTAAAACTACCAATAGCATATGCATTAGGCAGAATGGCAATTGTGCACGCTACAAGAAAGTTTCAAGGTTGGACCACATCATGTATTGTGAAATTTATCGCCAGTATTACATAGAGGTAAATAGGGCTTACAATAGCCACACAGTTCGAAGGGCTGACTGCTCTGCGGCGCTGTCATCCGTCATGAAGAGCACTGGACCATGATTTGCTCCACGGCCGAAAAGGCACTGGTCCGCAAAACTTCTTTCACTAGATTGAATAGAGACGTAAGGGCCTCTGTGCTCTCCGATGGCCTAATAGCAACAGCAAGAGGTAAACCTGAAGAAACATTCAAATTATCTTTACACATATAATTCAACCTAATAATATTATTGTAGTCATTATTGATAATCTGCCTATAGTAGGTCTACCACTATATATAGTGGTACTCAGTTTGAAGCCATTACATCACACTTAAAGTTACCAAATCAAATAGGCCTAATCCTTTTCATTACAAAATAATGTCAGCTCCGTTTCTCAATGGAGACTTCAGTTCTTCGGTCATCTAGACGACTAAAAGTAACTTTTATGAGCGACCGTCAACACGAAACGTCTCATCAGTTCAGCGTCTTATCTAGAATCTAATCTTCACCGTTTTATCACTCTGACGTCCTCATATTCCGTTAGTACAGGTTTTTTTATTATCCACGTTGCAATTGGTCAATGTTTATTAATATCCACGTGACCACGTCGTCTCAACTTCAAGAGTCAAGCTCCATGTTTCTAATATCTAATGTAGGCCTATTATATTTATGTAATGCCAAAATATCTAATTATTTAATCGCCACGTTCATATATATAGATTGAGTATTCGTATATTACCAATATTAAGATTTTCAAATATTCACGAATATTAATAATAATGTCAAATATGTGACAATTGCCATTGACCAATATCCAAAAGAATAAAAAGTTAAGGCCAATAATAAACTGTAAAATTTCAGTCATATCGTGCACAGCGTATGCAGGCCTATCAAATAGCCTAGGCCTATCAACTGTCGTGCGATGTTTCCCTCCCATCTCTCATCTCTCTGTTTCTCTTTCTCTCTTTCTTCCTCTGTCTCTCGATGTTAAGAATGAATAGCCTTTACGGAAGACAGCCATGTGCTTTCATGTTAAAAATATTCTTGTAGGAAAAAAGTGGTGGTGACATCACTACTGTATACTTACAAAGTGTTGGTGACTGGACACCACCGTCACAATAGAAAGTTGCGCATATGCTTAAGATAATAATAGATAGCAATGATCTACTTTAGAACTGTAGTTCAAATCTTTATTATCCGAATGAACACAATTGATGCAAGTTGTCCTACTTAAGTGGACAAGGCATAGATAAATTTTGTGCGAATCGTTTGGCCGAAATTATGGAAAGCATTAGCCTAATTAGTTGCAGAGTCAAAAAGAATGCAATATTCTTCGCCTATTTTTGTATGATAGATGTTTGCATCACAGTCCAAAGAGCAATATCCTGTCTGTCTCTTTCAGCCTTCAATATACCTTTAACCATACGACGAGACAGAAGCCGAGCCATAATATCATATGCTACATGGTTCGGTTTGTGAGCTAACGTTATCCGATATCATGGGAGATGAACAGAAGTCTTCCGGAGACGGAGATGTAATGGTTGATGTTGGAGAGAATCGGGAATGCATCCCACTCCAGCTCAGCATTGATGAAAATCATCCGGAGAAGCAGAAGGAATCTATCCAGACTGATCTAATATTCCCCGTTGAATCATATCCACCGTGGTATATCACGCTCATCTATGCATTCCAGGTAAACAGATTCAAAATTAAAATTTGCTCTCTATTGCGGATCAACTTTGACAATAGGAAGCATTGATAGACAATGTTGCTGAATATGATAAAATCAAAAGATTTAAATACTGTGCACTGCTCGAATTTGTTCACGTTGATGGATGGAATCAACAAAGTCTTGAGTCATAAAGTCACTTCTCGGACGACTTGCAATCAGAGAACGATGGACAAAACGGAGAGGGGTAGAGTTGAATTTGAGTTGAAGTTAATTTTAATGTCAATTCAACAGTGTGCATATTTCAAAAATAAATTCTTTGTAATGTATAAAATTGTTGACGCAAATAGTTTTTAAAATAGAACACTTTAGTTGGCCTTGCTTTGATCTACATTCTTTTAATTCCAAAAACAACATGCAACACGCTGTAGGTGTATATTGAGTGAGTGACTAACTAGTTAGTGGGCATAACCATTGTTGAGTTTGTTAGTTCTAGTCCATGATGACATTGAAAGAATATTTTAGCAAATCCTGAGCACCATCTCAGGATCTGTGGCTGCATCAATCATCATTAGTTCGCTTGTGTGTGGACAAAACGACCACGTCTTTCAAGCAGAACTAATCGGGGCAACCGTCTTCATGTCCGGACTCTGCACAATTCTTCAGGTCACTTTCGGAATCAGGTAATTATTACTCTAAAACAGTGGTTCCCAGCATTTTTTAACTTTCGGACCACGTTTTCTAATTTGAAGGACAAGAGGGTCACTTTTTCTTAATTGAACGACATTAGGGGGCCACAAGACTAGAATTTAATTAACTAAAAGCATATAAAAATAATGGTTACAATTGAATCAAATTATAATGTTTGATGCTATTTATAGACGTCAAAAATAAAATAGCATGTAATAAAAAATAATTATGTGTTATATCCTGTCCAAATTGTCAATTTCTGTTTATATTTTTGTAAATTTTTTGAGAGATGAGGGCCATTTTGGAGGCCTGGCGGGCCACTTTTGGCCCGCGGGTCACGGGTTGGGAACCACTCCTCTAAAACATGCTACAGCACCAAACTACTCTCAAAATAATGCTGACACTCATTAGGCCTACTATATTTTGAAAGTATTTTCATTATGATTTAGGTTTTGTAAGTCTGCAATGCGCGATTGAGTGTTTGCATGCGTGCTGGACTGTCAAACGAGATTTGGTTGGAGAAGTCAAGTCAGCTACAAATTACAATGAACACACTTACCGTAGCCTACACTGTCGATGCGAAGATGACGCGGTGAGGGACAGGACTGACCACCCGTTTTGATTTGCGGAGGCTAGAAACTGAAATCACTAACACCTCATACCCATAGCTGGCATTCGCTGCCTCATAGTCTATCCAAAGAGACTACTCTTATCTTGTTCTTCAATATTCGCCTATAAGTCTTAGGCCTATGGAGAATGACTGACAACCGAATATATCCATACATAACCACTTACGCAGCCAAGTGGACTGATTTGTAATTTTGATATTCCAGATTACCTGTTGTTCAGGCAAGTGCGTTTGTATATTTGCCGGTCATTATGAGCCTCATGGCTACACCACAGTGGCGGTGTCCGGCATCCATACACGGAAACGGTAAAGATTTTGGTCTCTGTCATGATGGAATAACATTGCAGATAAGAATGCTCCATGATAATAATAGATGCTTTCTATGCATAATATATTAATTATTCATTGGCGAATACAGAAGTGTGCATGCATGACTTGTGTTCTGCTATAGAAACTACTCATCAAAACAGATTCAAAAGTAGCGGCTGGATCTAATAATAAGTTCAATGAGCCGCTGATCATTAATCGTGCAAACGCACTAAAAGTGGGCCTGCAGCTCAGTAGGCCTATAGGCCCTATAGCATTGAACAACGTTTCCAGCATCATCATCAGCAGCAGCAGCAGCAGCAGCAACATCATCATCATTATCATCGACATCATCATTAGTCTTTGCGGTCATCATCATTGAACAATGAACTTGACAAGGTTTGTTATGCGACGGATACTGCTGCAGATTCATTCATTGCAACCGATTATCCCGATGTTGGATGGAATTCAAGCATCGCCACTTCTCCTAGTCCTTCTCATCCTCCTTCTATCAATGCAACGACAGACGAAGCACTTTGGAAGCCGCGAATGAGAGAAGTACGAACCGTCTTCTTCAACTCTATTATCGTCCAGCACCCTCGTTCTTACCTTTCTTAATTAAACTAATCTATTTAATTATTACCGCATCCGAACATCCCCGTGCTTCTTTCCCTTGCTTGAATAAATCTTATTGTATCATATTGCAGTTTGTGTGGTACACGACCAACTGTGATTTGATTTCCTTTCGTTAATTTACATTTTAAACAATTTCCTTGGCTGTCTTGCTTGAATTAATCTTGCCTCAGCTAATCATTTCTGTTTTAAAATGATCTAACCACATAATTATACATTCTTCTTAGCTTGTGCTTCATAATCATAAGTTAAAGTCATAAGTCACCATGGACTGGAAAGGACTGTCAGTCTCATTTATTTGTAAGTTAACTTGAGATGCAGTCCTCGTCGTCTTCACAAAGGTTGGTGCCTCCCCTCTGTCTCTGTCTCTGTCTCTCTCTCTCTCTCTCTCTGTCTGTGTCTCTCTGTCTCTCTCTCTCTGTCTATCTCTGTCTCTAGCTCTGTCTCTATCTTTGTCTGTCTCTCTCTGTCTATCTGTCTGTATCTGTCTGTTTATGTCTGTCACTGTCTGTCTCTGTCTGTCTGTCTGTCTCTGTCTCTCTATCACTTTATCTCTGTCTCTGTCTGTCTGTCTCTCTCCTTCTTTCTCCTTCTCGCTTTCTCTCTCCCTCCTCTTTCCAACCGAGTGTGTGGGCCAACCATCAGTGTGCGAATTATCAATTGATTGGCCAGGAACAGTGGAGCAGAGACAAGCAACCAAGTCCAACTCTGGTTGGCATTTGAATACCTAACCTTCCGATTGACAGCCCAACATACACCCTGCATAAACTTATTCTCTGAACTTTAATATAGCCTACATTTCTAGAAGTGACCTGCTTTGCTGATGTATTTTCCAGTTGTCCGGGGCTCTGATCGTTGCTTCGGCGATCCAAATCCTGCTTGGTTGCACTGGTCTCATCGGGATCCTAATGCGATTCATCGGACCACTGACAATCGCCCCTTCCGTCTCTCTCATCGGATTATCCATGCACCATGTTGTCTCCGAATACTCTAGTCAACAGTGGGGAGTCGCCACGTCGTAAGCTTCATATTAATGTAAAAATCACGTCATATAAGGCTTAGAGCCTATTGACGATCCCTTCGTTCTGCTGACCGCCTTGACATAATCTTATAATATGTACCTCGGTCAAGAAACTCATTGACCCAGCATCGGGCTCTCGCTACTGTGCGAACTTCGATATGGTGTGACCTTTCCTTCTGCAACTCGTAGGAGGATTCTGGTGCGAATTCACCCTTTCGCTGCGAGAAAAATTTCTCTTTTCATTTTCCTGTCACGCTGAGAACGCTTATGAATAGCTTTTCTGCGAGAAACGCTTTGCCAATGTCCTCATTAGATTAGATTAGATCAGAATAAATTAGATTAGATAGGATGTGTCGGTTTTATTTTATTTACCGTCTGTGCCAATTTCTGAAGATTTCTTTGATCTGAGTCGCCTTTCTAGATGAATCTCTGTTGCTTAGAGATCATCTTTTAAAGTTCTACTCAGCTGAGACATATAATTTGTCTCCTGTTTTTGTTACGTGCTTCTAGGACGGCCGCTGTGTTTATTCTCGTCTCTCAGCTACTCAAAGATGTGCAAGTTCCGTTTCCGGCTTACGACAGATCGCGTGGCTTCTACGCCGTTCGTTACCCGGTCTTTAGACTTTTCCCGGTGAGTTACGAAGACGAAACTATCAAGAAGGATCTCATCTTGCTACAGCTTCGAATATAAACTTCTTGTGAATCTATTGCACTATTTTTAAAAGTTTATTTTAGTTTAATTTTGTTTCAACTTTTTTGTATTATTTTGGAATTTAATTTGTTTTTATTCCTTGTAATCTCTACCGGGCGATTTCTTCAATTTTATTTTACTATTATAACGCTGATAATATTTCGTCTTTCTGTATTATGATTTCAGCCGATATTTGCGATTGCCTTTGGATGGATCCTCTGCTTCATACTAACAGCCACTGGGCGACTGACTGACGAACCAGGTGAACTCGGGTACAGGGCAAGAACCGATACAAAGACGGAACAGATCGTTCAGAGCAAATGGTTCTTTTTTCCATATCCAGGTAACAAATTATAATCATTGATTCCATTATCTGCCTTTCAACTTTATTTTATTCACTTTATATTTACATGCCCGTTTTAATACCCCAACTCTTTAGCATCGTTATTATTAGTAGCAATGGTATAACAATAACAACAGCAGCAATAACAACAACAACTACTACTGCTACTACTATTACTGCTACTATACTACTAGGCTACTACTACTACTACTGCTACTACTGCTGCTGCTGCTGCTGCTGCTGCTACTACTACTACTATTACTACTACTGCTACTACTACTACTACTACTACTACTACTACTACTACTACTACTACTACTACTACTACTACTACTACTACTACTACTACTACTACTACTACTACTACTACTACTACTACTACTACTACTACTACTACTAGGCTACTACTACTACTGCTGCTGCTGCTGCTACTACTACTACAACTACTACTGCTACTGATGCAGCTGCTACTAGGCTACTTCATATACTACTACTGAAACTACTTACTGCTTCATTTTGCAGTTCCTATAATGGTGTTTTATATTCCTATAGGCATGTGGGGTTTTCCAACGTTCAGTGCATCGGTGTTGTTGGGCATGATGGCAGCCACCGTCTGTTCCATCGTTGAATCGATCGGTGACTACTACGCCACGGCCAGGGCTTGTGGCGTTCCTCCTCCCCCGACACACGCCATGAACCGAGGCATTGCCATGGAGGGCTTTGGCTCCGTTATCTGCGGTCTCCTAGGCGTCGCTCACGCCACAACGTCCCTCAGTCAGACGGTCGGATTCATCTCACTCACTGGGGTCAGTTTCAGCCGCAAATAATATACCTGTATTTTGCTGCATCTATGACTTTGTATGGCCTCTGTTGAGTGCGCATTGATCAGAGACGCTCCCATGAAACCAAGCGAGGAATGTTAACTTAAGACAGCGACTTGGTTGACCCACCAGTTTATACGGATGAACAAATCGAAGGAGGAAGTTGGTTATAGAGTTATGCATGGTCAATGAAATCAAAGGTTCGCATTTTAGCCATGGTAGGAGCTGCGGTATAGCCGGTGACAGGACAATTACCCCTGGACAATTACCCCCGGACAATTACCCCCGGACAATTACCCCCGGGGACAATTACCCCTCGGACAATTACCCCCGGACAATTACCCCCGGGGACAATTACCCCCCGGACAATTACCCCCCGGACAACTACCCCCTGTGCCAATTACCCTCCGGACAACTAACCCCGTGCCAATTACCCCCGGACAATTACCCCCTGTGCAAATTACCCCCCGGACAATTACCCCCGCGCCAATAAAGAAGTCTATGTCAAGTTCATCTATTTTCGCACTCAACGAAGCGACACCGTTTGCTAAATTCTTCTGTTTCACATAAATAAAACCTTCGAAACTAATTTTATCTTTCCCTCTCTCGGATTTATAAAATTCCATCATGACTAGATATGGATAAATTAAGCAGACTGTGAGTATTGCATTGAATGGTCAGCTAAATTTTATGCAAGAGCGTACAGGTAACGTATACCTGAGAGCGAGATAAACAGATACATAGAGAAAGTCAGAGAGTGGAACAGAGAGGCATGGAGTGCTAGAAGGAGGTATGTACGCAGACAGGTGAGAAATAATGGTAGTATAGCAAGGAGTGTGTATAAGTGTGTACAATAAGTATTGTAGAGTGAGCCAATGAAGAAAGATGTCTACACAGTAAAGTTACTTTAGGATATGCTTTGGCAGCGCTGAAGGTCTGAAAAATACGTGAGACCATGAATATGAGAATGTTCGTTCCCTATACGAAGATACGCGTGGGAGAACAAGCTCACACTGTGCCACGGGGGGTAGTTGTCCGGGGGATTGGTACTGGGGGGGGGGTAATTGTCCGGGGGTAATTGGTACGGGGGGTAATTGTCCTAGGGGGTAATTGTCCAGGGGGGTAATTGTCGGGGGGTAATTGTCCGGGGGTAATTGTCCAGGGGGTAATTGCCCTAGAACCTGTATAGCCTACTAACTCACGGGCGAAGAGATCATGACGGTCGACTGACAGACGAGGCCACATAATAATTATACTAGCGGTGTCATGTAAATTTAAGTGTTATCCTCAGCTAAAAAGATAGGTCTTGAGCAACTTGTAGAAAGCAGGCAAATTATTCCGAGGTAGTAAGCGTTATAGTGCAAGCGGTAAGTGCAAGACATATATCCGGAAATCAATTCGAGGAGACAGCATTGGAAATATTTGGTGGTGATGATGATGGTCGTGGTGTACCCCAGAAATAGAACCAGTATTGAATGACTTGAAGAGGTCGTAAGTGGATGACTACAGGCAGTGTAGCCGAAGAAGCGAATATATTGACAGTTGGAAGAAGAGACATAAGGAGGAAAGATAATCTCTCCACTGACAGTGTGCGGTCGGTGTATTCATTGTTTCGGAGTTGACCAGAGGACTTCTAGATGGAGGAGATAAATTGATGCTTGATGGAAGCTGCCTCCTGCTAAGCTGCTGGTTATCATCCACGAATCGTCCCACATTCTTCATTTCTTTTACTTAATGCTTTTCTGTTGAATGTCGAGGGCATACATGACGTCACCTTATGACATATCCATAGGATTTGACTTACTTGACTTATGGCTTTGACGATGCTTTCGCACGTGACAGCCGCCCAGCTATGGAAAATCTCCACTTTTCTCTTTCTTGAGCTTTGTGTGTAGCATCTTGTATGGAAAAACCCATCTCCCGACAGTCCTCTTGTATCACGTCGAACCATCTCTTCTTTGGTCTTCCCTTTTTTCTTTTACCATGCACATATCCGTTGACCGCTATCTTTGGGTATCTCTCGTCCCGCATTCTGGTTACATAGCCAAAGTAGCGTAGCCGTTTGCTCTGGATTTTGTGTATTATATCATGCCGAATATTCAGTCTGCTATATATCTCTGTATTCCTTATTCTATCCCTTCTCGTGACACCTTCTATCTTTCTTAGGCACGTCATTTCAAACACCCTCAGCCGCTGCTTCTGTGCTTCCTTTAGTGTCCAAGTCTCCGAATTGTACAGCAATGCACTCAGCACCAATGTCTCATACATCTGAACTTTTGTGGCTTTCCTATTTCCTTCGAGCTCCAAACCTTACCCAGCACCTGTAGTATTCCTCTGGCTATCCCAATTCTTATGTCCACAGCTTTTTCAGATTCTCCATTTGTACTAATGGTTCCCCCCAGATACACGAAGCTCTCCGCCTGTTCTAGTTGGTGTCCATCTGCTTCTAACTGAAATTTCATGTTGCCCCTTCCAAGGAACTGGCTTTCCGTTTTTAGTACATTTATACTCATTCCCATTTCCCGACTCACTTGAACCACTTTAGTTAGTGACTCTTGTAGTCCATTTGCTTGCTTCGCCAGAAGGGCGATATCGTCCGCAAACCTCAGGTCCCTTATAATCTGTCCTCCGATCACTGCTCCTTCCTCTGTTGCATCCAATGCCATAGCCATGATTAGTTCCAGAAATATGTTGAATAACAGCGGCGACAAAACGCATCCCTGCAACACTCCCACACCATAGGATTTAGCTAATGATTATTTTTAGTTAAAACATAATTATTTTTCTTATTTGCATAATTTTTTTCTTATTTTTCGTATTTACATAATTATGGCCTATGCATTTAGCATTGTATAACCTGACAACGGGAGAGTATACATGTAGTCACTTAAGGGAGCTCTCTCTCTTTGCATTTCGTTAACATCGATATCCACCGAGACTGCAGAAAGATGTTTTCTTATTGTTACTTGAAGCAATAAAACCGTGGATAAACTTTGGTAAGAGTAGTTGTTAGCTGAATCTGCAGTCTGTGTACATGGGCGTAACTTTCCCCGTAAAAGTGGTGGTGACTTGGCTCACAACTTCGCAGTTCAATTCTTTCCTTGGCTTTCGGTACCCCTGCGGTTCTCTAACTTCATTTTTATTGTCCCCACCCCGCGTATTAGAGTCGTATTAAGGAGCAAAATTTAAATATAGGCTATCAGTATGTAAAATTTTAATCATGTGATCATGTTGACAAAGAGGCAAAATTAGTCTATACATGTATAACCCCTGTAAGAAATAGCTAACCTATAGCGTTGTGGTGTTGTGGGCTTGTTTTTACTAGAGCAGATTTAAAACATCTGGCTTAATATTTGTCAAATTCAAACGCAAATTTTAAGGCCATATTTGTCTTTGGCAGGAAGAAGAGTTTTAAAACCAGCTCACACAGATATGAGGTGCTGAATGGAATCAAAAATTTTGAAGCTCGACCAGAAATTAATCGTTAGGCCAATATTGTTGAGTTCTCCCATATTTTGAGCTCTATATGCTAAAGGCATACGCTGAGAATTTTTGGCTCACATTTAAACACTATTTGTTTCAAAAATTATAATAATATACCTAAAAAATGTGTTGCATGCACTATAGGCCTAATTATATTATGTGAGTCTTATTATTATGTTGTGAAAGAAATTAAATAATGATGATGCTGTTTTATGCTGCAACGTTAAAAATCTTTGCTAATCAAGGAAAGATGGACACAAAGTCCATAAACACAAAGAAAATTTATATTTCTGGAATTTTTCGCCTAGGCCCTACCCCTAACCGGCGCCTGCAGGCGTACCCCATATGCACAGTTTGAGAACCCCATGCGCTGTACCCCTTCCCAGTATACAAATTAAGCATGAACTCATGCAGGTTAGAATTCTCTCACTCCTTCCTCCATTCTCACACTTTACCCTTTCGTCTCTCTCGCTGGTAAACTCCACGATCTTTCCCTCACGGAGAACTAAAATAATTTTTAAAACAGCTCTTTCACAAATCTTTATCCAGATTCTTCCTATTCTAATCTTGCTGACCCTTTCCCATAGACTAATCCAACATTTTTTGGGGCGTTGTGGTAAAGGTACAAAGGTCCCTTCAAAAACTATTTTGGTAATAACTATGATTCCAGAAGATTTTGTGAGGCTGTTGGCATGCCATGCACTGCCATGGAGTCACAACGATTTGTGGGAGAGAGTTGTTTCACGTTTCCTCCCCAAATTTAAAGTGGTAGGGAATTCCTTTCCTTCGCTCCTTAATTATGATTTAAGTCATGATTGTGTACAATGAACACGCTGTGGAGTGTGGACAGTGGCATATAGAGGCCTCGATCCTTTATATGCCATCAGCATTGGCGCCATTACGGTGCTAGTCATGAATAGCCTTTATTATGTTAGACAGCCAAATGCATTCATGTTTCTAAAAAATATTTACTCGTCGGACCAAAAAGTGGTGGTGACTGTCACCACCACTTTTAAAAGTGGTGGTGACTTGACACCACCGTCACAATAGAACGTTACGCCTATGTCTGTGTATCCAGATGGGAAGTCGCGTCACTTGGCAGATGGCCGGGGTGCTACTGATGGCAGCTGGAGTCTTTGGAAAGTTCGGAGCGGTCCTCGCCACAATTCCAGATCCGGTTCTTGGTGGAATCATGATGGTTACCCTTGGAATGGTCGTCTCCGTTGGTCTGGCCAACATCCAGTTTGTTGATCTGAGTGGCGGAAGGAATCTAATGATCCTTGGAATCTCTATGTTGGTCGGATTGGCCGTTCCAAATTGGATTCTGAACAACACGGCCTACATCAATACAGGCAAGCTGAGAAAATCTTTTAGCGTTGACACTTATTTTCTTGCCTCACTACATACTACTATACTACCAATGTCTACCAGGTACCATTCAGGGCCAGCAACAGAAATTCCGGGCCCCTCCACAGAACATTCACGGGTCCTTAAACTACCTGTAGGTTTAATGAAAAATAAATTCGAAAAATAAATTAATATAAAAAGATGCGTCTATGAGTCGCATGATCTTACGATATACATATGATTTGCATATGGTTTTATTCAGCTGTTAATTTTAAAAATACTACATGTATAATTATGTGGAAATTCATAAATCATAAAATTTGCATAACTAGCCTGCTGATGGGACCCAATGGTCGCCGGCTCGCTGGGCATTTTCCCTCTCGGCCGACTGACTACCACAATCACTTCACTATTTTAATGGTCTCTGCTATATAAATGTAATGAGTAGCATTATCCTACTTCAAATTACATTACCGCAAATAAAATTAATCTTGTAATAATAATCTCGTCGTGTTTCGGTATACATGTAGGCCTAGGCTTGTATAAAAGTTCTGAATGTATGAATGAGTGAATAGGCCTACGTTGTTGGGAAGTTGAATATGCGCACTGCACAGGTCTGTCTCATTGTTGTCTTACCATCCAGTCTACGGGTCCATGCATTTCTGATAATTATAATTATATCATGGTCAAACGACCTCGTGGCGCCATTCCCATAACGCATCAGGTGATGATGGTCATTTCAAGAGAAACTTTGGACAGAAATCGTAATACTTTGGAGAAAGTCAATCGAAATTAAAAACATGAAAGTATTTTGATTAAGATTCATATTTATGTAGCCTACATCTTCATGTGTTCCATTTGATGGCTTCCTAAGACGAGTTTCATTAAAGTTCTATGACTAATAATAAAAAATAATACTAGAAAAAATTATAATAATAATAATTATCAAACTAATAATTTTAATTTTTTCAACAATCCGGTTGACTGACCGCAGTCGGTTACAGTGTACAATAATGCAGTTGAAACAATTCACGAGAACGCAGATCACAGAATACTCAAATCTTAACTATAGGATTAGTAGCAGTACAGATAGCCTGCATTAATGACATTGTACCAGATTGATTGATAACCACGATGTTAGGCCAATGACATATTAGGTATGCATTAACACAAAGAATCACTTCATTTATCTTTGTATATCTTGCACAGGAAGCTCACAGATTGATCAGATGTTGATGATAATGCTCGGCACTCCAATGTTCGTTGGTGGATTTCTCGGATGTCTTCTTGATAATACGATGCCTGGTAAACAATTTGTCATCACCATTCTCAATGTTAACAGAAATCGCTAACAACAACTTGCAAGACTGAACGCAAGACAAATGACCCAACCCGTCGCTACTTAGAACATCGGCAACGGAGTAATTTTTTAATATTCATATAATTTTTTTAAATTCACATCCGTATAAAATGTTCAAAACTGTGTCGGTGTGCATCGTTCCCCATACCCCATTACCCATTAGGCGTTAGTGGCTTCCTGCATTCGCCAATCGCGGCATCGCTCGTTCCAGGCTTTGACTCGGAATTATTTTCTGTCAGGTCCTCCCAACGTCGAAACCGTGGATAACGCCCTTGTGCTTTACACACCCCGACTCGCACTTTCATTTTCCAGTGGTAGCTACGATCAGTGGAGGCCTACCCACTTACACTAATGCAAAAACACAATCGAAGCAGGAGGTTACTTCTCTCTTCATTCTTTGTTATCAACTTCTGGTTCATATGCTCAGACCTCATAATTATGACCGCTGGTGTTGTTTAGGATAATCACTACATGTTTCAAACTTTCAAGTTCGTACGCCTCTGTCATGTTTGCCATTGCAGATTCTATTATTTCCACATCCACTAAACGCTAGGCTACTGCCTACAGTAACTGTTGTCGCTTCTGAGATTAATGCTGTTATTCCACGACTACTATGATTTAAAATAGCGTGCTTCCGATACTTTGTCTGATGTAGGATTTGCCAGGTGCGCAGTTGACTTGTATTTAATGTGTAGACTGTAGAGTGTTACAGAATGAATTTTTGAGAGATTTGTTCGATATTACACAGACATTTCATTATGATACCTGAAGCTTTACTTAACCAGTTCAAGTACAGTTTGACAATGTGAGGAAGAGTTGTTGACATTCTGAGTATTTTATTCGCTGCTGTTTCCACTCCATGAAATTTCAATAAAATTATGATTACCGTACCAAAAGTAGTTGTTGACTAATTTTCTTGATGTATATTCATAGGGACCTTGAAGGAACGAGGAATGTCATCCATCCACAAGACTGAAGCACAGGTCGAGAACAGTGAAGAAGATACCAAAAAGGAATCTGTATATGATTTGCCGTGTATGAAGTATTGCTGCATTCGTGACCATCCCATCTTCACCTACCTTCCGTTCTTACCTTGCTACAAAAATCGGTCGCTTGGGATAAAGAGATATTGCCGTTGCCGTAGCAAAACAAGGGAGACTCGAATCTGATAATAGACAACAACGCCGTTTATTTGACAATTTCTGCAATGGAACCGCGTATGCTCTCAGACTAATTATAGGACATTCGCTGATTTCAATTAGATGCAAAAACCACATTATTAATTTTATCGACGACTGTATTTTGACAAAATTATCATGCTTCCATTGTTCAAATGTGCACAAACGTTCAAAGAAGAGAATTTGTCGATGGCTTTGAGCAATCGTTCAGGACTTGATTAAGATTCCAACAAATTTATAATTTCAATGGGATCTCGAGCCAATAATCTCCTCCTTGAATGCTCAGTGCTCTAACCCAGAGGTTCTCAGCCGGTGTGTCGCGGTGGTGTAGTGGTGGCGTCGTTGCCTTGAAGCCGGAAGTTTCGAAGTTCGAATCCACCTCGCCGCGTAGGGACCTTGGGCAAGTCTTTTACTCGCAATTGCTCAGCGCTTCGGCGTGAAACTCCGATGCAGTGTCTGCGCTGTAGTCGGGAGCGCCTCTGAGTAGCGGGTGAGAGCTGGAAGGGGCGCTATAACAAATGCGCATACAAACAAATACAAACAGACACAAGTGTGGAGCGGCAGTGTGTTCCGTAAAAATGGTGTGTCGGAGTGTCGCGAAGAATTGGTATGTCGCGAATTCTCACAGCATGCACACGTCTTTCTTGCATTACACTGACTTCTTTACTTTACCAGTTTAGCGGGCGTATATGCTGTGAAAATTTGTGGCACTCTATACTCTATAGGCTATTCCATTTCATCGCAATCTGGAGCGGCCACAATGTTTGTGTTGTTGGCCACAATATACCTACATATACATGTATAGGCCTATAACCTATGCGTCTTATTGTTGCAGATGACGCGGAAATGTGCCCTCTCAGCGTAGGCCTAAAATATAGTAGGCCTATACCGGTAACACGTTAGCGAACGCGACGAATAAACTGTTACCAATGCTGTAGCATAATATTCTTGAATAATGGGACGGGGAGAAATTACATTTACGAAACGGAAATTTTGCGGATGACTCGAAAATGTGCCATCTCAGCTTGCTTGGGTACCAGTATTCAGAACCAAACAACCATAGGCCTAATAAACGTACGTGGACAAGTCCAGGGGCCCCGAAGTACCAATGGCCCTGTACGTTTCAAGTAAACATTTCTTGTACTTTTCCAGTTTTCCGTGACAATAATTGGACGTCTTGATCGTGTGGCAGCGTTTAGTCTAAGCATTGCTTATCTTTCTTTATCCCATGTTTTCATACTTTATCTTGAACTATTAGCCTATGGTGGCTTCCATTATATGGATAATAAGCGGGTTCACCATCTCAGTGACCTTTTGCGTGCGCGTAAGCAGTGGTCAATGTCAATTCTAGCATAGATGATGGATTTACCAAAAGTTCGGAAACTTAGAAGCAAAAATCCCATTAATTGTTAGGTCAAACAATATTACTATCGTGTTTTTTGTGTTCCTGCTATTGCCATTGTTTTTCTTGTGTCAAGGTGATTTTACTAAGTTTATATTTTTGCGTCACAGTGTAGCATAGATTTATATTTTCTCGCTAATTTATTTATTAATTAGCACTACTTTATATTTTACGGAATTATTTTATTTTTTATTCATACATTGCAAAAATCGGAGTTTCGGGGGTTTCGCGGAAAAAATGTGAATACAAGGAGTATATATAAATCATATTTTTATTATATATTTTATTACATTGAGACATAGGCCTAGTAGCCCTATTGTGAATGTCAGTCTACCTACCGGTCCAGCCTCCTTAGGGACGCATCTTTCCTAGGATTGGTTGTTGCCTAGGCGCTGATGATGATAGGTTTATGCGCCAATATAAGATCACCTGATGGTTAGAATCTCGAGTTCTTGCCGGTTCAGCTCAGAAGGTATTGTGGGTGGATTTCTAGTTTACTTCTTCTATTATTATTATTAATATAAGATATTATTATTGCTTGGTTAATTGCGGTTTAGCATTATATTTATCGCTCTTTATTATTAAGGAATTATTAATAGAATGTTCGTGCTGCCTTATCAGTGGGTTATGGCCTGGCCGGATGACCTTCCTGACACCAATCCAACAGTATTACAGTGAATAAAAAGGGAATGAAGTAACAGATGGAATAAAGTAAGAAAAGCAATTGTTACTACGAACAATTGTTTTGTTCTTTCTTATTCAAGTGGATAAATAGCCTTTTAAAAACTTTTTCCTATACCAATGGAGGGTATACGTATTAACGTATTAACCCCCCGAAACCACCCCTATCTATGCCACTGTGCCTTATCTAGGCCTATACCTCAGTTACTATAGGAAGTTATTACTAATTCATAATATTATGCTTATTAGCCTACTGACTCTAGGGTTACCATACGTCCGGGTTTCCCCGGACACGTCCTCTTTTTAGGCCTCTGTCCGGGCGTCCGGGCGGCTTTTCCAAAATATGGCTTTTGTCCGGGTTTTCTCCGTCCGTCCCCGATTGATCGATCTTACTCATTTTCCGTGTTATATACTATCCCGCGTTCCCGCCGTTCCGTGAACTAAGCACGTGTTCCAGCAATATTTAGCTCAATGTAATTGTAATTTGTAATTGTAATTGGAACATTTATATAGCGCCGCTCACAGATTCAGTGGCGCTCCCGACCCAAGCTAGTGCTCTTGCTAACAAATAGTATAGTCTTCAGGCGTTTACGAAACAGGGGAAGAGAAAGGCCAAGAAGCTCAGAACGGAGCTTGTGAAGTATGGTATGGTTATTACTGACCTTCCGGTTCCTGACGCGATTTTTTAAAAACCAAACGCATGACTAGGCTATAACGCGAGTTACGTAATGATAATTGTAACTAAAATAATTAATTTTGTCAATTTAACGGAAAAAATTGACAAAAAAGGCCGAAACGTAGGTTTTCGTGCAGGTCGCAATGGCTCGGAAGCTGAATGTTTCATAGGCGACAGCGGAATTAATATCCCAGTTGCCAATAAGGGGGCACTGGATTTAAAGGCGCTCGTCGAAACGCCGAAACATGTAGGCCTAAAGTGTGTTCAGGTCACTTCATAATTGTAGGCCTACCAAAGTTAAAAAATTCGTAACACCGCAGTCTACGGTCCCAACCTCAATTTCCTCAAAACCGGATGATTCTGATGATAATGACCCAGGATGAGATGTCACTAGGCTACTACTCTTTTGTGAGTTGATCACTGTTCTGTTTGTGTGTACATTCGTGCAGTGACAGTATGTGCACTCAATGAAGTTTAAATTGGAACCATGCACAATAAGAACAATATTTTAGGTAGTTTAACGCTAGTTTTATAATATTTGCACAACACTTAACATTGACGCAACACCAGGAGGTTATAGGAGCCGGCAGCTGCCGGCTACGGGATGGTAACCGAATGGACATTTTGTGTCCTCTTTTTCACCTGAGCACTTATGGTAACCCTAACTGACTCATATGTTTGTTAAACTATAGAGTCTACGCACGCCTTGCGATAGAGCAAATAATAATTATTATTTAACCTACCAGGTACGTTTACAATGATTGTCCAGCGGAGGTGTGCAGAAGATTATGTGATCAAAAAGTATTTCCTAGGAAAATTGTATTTTTCTTACGATCTTTAGCACGTTGCCATAGTCGGAAATATTTTTCTTAATATATTATTGTGTCTAAATCAGTGTATTTTGATAATTTGAAAGATTATTCAATTAAAATTCTTGTAAGCTATAAGATGCGAATTAAAGAGTGGTCTGGTAGGACTCATTTTATGAATTTATTGTAGTTTTGTGCCCAAAAAGCTGAAAGCACATTATTTTAAAATAGTTGGCCTATTGGACAACAATATTATTTAAAAGACAATTTTGTAGGCTACTGCATAATTTTTATTTGAGTTGTTGTAAAACGATTTATCTTCAACTCCGAAAATATTTTAAATGTGCAGAGTGCTAGGCTCAGGCTATCTATCTCCTGTCATAAGCTATCATTTAGCGGACTTTCATCCACAAACATTTATATTTGATCCTAAAATATTTTGAAATGTTAAATGGTTATGGTGATATCGTCTGTCATTTTCGGTCTAGGCCTGATGTCCATCACGAACTTTATTATTTCCGGCGCGGCGACATAAAACATGACCTGTCATCCAAATGTCGGTAAATCACACCGACATAACAATTATTGGATTTTTTAATCATCGAAAGTTTAGATTTACTTTGCTGAAAATTTCAATAAGCGGAGACAGTATACTAGACCTACCGTTACACTCCAAACAGATGACACACGCGCACACACACACGCACGCACACAAAACATACCACACACCACACACACAGTTTTGCTGAACAGGGTCTCCACATTTGTTAATCCGGCCCTGGCCACATATGCTACAATGCTACATGCATGGTTCTTATATGCATAAAATGTCATATGCTACAGCTGTAACATGGTTATTTTGTGGATTAACTATTCGAAACCATGGTAGATGAATACAAGTCAACCGGAGAGGGGGATATAATGGTTGATGTAAGAGAGAATCAGGAAACCATTCCACTCCAGAAAAACGGAATGTCATTACCTATGGATAAAAATCATCCGGAGAAGCAGAAGGAATCTATCCAGACTGATCTAATATTTCCAGTGGAATCATTTCCACCGTGGTATATCACGCTGATCTATGCATTCCAGGTAAGCAGATTCAACATTAAATGGAAAAAATTGAAACTGAACATTTTGTGCAAATAGTGCTCTCTGGCAGAGCATAGCCTAATACGTTGAAACTAAGAAACATGCTTTACGGTAGAAAGTTTGGCTGACTATATTATTAAGAAAACATTTAAATAGATATGTACTGCTCGAATTTGTTGACGTTTGATGCGTGGTATCAACAAAGTCTTGAGTCAAGAAGTCTCTTCTCGGACGACTTGCAACCACAGAGAGACACATTTTAGCGGTGAGACGGAGAGTCGAATTAGATTTGAAGTTTATTTTAATGTCATCTCAACAGTTCGTTATTGTAACACATAGTTGCTGTTGCTTGGCTATTCCTTCAGCATCGGGTTATTGTCCGCGGGTAGGCCTCATTGTCAAGGGAGGAGGAATTATCCGGAGGTATTTTGCACGGGATAATTGTCCGGGGTAATTGTCCCGTTACCGTATATTCACTTAATTCCGAAATACAACAGGCAAAACGCCGTAGGTGTGTGGTCTTACATTGACAGTGTGGCTACGAATAATTATTACTTGGTACTTATGGTTGAGAATCACGTCTGTCAGTACATTATACTTCGAAATAATGTTTAGCAAGTCCTGAGCGCCATCTCAGGTCCAGTGGCTCATTCCATCATCATTAGTTCGCTTGTGTGTGGACAAAACGACCACGTCTTTCAAGCAGAACTAATCGGGGCAACCGTCTTCATGTCCGGACTCTGCACAATTCTTCAGGTCACCTTCGGACTCAGGTAACTAACTAATACTCTAAAACATGCCACAGCACCAAACTACTTTCAAAATAACGCAGTCAGTCGTTGCTATTTTAAAAGTATTTTCAGTATAATTTAGATTTTGTCAGTCTGCGCGATTGAGTTACCTATTCGTATGCGTGCTGGACTGTCGACGAGATTTGGTTGAAGATTTCTGTTCCGTGCACCTGAGCCCGTAGTCAACTCAGCTACAATATAAGTATATTGATCGTACAATCCGTACATGGTGGATGGGAAGAAAACGTGGTGCTGGACGGGACGGGACTGGCCACCCGTTTTGATTTGCTATGGATATATAAAATGAGATCACTACTAACACCTCACACCCTTGCTGCCTCTTAATCATCTAAACTTAAAAGAGACTGGTCTTATCTTGTTTTTCTATATTCGCCTATTTGGGAAAATGACTGTCAACCGAATTTACCCCAGCATATGCAGACAAGTTTTTAAAGCACATAATATAGGCTTTATATCAAATTTCGAGTGCTAAGGAAAATCGTGCTTTTCTTCGGTATGTATTCCAAGAGAAGAACATGTTTGACTCCAATGCAAAGAGTGATCATCAATGAAGCAATGACAACAATTATAGAACTTAATTCAATAAGACAAATTGTGTAAATTTAAAAAAGTAGACCCCTCCAAACTGGGCGTCTTAGGAACCCTATACTACAAGACGCCCATAGGATGGGCATCTTGGAGCAATGGAAATTGACTAAAACAAGTGGCATTGCAATCATGCATTTTTAGACTAAAGCAAAAAACTGCATAAGAGAGAAAACAAACTGAACGAAGACTAAAAGGTCCTAAAGATACAAAGCAATTCAAAACTCAAGAAGCAAAAACCCAATCTCATGTTGTAAGTCATTATTGTCATTTTAACAGACTAGTGACAAAAGTCACACACGAATTCTTGGGATGTCTTTTTGTCTGTACATTCTTCATGACACCAACATTTACACTTCCTGCATTCTTTCCATTTCACTGAAGTTTTGGGCAAGGGTGAAATAGATTCAATAAACACTGATATATTTGCATATGGGCCCGTATTTTTATGAGTAAAAGGTGGTGTCATGGTGGGTACCGATTTTTGGCCATTTGCTCATAGTATTGTAGCGGAACTAGGTTGGGCAAATTACACCAGGAGACCAAAACACCACCCCTAGCCCGTAAAATATATCCGGGTCCGGCTTTAGCGGTTGACTAAAGACTAACCAGGTTAAGGTTTAATACACGTTTATTGGTTTCCAAACACAAGGCGATTAAGGTACAAGCGAAACAGAACAGAACAGAACGATACTAGAAATGGAGCCAAATGTGGACCGCAGCAACCCCTATAGTTCTCAGGGATCCCTCCCACGGTCGGAGTCAACTGTCCTACCCGTCAATATCGTCAGTTACTCGTCTGTCAGTCACCGTCACAATAGTCTTCAGCCGGAGGCTGAGAAGGTAACCGTAGCAATAGTCTTCAGCCGGAGGCTGAGAAGGTAACCGTAGCAATAGTCTTCAGCCGGAGGCTGAGAAGGTAACCGTAGCAATAGTCTTCAGCCGGAGGCTGAGAAGGTAACCGTAGCAATAGTCTTCAGCCGGAGGCTGAGAAGGTAACCGTAGCAATAGTCTTCAGCCGGAGGCTGAGAAGGTAACCGTCACCGTCAATTGTCAGCCGTCGGAGGGTTCGAACCCCTCTAATGAGAGTAGGGAACCCCTAGACCGAGCTTAAGTACCCAGGGTCAATAGGAGCCGCGACACCCACTCTCACAATCAGTCACCACTCAACCCACGTTTTACCGTGCATCAAGTGCCAGCCTCTCTGGTTAGCTTCGTTGGCCTTACCAGGAGTTGGTAGTCAGTCCCCTCTCGGACTCACGTTTTACCGTGTGTCGAGAGTCGATCGATCAGTCAGCTCTTGCGGCTTCCCGAACGTCGTGTCGTCAGGCACCACTCGGACTCACGTTTTACCGTGTGTCGAGAGGCGGACAATCAGTCAGCTTCTAGGCCGTCCGAAAGTCTGTAGTCATTCACCACCTGAACTCACGTTTTACCGTGTGTCAAGTGCCAGGCTCTCTAGTCAGCTTCGTGGCCAACAGGAGAGTCGGTGGCGAACAGCGGAATCCTGCCTTTTTATAGCAGACAGAGCGCGGTGCGTGCCAGCCAGACCGGTCGGCTGCAGTCGCAAGCGGCGAGTCGGTGCATGCAGCGCACAGGCGGACGGAGGCAGACAAGCAGGCGGACAAAATAAGCGGCGAGTCAGTGCATGCAGCAGATAGGCGCACAGGCGGACGGAGGCAGACAAGCAGGCGGACAAAAATAAAGCGGCCTAAGGCTGTCAGCACACAGTGCGTCCACGCAATGCATTAGTCCAAGTCTCTACATGCCTCCCCCAAAAGCAATCCAAAAGTCCCATTTTGGAGCAACTAAACCCGGCATTGCACAATAAAACATGAGGGAGCGAACACAATGTCCCAACCACTTAACTATACGACTCAATACAGTTTACAAGTTCGAGCACAATCGCAAAATTCGCAAAAACGTAGTTTACAGCAAACTGTTCTCAATGCAAAGGAAATAAAACAATTCAGTGTCCATCGCAGGAAATCGATTAGCAGCACTTATTAAAGTTCAGTTCAGTACAAAGAAATCGCAAAGCCGTACTTACGACTATTAAGTAAAAGTCCATAGTGTTCGCACACGGGTTGCACCAAGTTCAAACAGAAACGGTCGATTCTTCTCTTTCTTTTCTTTTTTCGTAGTCATTCTTTAGTCGTCGTCGATCCAGATCACGTCCTCGTTCGACGGGGTCGTCGAAGGATTGGGAATAGGAGACGAGGGTAGGCATCCGTCGAAAACTCCGCGAAGAAGGTCGATGGACCAATGAGGATAAAGGTCCAACATCCTCTGCACGAATTGTTCGATGGTCATAGTTGAAGCCATCGCGCGACCCAGTCTCACAATACGAGTAGTCTCCTCCCTGGTCATAGGAGGGGAAACCGAATCTGGAACAGAGTCCAAAACCGGATCGGGCACGCTTAGAGGGAAGTCGGTATCGGATCCAAGCGAGACGTTAGACTGTTCACCCGGTCCATGCGTACCAGCGACCGGTTCGGCTGCCAGGGCAGCAGGCGCCGTCGAGACGAGTCTGGCGGAGCGAATCCGAAGAACGCGGCACTTTGCTTCATGTTGCAAGATCCTTTGAGATGCTTGTGTCCCCGCAAAAACTTGACCGCAGCCGGAACAGCGACGAATCTCCTTGGTTGCCATTTCTTCAACTGACGCAGATCAGCGGCCAGAGAGGTTCTTTTATAGGCGAACGGGAGGCACACGCGCGCGACCCAGGCAGATTGATACCGCTAGGCAGCCGTAGGCGAGAAGATGACATCAGCGCATCCAGGCGCGCTCGCACGTAAACACGTGCGCCGACGAAAAGCTCGCACGCACACCCATGCGTGCACGAAGAGGAAACGCGCGCAGACAAGCGCGCCGAAGAGGAGTAGACGACGAGGAGTAGGCGTCGAGGAAGCACGCGCGCACACAAGCGCGCCGACGATGAAACCACGCGCACGTTCATGCGCGCACGAAGAGGAGTAGACGTCGCGGACGTAGAGGAAACGTGCGCCGTCATCCACGCATACTTTACTGGAACCGGACAGGCCGACGAACGGCCCGACGAGGTCTGCTTGAGACCGTCGTTGCTCCGTCCGAATCTGCTTCCGTTGCTTCTGTTGCTTCTCCGGCTTCTCCTCGCGATGCAAAGGACCTGGTACTTGGCCGGTCGACGGCAGAAGCCGTCGCACCATCGCTGACGTCGGTACGTCGTCGTCCCGAAGAGGCTTCCTTCGTAAGTGTTTCTTTCCAGCGGTGACGCGGCTGACGGCTGGAGGAAGCTGTAGCGCTGTCCGTTGCTTCGACGCATGATCCTTCGTTCGTCTTTGCAGGCGACTCGTTCCACTGTCCTTTTGTCCGTCCATAGCAATGACGGAGCTTGTCAACATGCGCCACGAAGGGTTTAGCTCTTGGCGATTTCTGGAGAAGGTAGTTGACGGGGCCACACGCCCGCACGATCATCATGGGACCAGTGAAGTTCCGTTGCAGCTTCGGGCTGCGTCCCACAAACTTCCGTGGACTGAAGTAGTAGACCCAATCTCCTTCCTGGAACTTTGCAGGCCGCACTCGCAAGTCGTAGGCGTGCTTGCGTCTTTCTGCGCCCTTTCTAAGACTCTGGCGCGCAACGGTGTAGGCCTTTTCGAACCTTTCCGACAGCTCGGCCACGTAGATCGAATAAGTAGACTCCTCTCGATTTGGTCGACCAAAATCTAACCCATGTCCTCCAGGGTCAAAAGGCACAAGTCCACAATTCAAAATCGACTTGCAGGTAGACCGAGCGGAAGCGGTACCATCCGCACGACCATAACTCATCCTCTCATGGACATATACGCAATCCGATTCCAGTGCAAACACACACGCTACACCAAATGAGAGTCTCCGACAAGCATCATTTCCAGAAAAAGGACCGAAATCCTTCCGGGTCGGACCCGAACGAAACCGTACAGACCAATTTTCCTCCTTAGCGAGAATCACATTTGCAAAACATCCACTCACAGCAGGTTCAACCACTCCAGTCAACAGCATCTGACCCAATTGCTCGTCGATAGCAGTCCGATACGGGAGCGGCTGTCTCCGTAATGGTTGTCTCACGGGACGCGAGTCTCCAGTGTCGATTCGATGCTGGGAAATCATGGTCCGTCCCAAATCCTGGTCGGTTGTCGAAAAAATATCTTTATACTTCAACAATAGACCTTTCAGCCCCTCTTTCACGTCCATCGGAACATCCTCCGGGATATCCCTCATCAACTTCTCAACCAAGTGGTCTTCGGAACCTATGTGTCCTTCATTTTCCTCCCTTCTCTCAACCTCTACTGGGTGCAAGTCACTCAACATTCGGTTAACTGTCAACAGGGCGGACTGCTCATTTAGATTTACTACGCGAATACAAGCCCTATCAGCCACATCATCCAATACTACCCTAGCCACATGCAAACCCGGCTGGATCTCCTTGGACTCAGTCATCCACGCCTGTGCAGCGGTCGACAAATTTCTATATTGCGTTTTGCACGGTATATCACACTGAGATCGAGGAAGTACAGTGGTATCTTCCGCAACCATTACTCTGCGGCACCAGAAAGAACCATTCCCTCGGACTAGTGGAATACGGCGACGACCAACGAATAGTGCTCCTTGCCCAAAACCAAGCCTACATCGATGCTTCCTTAGCCAGTCCATCCCAAGCATAGGTTCGCCTATCTGATCGGAAACGAGAAAGCAAGTATCGATGGAAAACCCTCTGGAGATTTTAATCTGCACATCCAGCTGACCCAGGACTCTAATCGGAGAACCATTTGCGGCCAAAAGAACTCGGTTACAAGGTTGGAGCATCAAACCATCAACATCAGAGGAGGGAACCAAGCTTACCTCCGACCCAGTGTCCACTAGGCAAGTTCTTTGCTGTCCGTTGATTTCTCCACGGATGTAGATCGCGTTACTCGTTGTACCGGTCGTTCGCTCCCTCGTAGTGTGGTTCGTGACGATCGGTCCATCGTTCTCGTACGTCGTTGGACCCGAATCGCGTGCGTCTTCTTGACGGTTAGGATTCCGTCTGCGTTGGCGGCACTGACGAGCCACGTGACCCACGCGTCCACAGTTGAAGCAGGTCACGGGTCGACCAAAATTCCCGGGAGACCTTCCCGGAGACGGAACCGGCGGAGAAACTGTCGGCTCGGCGTCAAGACCCGTCCGATGCGAGCCTCGGAGTTCCTCCATCTGACGGCAAATCTTCCCTTCTAGATCCTGTTGCCACTTCCGTTGCTCTGCGAAGAATTTATCCAGTTGGGACTGAAGTTGTCCCCCGGCATCACCTTCCTGTGTCGCTCTCACCCGATTGGCTGGTTTCCGTCGGTCTTCCAATTCCGACGTCTGCTGATAGGCGGCGAGACGTAACGCGGTTCTGTAGGCTTCGTCAATCGTCTTTGGTTCACGTTCCCTCACCTTGAGAGACAATTCCCGATCCCGGATCGCTTCGAGGAAAGCGTCCTTCGCGACGATCTCTGTTGTCTCATTGGACGGCACTGGATAATCGAGGACGACAAGTCTTCTAATGTCGTGCAGCAGGTCTCCAAGCGTCTCGTCTGCTCTCTGTCGGCGATAATACAATTGGGCCCGGAAGGTTTCAGCTTGACCCTCTGCGCCATAACGTTGCCGTAATCTTTCGACGAGCTGTTCGTATGTGATTTCTGTCCTGGCTCCGAAATCCCAGAGCAACTGTGTTGCCGCCTTCTCTAACGAGCAGCGGAGGAAATCGACCTTATCATCTGCAGTCCATCGGTTGTGTCTCGCACACACGTCGAATTGCGCCAGGAATGATTCGAGAGATCCGGTTCCATCAAACTTTCCTGGTTTCATCGGACTCTTTCGGTCTCCGATCATGCGACCGACTTTCTCCATGACCCTTGTCTCCAGGACGCTGACGTCTTTCTCCGGGATCAGTATACTCTTGCGGTCCTTCTTCGGCGAATCGGCGAAATCAATCTTCGTCAGGAAACGGCTGGATTCGACCTCGTAGTCCACCAGGAGGTCCTTTCGTCGTCCGGCGTCTGGCGACGAAGTAACCGGGTAACCAGGAACAGTTTCTTCCGTCTGACCGTTCCACATCATTGTCAGTCTGTCAGAGTCAAAGTCTACCACCCCAAGTTCCAGTTTTGTCGAAGGCCAAAACCACCAAAGGAAACCAAGAATCGCCCCACTTACCGGGTACCAATATGTAGCGGAACTAGGTTGGGCAAATTACACCAGGAGACCAAAACACCACCCCTAGCCCGTAAAATATATCCGGGTCCGGCTTTAGCGGTTGACTAAAGACTAACCAGGTTAAGGTTTAATACACGTTTATTGGTTTCCAAACACAAGGCGATTAAGGTACAAGCGAAACAGAACAGAACAGAACGATACTAGAAATGGAGCCAAATGTGGACCGCAGCAACCCCTATAGTTCTCAGGGATCCCTCCCACGGTCGGAGTCAACTGTCCTACCCGTCAATATCGTCAGTTACTCGTCTGTCAGTCACCGTCACAATAGTCTTCAGCCGGAGGCTGAGAAGGTAACCGTAGCAATAGTCTTCAGCCGGAGGCTGAGAAGGTAACCGTAGCAATAGTCTTCAGCCGGAGGCTGAGAAGGTAACCGTAGCAATAGTCTTCAGCCGGAGGCTGAGAAGGTAACCGTAGCAATAGTCTTCAGCCGGAGGCTGAGAAGGTAACCGTAGCAATAGTCTTCAGCCGGAGGCTGAGAAGGTAACCGTCACCGTCAATTGTCAGCCGTCGGAGGGTTCGAACCCCTCTAATGAGAGTAGGGAACCCCTAGACCGAGCTTAAGTACCCAGGGTCAATAGGAGCCGCGACACCCACTCTCACAATCAGTCACCACTCAACCCACGTTTTACCGTGCATCAAGTGCCAGCCTCTCTGGTTAGCTTCGTTGGCCTTACCAGGAGTTGGTAGTCAGTCCCCTCTCGGACTCACGTTTTACCGTGTGTCGAGAGTCGATCGATCAGTCAGCTCTTGCGGCTTCCCGAACGTCGTGTCGTCAGGCACCACTCGGACTCACGTTTTACCGTGTGTCGAGAGGCGGACAATCAGTCAGCTTCTAGGCCGTCCGAAAGTCTGTAGTCATTCACCACCTGAACTCACGTTTTACCGTGTGTCAAGTGCCAGGCTCTCTAGTCAGCTTCGTGGCCAAGAGGAGAGTCGGTGGCGAACAGCGGAATCCTGCCTTTTTATAGCAGACAGAGCGCGGTGCGTGCCAGCCAGACCGGTCGGCTGCAGTCGCAAGCGGCGAGTCGGTGCATGCAGCGCACAGGCGGACGGAGGCAGACAAGCAGGCGGACAAAATAAGCGGCGAGTCAGTGCATGCAGCAGATAGGCGCACAGGCGGACGGAGGCAGACAAGCAGGCGGACAAAAATAAAGCGGCCTAAGGCTGTCAGCACACAGTGCGTCCACGCAATGCATTAGTCCAAGTCTCTACAGTATCAAAGACGCTCATGGGCGTCTTGTAATCTCTAGGCCTCCTATACACCCAAGACGCCCATGGGCATCTTGTAATCTCTATGCTACCCATGTATTCAAGATGACCATGGGCATCTTGTAATTTTCGAGTCCTGCTCTACTGACGCCATTTTATTTAACAAGATCAATGTTTAAGATTTATGTAAAACCATTAAAACAACTGCAAGTGAGCACAGAATAAACGTTGAAATGCGCGAATTGGTACTGCATACGGTTAAAGAGAAAATTAGGAAGATTCGTAAATGTGTAGCCTACTTACTCAAAAGTGGTTAAAATTTAGAAAATTGATTTATCGCGTCAATATCTCGAATATTGAAATATTATTGTTATGGGAAGTTCACAAGATGTCGCTGCATGCAATGAGACAACTAAAACACGAATATGTATATTTTCAACCGTTTTAAAGGGGATGGGCATCTTACCCGCCCTGGGCGTCTTGTAGCACTCTCCCCTAACGACAACTGCCGTCTTAACATGAGCTAAAAACTGCATTCGTTCACAAGTGTAGGAACAGAAAATTTTTGATACCCTAATCTATTACGTGAGTAGGCCTAGTGTAGATTGGTGACCAATAAAAATAAAGTGCTTTCATCTTCAGAATGATGTCGGCATATTATATTGATCGAATGCAGATTCCAATCTCTAATATTCGGCGATCCTGTAGTTTAAAATTCAGTTAGCTCCAGATTAATGCCAAAATAATGGATTGATTTGTAATTTGGATTTTTCAGATTGCCTGTTATACAAGGAAGTGCGTTTGCGTATATACCGGTCATGATGAGTCTCATGGCTACACCACAGTGGCGGTGTCCTGCATCTATACATGGAAACGGTAAAGATTGCTAGTCTCTGCAATGATGGAATCACGTCCAAAAATGCTCTTAAGAATGGTCCGTGATAAAAGTATATGCTTTTATATGTATGATTCATAGGTGAATACAAACGTCTACTTGTGTTCTGCTAGAATTCACTGTTCAGAATATCAGTTGAGCAGTTGCTCATTAATTGTGCAAACACACTGGAAGAGTGGCTGCATGTTACTGTAGTGTTCAACGACGTTGCCATCATCATCATCATCATCATCATCATCATCATCATCATCATCATCATCATCATCATCATCATCATCATCATCATCATCATCATCATCATCATCATCATCAGCAGCAGCAGCAGCAGCAGCAGCAGGAGCAACAACAACAACATCATCATCAACAACAACATCATCATCATTATCATCGGCATCATCATGAGTCTTTGTCGTCATCATCATTGAACAATGAACTTGACAAGGTTTGTTATGCGATGGATACTGCTGCAGATTCATTCATTGCAACCGATTATCCCGATGTTGGATGGAATTCAAGCATCGCCTCTCCTCCTAATCCTCCTACTCCTCATCATCCTTCTATCGATTCAACGACAGACGACGAAGCACTTTGGAAGCCGCGAATGAGAGAAGTAGCCTACACGAACCGTCTTCATAAACCTTATCGTCCATCTCCTTCGTTCTTACCTTTCATAAACTAATCTATTACTTGTTACTTGTGTTGAACATCCCCGTGCTTCTTTTCCCTTGCTTGAATAAATCTTTATTTTTACCATATACTGCAGTTTATGTTAAATGATTTCGCTACCTTTCGTCTATTTTTTTAATTTTTTTAAATATTTTATTTATTTTTTCCTCAACCAAAACAATAAACAAACATAATACAATTATGGCATTGAATAATACATTAACATAATTTGGTGAAGAAGGGGAGACCCAGAAGGGATGTAAAATCCCGCTAATAGGGCCACCCATAATTCATGTAAAATATAAAAGAAAAAACTTGACAGAACATTCAATTGTAGGAATAAAAAAAATGATGAGGAAGAGAGAAAAACAAATTAAGCAATCGACATAAGGAGTATATAACGAGAAAAACAACTCTTAACTAATGACTTAACTAAAGACTTAACTAAGGGCTTGGCGAAACCACTGAGCAGAAACCTTAAGTCCTTAACCATTACATATCAGGAAGTGTTTTAAGTAGATAAAGGCGAAGTTTATGCTTAAATAATCTTGTGTTAGGTAGGGAATGAAGATGTGTAGGGAGAGAGTTCCAACATGGGGAGCCAGTATATTGTATAGAGAATCGACGAGTATTATTATGTGCGTAGGGAAGGTCATAAACAGTTAATTTTCTAGTTGAATAAGAGTGGCGATCAGAGGTAAGGTTAAAGAAATCATTAAATACAAGTGGTAATAGGCCATGGTTATAACGGTACATAAACTCTCCTATTTGCAAGTGCCTAATTTGATCGATCTTTAATAATCCAAATTCCTTGAAATACAGAGCGGTGTGGGCTCGGCGAGGAATATTAGCTATAAAACGGATTGCATATTTTTGAAGGGTGACTAGTCTGATAAAATTAGATTTGTAAGTAGACGTCCAAATTAAATTACAGTAGGTTAAATAAGGATAAATAAGACAATAGTATAGCATAGACCGGATAGAGACAGGAATCAGTTTAGATGAGCGAAATAGCACACCAACAGTCTTAGCAATTTTGCTAGAGATATTATTGATGTGTTCCTTCCAATTTAGATGCTGGTCAATGTATACGCCCAAAAATTTTGTGGATGTTACTTGGGTGATAGGAGTCCCTTCAATAAGTAGAATAGGAAGTTCATTGGGATATTTTTTCTTATGGGATCTGAAGAGGATGTAGTTGGTTTTATCCAAATTTAGAGTAAGTTTATTTGATCGAAACCAATCAACGACTCGGTGAAACTCAGAATTAACAGTGTCGAATAGGGTATCAATAGATTTATCAGAATGAAATAAGTTAGAATCATCAGCAAATAGTACAAAATACATAGAAGGCGATACATTAGGTAAATCATTAATATAGATTAAAAATAAAAGAGGTCCAAGATTAGATCCTTGAGGGACACCGTGAGAAATGAGTTGTAGATCAGAAGTGCAATTGTTAACAGAAACCAGTTGAAAACGATTTTCAAGATAGCTAACAAACCATTGTAATTGTGTCCCTCTAATTCCATAGTTATAAAGTTTTTTGATCAAAATATGATGATTTACAGAATCAAAGGCTTTAGCTACATCAAGGAAGATACCAAGGGAGTATTCGTTATTTTCAATTGCATTAGAGATTTTGTCTTGTATGCTTAGAAGGGGCATGTAGGTAGAATGACCCTGTTGGAATCCATGCTGAGACTGAAATAGTACTTTCTCTTTTGATAAAAAACTATCTAAACGTGCATACCTTAATTTTTCAAATATTTTGGCAAAGAATGGGAGTACAGAAATCGGTCTGTAGTTAGAAACATTGTCCCTCGGGCCCTTTTTATGAATGGGTATGACCTTGGCAGTTTTCAATGCAGAGGGGAATACTCCAGTGGTAAATGAGCAGTTGACAATCTCTGATAGCGGAATTGCAATTTTAGGCAATGTTAATAGGGCTATGGCAGGGTCAATTCCATCGACTCCTTTACTATGCGTAGTGCGAATGGTATGCGCAAGGTTCATTATTTCACAAGGTGTAGAAGGGATTAATGCTATAGAATGTGGAGGGGTTGGGATAAGTAGGAGAAAAAAGAGTTAGTTGCAGCAGGTATTTTATTAACAAGAGATTGTGCAATGCCTGTGAAGAAATTATTGAATTTAGTTGCTATAGTCTGAGGGTCAGTAATTTGTTCACCATTTACATTCAATGCAGTAATTACAGTTTCTCTGTTAGTATCTCTATCCAGTATAGCCTACTCCTCAGAAGACCCCAGGTTTTTTAAGGTTATTACTATGGATTAAAAATTCGGATGCATAATAATCTTTTTCGGCTTGCAATTTAACTTTCTTAAATTTGTTTCTGTATAGGATGAATTTCCTTTTGTTGGCCTCATTTGGATTTTTTATGAATTTTTTTATATAGTTTCGCTTTCTTATTACTAGATTTTACCAGTGCCCGAGTCATCCAGGGCTTTTTTGGGATAGAGTTGCGAGCATAAGTCCTAGTGGAAATTGGAAAAGAATCATCGTAAAGCTTCTTATAATTGCTAAGAAATAGGTCATAGGCCTTATCAGTGTCTAGTTCCGTACAAGCTTCACGGATATCAGACCAGTCCGTAGAGTCTAAGGATTGCAAAAATTTGGCTTTATGGTCATCAGATACTAGGTTAAATGTCAGTGTTTGAGGCTTGTTAGGAGGTTTAATAGGACTAAAATCAAACCATGCTATGATTGGTAAATGATCAGAGATGTCTTCGATGAGAATAGAAGAATAAATAAGTTTGGTCCAAATGTTAGTGAATATGTTATCTAGTAATGTAGATGTATGGTCAGTGATCCTGGTAGGTCTGGTTATGAGAGGCAATAGATGATGGGCGGTTAGGCAATGGTAGAGATCAGCAGTGGCTTTGTGGCTATTAATTTTCAAGAGATCCATGTTAAAATCACCTAAAATTACTATGTCTTTTGATTTTTTTAACATATGATCTAAAATGTTGTTAATTTCTTCAGAGAAATCTTCTAGTTTAAGCCCAGGTGGCCGATATATAACCCCAACTGTGGTTGCCCCAGTTTTATGTGCTAGGCGAATAAAAAGACCTTCAAAAAATTGAAAAGGAGAGGAATCGGATCCTATCGAGTCTAGGATTTGGTACGAGATTTCTTCTCTAATCAAGAATCCCACTCCTCCTCCACCCTTTCCAGATCCTCTGGAACGATGAACAAATTGATAACCAGGCACTTTTATTAGATCAGTATTGGATTCGTTCGGCCAGGTTTCTGTTAATGCAAGTATAGATACAGGTAAAGAGTTCAGCAGTCTATCTAAACAATGTCCTTGATTGTCTTGCTTGAACGACCTCAGCTAATCAGTTCTGTTTTTAAAATGACCTTAGCTTGTGCTTTCATAATCATAAGTCATAACTCACCAGTCACCAGACTCACCATGTACTAGAAAGGAATGCCAGTCTCATTTATTTGCAAGTTAACTTGATAGGCAGTCATCATCACGTGACACCGGCCTACGATCAGTGTAGGCCTATACGCATTATAAATTGATCGGCTAGTCCGCTGGGACATGACGAAAGAGTAATTTTAGCAATCAAGCTATATTGGTCAAAATTTTAACACCTAGCTTTCCAAATGACAGTCCAGAATATAACTTGCAAAAACTTAGTCTGAACTCTAATATACATTTCTTGTACTGACCTGCTTTGTTGATGTATTTGTCAGTTGTCCGGGGCTCTGATCGTTGCTTCGGCGATCCAAGTCCTGCTCGGTTGCACTGGTCTCATCGGGATCCTAATGCGATTCATCGGACCACTGACAATCGCCCCTTCCGTCTCTCTCATCGGATTATCCATGCATCATGTCGTCTCCGAATACTCTAGTCAACAGTGGGGCGTCGCCACGTCGTAAGCTTCCTATTAATGTAAAAATGACGTCATGTCAGGCATTTTCACGATCTCTTCGTTCTGCTGACCGCTTTGACATAATCTTATAATATGTACCTCCGTTAAGAAACTCATTGGCCTAGCATCGGAATTTCGCTATTGCGGGTCCCTCAGTTTGGAGAAGGCCTGTCCCTCCCGCAGTCACTGATCGTAGCAGGAGGGCTTATCGGTGAGAAACTCACCTGCATCTTTTCGATGTTGGAAGACCTTTCTCTTTTCATGGGATTGTCATGCTGTGAACGCTTCTATTGTGAGAAACGGTTTCATATTTAGATTAGATAGGATAGGATATGTCGGGTTTTTTTCTTGACCGTCTTTGTCAATTGCTTAAAATTTCTTTGTCTTAAGGTCCCCTTCCTAAATGGAACTGGGTCGCATAGATGTCGTCTTTTAAAACTCTCTTCCAGTTTAATTGTAGAATACCTCGATCTATTCCAAACGATCTCATTTCGTTTATATTATTCATTCATTCCGGACAGTTATATAGCGCTTCTTCTGAGATAGCTGCTCAGAGATGCTCCCAGGTCAGCCACTGCTAAACAGAACGGTCTTGAGCAACTGGGAGAAAGTAGAAAAAATTATTCCGAGGTAGCAAGCGCAGTGAAAGCGGAAATGTATTCGAAGTGAAGGGTGCAGCAACCGAGAATGCTCGATGCTGTCTGGCCTAGGACACGAGGGTCTATCAGATGGACGACAGACCCTTGAATCACTTTTCTATTGAAGCACACGTACATAATGTTCTATTTGAATTACTGCATGTAAACAACTGTCTCCTGTTTTCGCTGTGTGTTTCTAGGACGGGCGCTGTGTTTATTCTCGTTTCTCAGCTGCTCAAGGATGTGCAAGTTCCGTTTCCGGCTTACGACAGATCACGTGGCTTCCACGCCGTTCGTTACCCGGTTTTTCGACTTTTCCCGGTGAGTTACGAAGACGAAACTATCAAGAAGGAACTCATCCTGCAATAGCTCCGAAAATAAACTTCATGTGAATCTATTGCACAATTTTTTAAAGTTTATTTTAGTATAATTTTATTTCAACTTTTTTTTATTATTTTGGAATTTAGTTTCTTTTGATTTCTTGTAATCTATATACCGGGCGATATCTTCAATTTTATTTTATGTTTATGATGCCGATAATGTTTCGTGTTTCTGTGTAATTATGATTTCAGCCGATATTTGCGATTGCCTTTGGATGGATCCTCTGCTTCATACTAACAGCCACTGGACGACTGACTGACGAACCAGGTGAACTCGGGTACAGGGCAAGAACCGATACAAAGACGGAAGAGATCGTTCAGAGCAAATGGTTCTTTTTTCCATATCCAGGTAACAATAATTATCATTGTTTCCATCATCTGACTTTTAAATTCCTTTATTATTGTCATAATATTATTAATATTATAGCGGCTATAATATAGCCTAGGCCTATATGCCCGTTTTCTTACAGCAACTGCTTAGCAAAGCTATTATTATTATTATTATTATTATTATTATTATTATTATTATTATTATTATTATTATTATTATTATTATTATTATTATTATTATTATTATTAGTAGTAGTAGTAGTAGTAGTAGTAGTAGTAGTAGTAGTAGTAGTAGTAGTAGTAGTAGTAGTAGTAGTAGTAGTAATATTAATGCTACTGCTGCTGCTGCTGCTGCTGCCACTACTACTGAAAATACTGCATCTACCAATACTGGTGTCCAGCCATTACCGCGCAGGACATTTGCGCGCCGTCATTAGCGCGCCGTCGTTTGCGCGCAACGTCATTTGCGCGCAGGACATTTGCGCGCCGTCATTTGCGCGCAGCGAAAGTGTTTAGACCTACTCTCAAAATAGTGTTTACTCTCAAAATATAAACAAAATCACGTATTAAACATATGACAGAAAATCTTTAATTTTATTCTTATAGTAATAAGCGTTAGGAATAAATGTTAATGTTATACGTAATGAGCGCTAGGAATAATATCTTTATTTACTTGTATTTATTTATTTGTATCCTAATATGCGAAATAAGAAACAACGAACAATATCTTTATTTAGTTTTATGTGCGAAAACAAACATGAATACACATCAAATCGCGTATATTGTACCCATCACACAGGAGTTCGCTGTTTGACCATACGAAGACGGCAGATATAATAGTAGATATAATAGTACAAGTCTACGCTGCGCGCGCGCAAATGACGGCGCGCAAATGACGGGCATTTTTTGCTGCGCGCAAATGACGGCGCGCAAACGTCCTGCGCGGTAAAGACAAGGTGCCACCAATACTACTACAGAATCTCTACTTCATTTCATAATCCTATGTGGTGCTATGTGCTCCTATAGGTATGTGGGGTTTTCCTACGTTCAGTGCGTCGGTGTTGTTGGGCATGATGGCAGCCACCATCTGTTCCATCGTTGAGTCAATCGGTGACTACTACGCCACGGCCAGGGCTTGTGGCGTTCCCCCTCCCCCGACACACGCCATGAACCGAGGCATTGCCATGGAGGGCTTTGGGTCCGTCATCTGCGGTCTCCTGGGCGTTGGTCACGGCACAACAACCTACAGTCAGACGGTCGGATTCGTTCCTCTTACAGGGGTTAGTTCTATATACCGCCAACGTAGGTCTAGCATTGCAATGTCGGCTTGCACCGGTTCTAATTCTAATCAAATCCGCAATTGACAAGTTGTTTGCTTCATTTCTCCGCCAGAACAGAATTTCGAGTGGTAATGTCGAGGAGACAGAATGGTGCTACGTTGGAGATTATTGGTGGCGATCATGGTGGTCGTGGGCTTGCGCACGAGTAGAAACTGTATCATAATAATTTCGTGAAATTGTGCTGAATGTTTTGGTAAATGGATGATGTGGCAGGGCTTTTTTTAGCGTGCAGTTGTACACAAAATGTGCAGTTATAAATGGATTTGTGCAGTTGTAGAAGCACTTCTGTACAGTCAAAACTAGCAAAGAAGATCATTGTCCTGCGATTGGAAGTAATTTACCATGGAGAATGGGAAAGGAAAGAAGGGGTTGTGCAGTTGTAAATATTCCTTAAAAACAGCTCTGTGATGTGGTCACAGACGACATCACCCCATGGGATTTAGCTAACTCATTTTAGTTTACGTATTTTCTGTTATTGACATATTATTTCCATAAACTGTTTCGCACTGCTTCTGTTCACTTGTATTTTGGTAACCCGGCAGCAGGACAGTGGTCCCTTATGAGTTCTCTGTATGAGTTGCTTTTGTTTACTCTAATATTATTATTTGAAGCAATAATAACCGTGGTTAAACTGTGGTCAGAGTAGTTGTTAGCTGAATCTGCAGTCTGTGTATCCAGATGGGCAGCAGGGTCACTTGGCAGGTGGCCGGAGTGCTACTGATGGCAGCTGGAGTCTTTGGAAAGTTCGGAGCGGTCCTCGCCACAATTCCAGATCCGGTTCTTGGTGGAATCATGATGGTTACCCTTGGAATGATCGTTTCAGTTGGCCTGGCCAACATCCAGTTTGTTGATCTGAGTGGTGGAAGGAATCTGATGATCCTAGGAAGCTCTATGTTGATCGGATTGGCCATTCCAGACTGGATTCTGAAAAACACGGACTATATCAATACAGGCAAGCTGAGAAAATCTGTTAGCGTTGACATTAAATTTTATTTTCTTGCCTCACTACATAGCACTACCATTGTCTACCATACAGAACAAGCAACAGAAATCTCAGGCCTATTGGCAGCGCATTCACGTGAACTTACATTACAGCAAGTAAAATTAGTCTTGTAATTACAATATTATCGTTGTGTGCCGGTACACATGTATAGGGCTTGTAGGCTTGTATAAAAGTTCTGAATGTAGACCTATTCATGAATGAGTGAATACGTGTTTGGGAAGTTGAGTATGCACACTGCACAGGTCTGTATCATAGTTGTCTCACTCTCCAGGCTACAGGTCTAATAATTCTAATTATATCATGATCAAGTTACTTCTATGGCGCCATTCCTATAATGCAACAGTCGATGCTCTTTTTTCACGATTATTATTTTGAATAAGATTCATATTAATGCAGTGCTAGCCTAATGTATGCTACATCTTCATGTGCTCCATACGATGGCATCCTTGAACGAGCTCCATTGAAGTTCTAAAACGTAATCCTAAATGGTGATAGTTCTATATGACAAAATAGCATTACACCAAATTGATAGATGACCACGATGTAAGGTCAATGACCAATTAGGTAGGCCTACGCATTGTGTTGGCTGAAAAATTACTTCGCTTCTCGATGTCTACTTTGCACAGGAAGCTCACACATTGATCAGGTGTTGATGTTAATGCTTGGCACTCCAATGTTCGTTGGAGGATTTCTCGGATGTCTGCTTGATAATACGTTGCCTGGTAAACAACTTCTCTTCACCATTCTCAATGCTATTATATAATATTTTCGTTATTGAAACAATCCGGTTGACATACCGCATGCGGTTACAGTGTACATGTATGCAATTGAAACAATTCACAAGAAAGCAAATTACAGAACACATAAATCTTAACTACATGATTGTAGCTAGGCTACTGTTAGCCTACAATCGTGTAGTTAAGATTTACTTATTCTGTAATTAGTTTTCTTATGAATTGTTTCTTCCGCCTCTGTCATATTTGCGACAACATATTAGGCTACTAATTCCACATCCACTCAATTAACGCTACTGTTGTCGTTTTCGCGATTAATGCTGTTATTCCACGACGAATAGAACCTAAATTGCGTGTTTCCGACACTAGGTTTGACGTTGACATTGTCAAGATTGTGCAGTTGACTTGTATTAAACTGCAGGTTAGGTTACGGTTTGAATTTTTGAGAAATTGGTTTACGATTACAAAGCCATTTCACTCTGACACCGGAAATTCCAATTAGGGCCAGTTCATACCCTGTTCAAGCACAGTTTGATTTAATATGAGGAAGAGCTTGTGACATTTCTGCTGTTTCCACTTCATGAAATTACAATACATTTATGATCACCAAAATTTAGTTGATGACTGATTGTCTTGATGTGTATTCATAGGAACCTTGAAGGAACGAGGAATGACATCCTTCCACAAGACTACAGAGAGCAACGATGAAGGGGAGATTGATTCTGTCAGCAGCAGCTTCAACAGCAACACGAAGTCTGTTTATGATTTGCCATGTATGAAGTATTGCTGCATTCGTGATCATCGCATCTTCTCTTACCTTCCGTTCTTACCTTGCTACAAAGATCGAACGCTTGGGATAAAGAGATATTGCCGTTGCCGTAGCAAAACAAAGGAGACTCGAATCTGACAATAAACAACAATTTTCGCAATGGAGCCGCGTATGCTCTCATGGTCATATAGGGCCTACTAGTTTTTCATCGGTTGATTTCGATTAGATGCGAACGGTCCAATATTTTATCTACGACTGTATTTTGGCATCATCCTCGTTTCATAGTTCAAATGTTCACATACGTCCAAAGGACAGAATTATTTGTCAAAGCTAATAAGTTCAGGATTTTTTTAAGATACCATAAAACTTGCTCAGTCATGCCTTAGATGGTGCCTCGAGCAAAATTAAAGGCAACTGAAGACTTATCCTCCCAAACTTTCCCAATTTCATGAACAATAATAATTGCAAAGTTAGCCTTTAGAAAGTAAGCTTTAATTTCTAACGGATATAGGTTTATCACTGTTCAGCTGGAAAAGTAATCCAACAAAGAATTGAGTTTATTTCCATGGTGATTCAGTACGTGCCACAGGCTCCTCACAAGCTACGCCTGTTACCATAGGCTGAAGCATTTTTAATAATTAAGTTCAAAATTGTACTTTTGATTTAGGCTACAAACTTGAGTGATTATATCTCGTGAATCAAAATAAAGTTAAATTCTATGGTTACGCTGCCAGCTACAGACTCGTAGCCTACCTATTAGATATGACCCACGTGTGGGATCTATGCATTCCCTGTGTGGTGGAATATGGGTCGTCTATGACCTCCACGTGGACATGCTCACACGTCATGCTCACACGTCATGTGGCTCTATTGGGTCAGAAAGGTCATTGGTAATGAAGAAAAGAATGTAGGTTGAAGATCGTCTCCTTCAGACCACTGTCTATTACAGACACAAAAAATCTAGGCCTATATGGCACGGTACCTGTGGCATAGGCTTACACCGAATAGACCAAGTACGTGACCTTAGCCTAACAATGGATAGGACTACGAGGACTGAACTAACTGGTCCGCAAAAAAACTTGTGCGAAGTCATCACGCTGTGTTAAACATACATGTAGTCCAGATGCCACACGCCCACTGTTCGAGTGTACCGTACGCTTAAACAGACCAAGTTGGGATGTTTAGCAGATAGGCCTACTACTAAAGATCGTCTTCTTTGTTTGTATTGTTGGCTACGTTTGAAGAATAACCCATCAGTTAAGGAAACTCCAGTAGCCTATTTCGGTTGGGGCCTGATTTTACTTTGTGCTGTTGCGAGATTTGCGTAAGGACCCTGAACCATGGAGGCAAAAGTACCCTGCAGGCTGCCGACTTTTCTATTATCTAGGCCTATTATTGCTATGCTTTGACCGGGTTGAAATGTATGTATACCTGGTAAGGAGAAGGATCCTGTGAACGATTTGATGCAAAATCGCATTTTTTTATCGATTTGTCAGTCTTAGAAGTACGTACAATAACTGAACTTTTATTCGTTTCATTCTAAAATTCGCAACGAAGCTTCACGCTATCAAGGCGACGAAATTTTTTGTCGCAAAATAGGCTAACTACTTTTTGTTAATAATTGAATTGATAGGATACCTAAACGAACATTTGAATA